>JARWKJ010000007.1:11639067-11989067 GCA_029959095.1 Rhinichthys osculus
ATTTATACTCATCTTGCTTCATCTCTTCTCATAACTTCTTGTTGTCTTGTGTTTTCTCAACTCGTCTTTTCTCTTCTTATGTCTATCCACCTCATTTTGCCTCGTCTCTTCTCCTCTCTTCTCTTCTCGGCTTTTTTTGTTCCATTTCTTCACATCTCTTCTTGCCCGTTCTCATTTAGGGTGTATTCACACCTGCCTTGTTTGGTTCGATTGAATCAAACTCTAGTTCGTTTCCCCCCTTGGTGCGGACCTTTTGGGCAGGTGTGAATACAGCAATCGAACTCGGGTGCGGACCAAACAACCGAACCGAGACCCAGCTGAAGAGGTGGTCTCGGTACGGTTCCAAACGAACTCTGGTACGGTTCGTTTACGGTGTGAACATGAACCGACCCAATTGCAAGAAAGCACTGCGCCTTTGAGTTAACAGGCTTTCGTAGTCGGAGTTGCGTTATGGGAAAGTGATCTGTTGTAGCCTACTACATTACATCTGTTGCGCGTCTTTCTGTGCGTCGTGTGTGCATCATTGGAATGGAATGAATGAATGAGTGTGTGCATCAGGACATTCACATACAGAGCATTCTCTTTAGTCTAATCGCGCATAGATGCAAAAAAACAAACATTTGCAGTTCATATAATGTAACGATAGTTACAATACAAGGATGATGCTGCGTTAATTTACGTTAAGCCTTTTTTGCACTTCCTGATTTCCCTACTTGAGAATCCTTGTCCAATGAATGGACGACCTTAGCACACGTATGGTTTTGTTTACAAATTTTGGTTCATTTGCAAAAAGAGCAGTGTGAAAGCGAACCGTACCAAAAAAAAACAAAAAAAGCAAACAATTTATTTGGTCCGGACCAAAGCAAGTGAACTATCGGACTTTCCTGGTGTGAAACCCTTCACCCTTAGTCTCATAAGTTCTCATCTAGAGTCTCTTCTCACCTTGTTGACTCTTCTGTGCTTTTCTTTTATCACCTCTTCTCGTACAGTTTAGTCTTTTTTTTTTTTTTTTGGAAGTGTTTATAATAAAACACCTATAGTACACAATCACTTCACCATAACCACAGGTGCCATAGAGGTGAGAAGGGATGTGAAACCGGTTTCATCTTGTTGGTCATCGTTTATTTCACATGAAATGCCTTCCTTGTACAAACTAGCCAACACTGTTGTTCTTCTTTTCTACTCTCCTTCTTTTGATGCATCTCCCACTCTTTTACTCGCTTTCATTTTCTCTGTGCCCTTCATTTCCTGTATTATGCTCCATTTGCATGCTTTTGTCCTATTCTCCCTGTCTCTCATCTCATATTTCTCTCTTTATCTTTATCTTGCCTTCCCTTTGCTCTCTCTTTCCCTCCATCTGCCGTCTTGCGGCATGTCTGAGAGCTGGCGAGCGTTCTGAAGGTTCTCCGCTGGGGGGAAGGCTTTTTGGAAAGTAACAAAAGGATTTAAAAATAAGTTTGGTCTTTTCCTTTATTTTAATGAGCCCCTGAAAATTTCCCAGCCAGATAGCCTTCTGCACTTTGCATGTGTGCATTTGTGTATGCGTTGTATTTTGCACATGGATATGGTCTAAACTCAGTTTGTTTTAGAGCAGAAATAATTCTTAAAGTACATAATTTATCAGTGTTCTGTGTGGTGGCGTATGGATGCAAGATGAAAAGGCATCATAAACCACCCCCCTCGTGTAACCCATTGCTTTTGTATGAAAGTAATTATAATTTTAGCTTTGTTGAGTGGATTAATTTTAATTGGGTGGATTAGAATGTTGTCTATAAGTAGAGTGATTTTTTTTTTTTCTTTTATTATTTAATGTGAATGTCTTTGAAGTTTTGGACAGAGTGTGTTCATATCCTTATAGTATATAAATTGTTTGTTTATTTCATTCAGAAAGGCAGTTTGTTTGTATGACTTTGTTTAGGTACAGGGAATGTTATTCCAAATAAAATGTAGCCAAATACCTTCTTTAAATTCTTTTATTTTTCCATTGACATCACTTCAGTCTTTGCATTCAGTCTATAGGACGGCTAATTGTGCATTTCTTCTATTTCCATTTAGATTACTTAGCCATCCTCGAAGGCTCGCATAAGTTCTTTAAAAACACTAATTATTTAATAACACTGTTAAATGTAGTTTAAATTTAGCAAAAGTGTTTCATATATTTAGACAAAAAAATCTAGAACTATTAATATCAACTATTTATTTATCATACCCATAACATAAAATTAATAGTTTTGCAAGTATTGGCAAGTATCAGTGCATCCCTTCTGGTTGATATTAAATTTGGCATAACAAATAAAATAAATAAATTAACAAAATAACAGAAACATTGTGTTTCTTGCATTGTCCCAAACTTCCTATCTGTAATGTTTTCTTTTAATGACAATTGATGACATTGATAATTAATGTATTTTGCTCAGAAGAATCTGAAAATACTTTGTCTTGTATTGATCATACTTTTCTAATCATGTCTTTCTTGATGATTAAACTTGCAGCACGAGCTATTTCTGCCCGCAGATAGCTTTGCACTTTAACTTATGAGGAAAATTCTTATCCTCTTGTTGATCCTGGTCAAGAGCATTACCAAACACATCAAATGAGAAATGGGGGAAGGGAAATGCCCCCGAAATCTGTTTCTGTCCCATCTGTTGAGCAAAATGAGTGCTTAGATCATCTGAACCGCTCTTATCCTGCCCCCTTCTCAGCGCCTGCCGTGTTTGCGTTGCTCTCAGATTTAGGCAGTACGATTTAGCAGGCATCACTGTGACAACACAAATTAGCAACACTTAAAAAAAAGCCCTTACAAATCACTAACAGCAGCCGCACAGAGTGCTTATTGTCGCTAACCGCTAGCAGAAAAAATGGGCATTTACACATACAACGCTGTTTTTTTATCTTGCTGTTTTTTTTCTCCCTCTGCTTGAGTGAACTATGTAATTGGGTGTTGTGATGGGAGATGAACAGAATGGAGTGCACAGTAGGTGTAATCTGAGGTTATTTGTGGTCAAACGTTAGATTGAAGAACTCGCAGTTAGCCTCTGCACCCTCATAATCTGTCCTCAATCCTGTTAGCATCGCGTGAATTGTTATCCTGTGAAGGACGTCCCAATTACAGGTCATGGATTTCAGAGACTTGCACACACTCCCATCAAACAACATTTTACCCATGATTCAAAGTCTTGTCAGAGAATTGTAATAAATATTTAGAATAAATAGTTTATTCTAATTGTGAGCACATGCTGAAATGTTTTAAATGATTTTATAGACCAATGTATTTATTTTATTTGATTATTTGATTTTGGACAGTGAGGGGAAAGCAGAAAACAATTTGTTCAACACTTCTTTAAAACAGTTGGCCTTTGAATTTGAACAGTTCAGTTTGCTGCGATCAAGCTACTTTGAGTAAGCGGAAATTATATTTTTGATTTGTTTCCATTTTGACCACTGATTCCCACACTTGTGTTATTTCATAATTTTGATGACTTTACACCTTGTTTTTCTTAAATGTGTAAAATATTATCAATATAGAAATAATTGGTGTTCAAACTTTGCTAACATTTCAGGATGTTTATCAGATACAAATATGGAGATATAAAATGGAGATGGAAAGATTCCAAAGATGTTTCCCCACTGTAGCACTTGCTGAGAAGTTTATTTAAGGAACTTGCCAGAACCTTCCTGAACTAAAGATTCCTGAGGCCTACCTTTATCAAAAACATAGCATTCATTTTGAGTTACACACAAATCCAGGCTTTAAAATCCATTACCATTGCACAATTTGCCCTCATTGCCTTGTTTAAAGCAAATTTCAGCAGTTGCATCCTCATGCCTTGAGGCCGAGAGTGGCATATGGGCAAGACTTTACTGCTCACATCTCAGGTACAGATCAGAAGTAAGAGCTCTTCAAAGTACTTGACTTTCTTTTGTAAAAAATGTCTGTGCTTTTTTCAATAATCCCTTTTCTTTAATGTGCTATAGCCTGAAAATCAGAGACGAGGGACGGAAGGAAGGAGGCGTAGAGAGGGTCTCTGGGGTCATTTTCACCTCTTTGTGCTGTGTTGTTTGGAGCTCACATGCCAGGGCCTGCTTCAACTTGCAGGGTGCTGTTTGTTTTCTTAACTCCATGGGCTCCCTGTAGTTCAGAATGCCTCAGTACCTCTGAATCTGTGTGTGAACAGTCAGTCTATGCTTTTATACTCACGTTGGAGGCTCTTCCCCTTGTAGTTCCTGTAGATCTTTTCCATTTTATTCTGTGTAGCATGCAGGGTTTAAATAAATGTACAATATCCAATTGTATTCAACATATCCAGTATCAACCAATACCAATATATGAAACTGTGCCGATATGTATATCAGACTGAACAATTAATTGAAATTAAACTGAAATGCAATATGGCTTAGTGTGATCAAATCGCAAATGCTGTGATTTAATTTAATAAATGTACTGTGTTTCAGAGTGAGTGTGGTACTGTGTTTTAAAAATAAATAAAGGCAGCTTATAATTTGGTAATTTTACACCCCCTTTTCCTACAAAATGGTTCTCGTTCTGGAGTCAGAGTCAGTTCTCGACCAGGCAAACTGGTGCTTGTCGTGAACCGGCTGTGTTTTTCAACTGGCTTGAGGAACGAATGGTGAAACAACTCTGCTACGTGTTGTTTACTTGACTATAAGCAGTCTAAAATCAAACAGTGCACATTCTGGTGTTTGTGCAGGCAGTACAGCACTTTTGTTTTGCTGTTCACAGTACTGGGAGTGATTCTAGTGTACCGGCAGCTCGCATAAACTCCTGGCACTATCATCTTTCCTTTTTGGATATATATATAGCAATGTAGCAACGTTATTACATTGCTCAACGAGACTGCCATAGACAGCGACACCATTTCTCCACTCTATGGCTCCATTGAGCAACGTTTTTAGGGCTGGAGTTGAACCGACCTTTCCAGCCCAGGACCCCTTTTCTGCAGTGGAAATGCACGGAACGGTTCAAGAACGAATACAGGCCGGGGACCCCCACTGGAACTGTATCGGTGGAAATGGGGAACCAGTGTCTCAGAGCAGCTAATAAATATTAATACTCTATATACTCGTATTAATATAATCACATAACTTTTGGCAGAATTATGCCATCTCTACAGCAAACTCATATCATCCTTCATCTTTATACCTGGAGAAATCTCATAGGAGATTCAAAACACTAAAGTTTTGAAGCCAATCACCTTAGCTGTAAATGCCATGCGGCTAATCACTTTGAATTCACAGGAAAATGACAGCTGATGGGACTTCAAGAAAGTGCCCAGTCTCGAGCCCTTCTCTAGGGACTATCCTGTGAGTGCACAAGCTGTGACTTTAAAGGCAACAGACAGGGGAAAAAGTCCATTTCACACTCTCTAGGGCCCTCCACAACATCAGCCACTTGCAAAACATCTACTATTACATAATGAAAAATAATTCCGATTTATATGTTGCTTGCAAAAAGTGTCGTTTCGTCAGAATGTGCGGCTATTATGCGCTGATTGAAACTATCATCCGGGCCGGTAATGGCCTATCACACACCAAGTGCCTCAGTCATTGTAACCTCTGCTGTCGGCCCAGCCGTCCTCTCCTCTGCTGTAATTGCATTTCTAACTGACTGCTTTTAGCTTAGAGGATCCTGCTAGTTTTTCCTCCTTCATCTTGGGTTCCGTAACAGCTCTGTACAATTAGTCCGGGCCGGCGTTTAGCGAGGAGCTACAGCTCGGCTGAACCGTGAGTCCATGTAATTGCATTTGGCAGGCGGGGCAGCCCGACCGGCTTGATTTCACACCTTGCAGACGCAAGTCCATTTACATGCAAACAGCTTCAAATTACAGCTGTGGGGAGCAGCCAGGGGACCGTTCGGCCCACCCCGGCCCCTCGCGCGACTGGTTTAGCCAAACGGAGTGTGATTGAATGAAGGAAATAAGCCTAATTATTACCCAGCCGCACTCCCACAGTAATGACAGGTTAAGGTGAAAGATACGGTAATGGCACCGAAAGTGTTTGCTTGTCATAAAAGGACTCTGATATTATTGTCACATTCACTCGTTTGCTCAGATATCGCCAGGTATCCTGTTAGCGTGCTCGAAGCGAAGCCAGGAAACAGCCATGTGGAAAATGAAGTTGCTAAGTGACATCACCTTCGAGATCTCTACAGTTTTTAGCAGGTTTCACAACAGATGTGATACATTATGACAGATTTACTGTGAACAGACTGAGATAATGTACTCAGCTGCAGTGTATTACTAGATTAATAAGCATTTCCATACTTATGCATGTTAATAAGTACAAAGGTGTCAAAAAGACAAAGGAACGTAACTCTATATGTGAACTATTAGGGAAACAGTCACTCAAGGCTGCGGTCTGCATGTGCAGTAACAATCCCATTCGTATATTGCTTTTTCTGTTTATTTAGTACTTAATTGGTTTCAGGACGTTGGTCACAAAGTGCGTGGTTACATTTGGTGCCATATTTTTAATAGTTCTCTCTCTCGGAGTCAGAGTCAATAAATCTTTATTGGCATGACTTTAGGATTTTAACAAGAAAATCAATCATTCAAGTTTCTGCATGGCATGGATGTATAAAGCAGGTTGAAGTAAAAGAAAGCTAAATAGAATTTAATAAGGTGCATACTTTATTAATTGTTATGTAATGAAATAATCTCTCTGCTTCTAGAAAGACTTCCCTTTTCAGATGCCAGTTTGGGACTAAATGAAAAGAGACTTTTTCAAAAGAATAAACAAAAGAAAAAAGTGCATTCGTCACATTTTATTATTATTAAATACAGAAATGTTGTAAAATACTATTTACAAACATTATAAATGTTGTAAACATGCATTTTAGTTCCTCTTAAAAAATTAATAATTTAAATTTAATGTTATTTAGAACAGAACAGGAATGAATAGAAGTACAAAATTACAGTCGCATTCATTATAAACAACATTTAATATAAACGCCAAGCCTAAACACATTTGTTTAAAGTGAAACTGAAACTACTGGTGAATGGGAAAAGCACTATATAAATGAACTTGGGCTCACATGCCTCTCTCATTCAGCATGAATCCAAATGTGTGCGCTTTGCACATGTTTTGTGTGCTTTTTGTTAATTGCATTATATACAAGTCATTTTAGAAGATAAGTTGCAGCACATTTCAGATGATAAAAACAATCTGACTTATATTCCAAAAAATACAGTTTCTAATTATGTTTTGTTGAAAAAATCTTTTACATTGCACTCTCTGTACCTATTTTTTAAATAAAACTAAAAACGAATAAAACCACATTGTGCTGGTGTCTTGGCGGTGTATACTTGTTAACACTGTTGGTTATGTCTTAATGTAAACGATTTTAAAACAGACAGGCAAAAAAATAGGTATGTGTCAGATCAGTTTATTAGGCCTTACAGTGTAAATGCAGCTACATGACATTGTATTTTACAAACAGCCCCTCAGGCTACAGGCATTTACATGCTACATAGATGGCAGATACATACTGTAGCTAGCAGCTGTGGGAGCTGTGTGACCTTATCCGAAATAACTTTCATTTTCTTTTTCTGTTTTCTCTCTCCCTTTCTCGCTCACTGCACACTTCAAAAGGAGTGAGAAGGTCACAGCCCAGCGGTAGCTGTTGTTAATATATCAGCCCCTGTGTTTTTGACTGTAATTATGCAGTAAACTCCTAGAGGTCTGGCTGAAGAATGTGTATATAGGGCTCTGGGCCAAACACAGAGGGGGAAAGGAGATATTTTCCCTCTTTTGGAGTCTGTTTCAGAACTATTTTAGCTCTGAGGCTACACTTATTAGGGTTCTGTTCTCTTTATTGTGTGAAATTTAGTGCCACCCACGTTAAGATGAGGCGTTTAGGTTTTTGTAATGGCTGTTTTGCGTGCAGATGACCTGCAACTGTTTCTGAGATTTATGGGGTGGAGCTGGAGGATAAAGTATTGACCTGGTTTGAACAGGAAACTCTGTTCTTTGGTGTTTATGAGAATACAATCCGTCTTTGTTTGCTGCAAAATAACAACAAAGGAATAGCACAAACCTGGCTTGAGGTTTGTAGCCCACATATGGAAGACATAATACTATTTCCAGTTCATGGACTGAGATTGGCACCACAGTGACCCAGTCTGTATCCCACACCAGTGGCGGTGCATAGTTATTAGGGATTCTTTTGATATTCTTAGAGAGGAGCACATAGACCTACACTGAATTCAGCATGAAGCTCTCTGCAAATTCAAACTGCTTTCTTTCATAAGATTATACACATTCCTTGCTCCTAGATTGTTCATTTAAAAAAAAAAAAAAACTTTTGAACTCATGTCAGTTCAAACTAGGGATGTACATTTTCACAAATTCCCATGATCGATCATCGTTTAAATTAACGATAAATTAATCGATTGATCGTTAGCCTTAATACTGCAATATGTGTCTGCTGCAGTGGCATAGCCTATGGCCAACATCATGTCAGGGTCTGCAAATGCTGCTCAAAACACTTTGTTCCTCACCAAATGAATGAGATGGGTTTTTAAAATAAATAATATACGTGCCATTCAGAATGACTCATGTTGTGGACGCACTCTTCCTGGAGCAACGCGATGAAACACGGCAACTAAACCAAAATAATTCACAATGTTTTATTACAATATTGTTCTCTTGTTATAATGTTATGTAATATGACAGTCCCAATCATAGTCATTATTAGTTGCATTGCCATTTTAGCTGTGCGTGCTGAAGCTGATTCACGCTTTACTACAGCGTTAATTCTTAACCAAATGCATCCTATATGAGATAAATCAGATATAGATAGGCCCACACAAAATAAACACAATATTACAACTTACATTTGCACAACTAAACGAGCCAATGCAAATTGGCATGCGATAATTGCACCAGCTGCTGTGCATCACGGCGTGAGCATATAATGAGCGGCAGGTCCATCACATCCTTGTTTTTCCGCTGAGGAGCCGGACTTGTGACCCGGCCGTACAGCGGAATCTCAGCAACTGTGGCGAGGGGAAGTACGTCTCCATTCCCTCCTCGGGGGAACGAGGGTTACTATTCGTAACTGAGACGTTCCCCTTCGTCAGCTCACTATGACGTACATCAGAAGTGATTCTGGCGAATGGGGATATCTACCAAAATGCCACTGCTGTTGGCCCTTCCAGTGCTCCGCTTTAGCCTCCTGGCCTGACCGCAGTGTTGGGTAGAGAGTAGGAGCTCTAAGCAGAGAAGGTCAGCCACTGCTGTTCCGCAAGACCTTATTGGATAACTTATTGAATTTATTGGATAACGCTGGGAAAGCGTGCCCTTGGGAAAGGGGATGCTACGAAAGCCACATCCTACCCCGAAGGGAGGCACTGTGACGGTTACACATATGGACTAGCCAAGTAGGGTAGTACAACATATGGCAGTCTCTGGGGTGGTTCCAGTCTAGTTATAGGGGGGAGAATAACACCAGCAGAGACGACAGAGCAGGCTCTGTTGAGGGAAAGACACGGGCTCGTCTGCAGAGGACCTGACTGGAGGAATACACAAATGGGGTCGCCACAGGGACCGCTACATATGGACACCTAGCCTAGCACAGGTTACAAAAAAAAATACAAGTATAGGCCTGGCATCAGACTGTGGTTTCAGTCTCCACGCTCCCCTCAGGAACCTGACGATCAGGTCATGCTTTCCCAATGTCTTACCTTCAACTGCATCTTGATGTGCGGCGATAGCGGCAACATACACTTTGAGGGTGGAGGGAGACAGCCTTCGCTCCAACCCATCTTGCAGGAAAGAAAGCACGACTCTGATCGGACATCTTCGGGGGAAGAGCACCATTCAACGAACAGGTTCTACTTCAGCGCATAGAGGCGGCTCATTGAGGGGGCTCTAGCAGAAGTGATGGTGTCTACCACCGGTCACCTAGAACCTCCGCGTCCCGTCCAGGGACCAGACATGGAGTTTCCAGAGGTCTGGACGCGGATGCCATAGAGTGCCCCGTCTCTGAGAAAGCAGGTCCTTCCTCAGAGAAATGGGCCAGGGAGGGGCTGTCATGAGGAGCATGAGTTCTGGGAACCAGGTCCGGTTTGGCCAATACGGCGCAACTAACAAGACCTGCTCCTTGTCCTCCCTGACTTTGCACAGTGTTTGTGCGAGAAGACTCACTGGGGGAAACGCATACTTGCGTAGGTCAGGGAGTAAAACAACTGGCAATGGTTCGAGTCCTCAGAGGCAAACATATCTATCTGTGCAGCTCAGAAAAACGGCTCAGTCTCATGACTGTCGGCCGGAGTCAGACATTGACCGCATCCAGAAACATGGAATGACATCCTGAAAAAGACACAGGGTCAGAACGTGTTTGCTTTTCCAGAAGTACTCTCTGTGGTGCTGAAGCGCACAGGGGATTTTCCGCGGTTACACACACAGGGGGTAGTGCAATCCTGTGTGAGCACTCACTCTCTTTGGTCACATTGAGACCAAAGAGGTCTTGGCTCATTGGTCTCAATACATGGCTAATACATGATTAACTAACTGTATTTTTCTATGTACATTTCTGTAAAGCACTTTCTGTAAAGCTGCTTTGAAACAATATGTATTGTGAAAAGCGCTATACAAATAAATTTGAATTGAATTGGCTCGTTTAGTTACACACAAAGTAGATAGGCTCTCGAGCGAGATCCCCATTCGTCAGAATCGCTTTTTACGTACGGCGCGCTCGCTTTACATGTATCACGGTTGAGCAGCACGTGCAATCGCGCATGAACCTGCTTAATTGACGATCGATAAGTTTTATCGATTAAATGTATTATCGACAATTGCATAGCAAAATTTTGTATTCTAAATCCAGTCATTTCAATAGGAATCTGCATGATTGGAGTTTCACATAAGAGCAAAGAATGCGAATTGGTATGCAAATTCGCTGGATTGACAAACAGAGAGCTGTTTGGTTAGAAAAAGGGACCACTGTGTGAGCCATCTCTATAATATATATTTTTTTTAATATATATAATTTTTTTTTATTTACCAGGACAGTGCATATTAACAACAGTACACCTGTGACATGCCAGAATTAGCCAAGGGCTAGTTTTCATCTGTAGTCCTGTTGGCCAGTTGTACAGTGGCATCCTAGGGAAAGCATAACGCCTTACAAACAATGGACAATTCTAAAAGTTCATCTGTAGTAGGACAACTGTGTTTGTCCGCTACAGAGTAGCTGCAGCAGAGAAACAATATGAAAGTGTTAAAGCTCTTAGTAAAATTAGTTCTAAAAAAACAACAGGGCTTGGTAGGGTAGTTATACGCACAGGCAGCAACAGTAAGTAGCATGCACTGTCAGTAAAGCAGGTTAAAACATTTGTAGATGCAGATTAAGATGATAATTGTTAACATTATCAGCAAGGTCATAAAAACATGCAATATTTACAGTTTACATCAAAATAACGGAAAAAAAAGACACACATTCACAACTGAAACGCATGCTGGCAGCAGCAGGGCTTCAGTGCTGACAGGTCTGTTTACTAATGAGCCAACTTTTCAGATGAGATCGAAAGAGGCTATATGTGTTGATGTCTCTGATTGTTGATGGAATGGTGTTCCATTCCTGAGAAGCCCTAACAGAGAAGGCGGACTGATTAAAAGCACTTTTTCATTAATGGAATAATACAGTCACCTCTGGACACTCCTCTAGTGATATCTATGTGCGGTTGTTCTAAGATTGACAAAATCACTAAGGGGTGCAGGTGGGGCCATCCCGTGTAAGATTTTGTAAACCTGACAGGAATTTGTAAACTTAATTAGATATTAAAAAATTGACAAAGAACAATGAACCTTTTTTTTTTTTGCCCACATAATTTCGCTGAAATTTTGCTAATATTTTATTACTTATTACCCTTATTACTTCTCCAGTAAACAAGCGAATACATTTTGAAGAATGTTTTTGAAACTGTTCAATGTATGTCAATGGGGTCCAAAAACAGCACTGAACCCTGTTGACTTTCATATAGAAAAAAAAACAAAAAAACAAACAAACTCTGAAACATTTTCCAAATATATTATTTTATGTTGCAGGAGGTTATAATGATATAAGAGAGTGAGTAAATGATTAATTTGTGCATTTTTAAGTTGGGGTGAACAATCCCTTTAACACAATTTACCACATTAAAAGTAAAGTGTATAATAAGTGCCAACAGAAATGATAAAAATGGGATTGCAAAAATAAGTTTCCCGAAAATCTCCACTCATCAAGCAAACAGTCCCATCCCAAATTTGCACCAAAATTATTTACATGTTGGACTGTTCAAATAAACATATCTCATGGCAAAATTAACCTTCTTTATTTGTGAATTGATGACTTACTTATTGTGGTCTCTGTCCATTAATCTCTGTACTAGAAAGTATTTTGACATATAGATTATTATATGCATTACTTTTCAGTCTAATCCACAGAATTCTGCAGATTTCCCCCCCAAAATGTAAAAAATGTGTGCAGATTTCATTCAGGCCTACACCTTGTATTAAGTGTAGCTCTTCTCCGTGTGTGTGTGTGTGTGTGTGTGTGCCGTGTCGGAGCGGTGACGGGCATCACACTGTCCTGCTGGCTGTCATGAGAGAGGGCAGACAGCTGTGCTCTGCTGAGCTCAGAGTCGTGTATGAGAATTCATGCGCTGACAGAGACAGATGACAGCTGAAAGGAAGCAGCCTGCTGGAAGAACACCTCCATATCTCACACTGCCTCGCCTAGACCACCCCTTTAGAAACCCCCTACATCATCACTCTCTCTTTCTTACTCTCACTTTCGCTCTATTACTCTTGTACTGTTATTGCTTCGCATGCAGTATTGCCGAAGCATCAGCATGCATCGAAAAAAACTGAAACGCACAAAATAATAAATTATTTTTCAATAAAATATTCAATACAATATTATTTGGTATTGAGCTACATTATTACAGCATTAAATGGCAGCCAATACTTTGAGTGAGTCAGTAGCAAAGACTTTTATATTGACAGAAACTGAAACAAGGTTGTAAACAATAAGATGCAACTTACAAATGCATTGACTAGCGCTGTCATAGGAAATCCCCTTAACTGTTAAAAGGACAAAGATATCGCTTTTCTCAGCGGACATTCAAACTGATTTTGTGATTATAAATGTAAAATTGACCAGAAGAATATCAGCTAGATACAGATAATGCACTTGCTTAGTCAAACTCATAATACAATGCTCTGTGTAATACAATAAGTTTCAGTGAAGTTCTAAAGTGAAATTTTAGAATTAGTAACGCGGGCTTGGGTCAACTGTTAATCTGTCAAATTGAGTTTTGAATCCGTGGCAGAAAGAAGTAGTTCCACATAAAAGAGGGCTTTTAAAGACACTGTTGTTGTTGTTTCAAATTTATTTACACACTTGTGCCGTCGAACTGTTGTATAAACGCAATATTACACTCTTAACCGTGCTTTGCCTATGGCCGAATCACAGCCGTGCTTATATAGAGCATTAATTCACGGGTACTTGTGTGATTATTATATTATATTATATTATATTATATTATATTATATTATATTATATTATATTATATTATATTATATTATATTATATTATATTATATTATATTAATAAGGTAAAATAATACCTTTTAAAATTTTCTCTCACTCACTCACTATCATCCTACTTTTCCGCCTTCCATCTGGGAGAAGTCATGCATTTGATACAATTTTCTATTGTTCTTTTATTACCTTTTCATAGCAGTACATTCATGATTCATACTCCTCTACAACGCGTTGTCTTTTATCGCAGACGTGGCTCATTGTTGCACTGTACTTCAAGTTGTTTTAAACCACATGGCATATTTTAACTGTCGGTCTTCTTTCTCTTCTCTCTTTTATGTTGTGCTGTCCTGCCCACCCGTGATCTTGACCCTACGCTGACTCACAGGTAAGCCTCTCCATCCTTGTTTCATTAAATGTCTCTGTCGTGTGAAGTCTGAATTCCATGTCCTTGTCTCGTCTGAGCTTTCTGATTCCACCCACATCTTTCTGGAACTTTTTGAAAGCCACCACAACTTTACAACTCTCCATGATTTGAAAGGATAACCTTAGTTGATGGGATCATCAAAACAGAACTTGGGCTTGTGGGCTTGTCTGGTCTGAGTTTTTGGCATACTGAGGACATTTTCCCTACATACTTGTCTTATGCCTGAGTTATAAAGGGCTGTCTTTTGGGATCGGGAAATATGTGCTGAAAGAGGAAAAGGCATTTATGAAATAAAGTAATGGTATGTTCTTTTATCAGCGTGATGAGCTTTCGGTATGCTGTGGGTTGGGGTTACTGTACATTGAGGTTTAGCTGGGCCAAGTAACAATGTGAGGTCAGGGACAGCGGCTGACTTCAACGCTGCTGTATTAATCAGTACACTATGGGGAAAGTCTGAAGAACGAGAAATTAAAAAAGTTATGTAATGAAGGTTATGTAAGTGTAATTTAATGTTTCTGAGATAACCTAGCAGCACAACGACATGATGACAGATTCCTTTGTCTCACCCAACCCCATGAGTTTGCTCTGCTTTAGGGCTGGGCGATATAGCTAAATCATATTACTTTTCACACATGACATATTATTTTTATCAATGCTTTCAACACATTTTTAATGACATAAACCATGATAATCTCTCTATACATGTATATATATATATTTTTTTTTAAAGTCTTTACACTTTTGTGCGGATGTATTTATGTATATATCTGTGTATATTTTAAATAATAAAAATTAATGTAATCAATTTTATTTACTTCTTTGTTTGATCCATATTTGAGTGATAATGCAATTAAATCATCAAGTCAGTGCTTTGAACCAATTTACTGTAACTGACAGTTTAAAATATAGTAAATATTCCACAGATATATCAACCAGCCTTATTATCTAACCTATTACTCGGTTATCTGTTCATTTAACCAGGCACTTTCTATTATTTGCTTTGCTGTGTGTGTGTGGGTGTGAGAAAGAGGGAATAGGGGTCATAACAACACCCCTCAGCAGTATCTCATTTCATAGGTGAATCTGATAAGCATGACAGGATGCTGGAGAGGAGAGAGGGATGAGAACAATGAGGAGAGGAGAGCTGTGGGGCTGAAGGGAAGGATCTTCCCAAGGAGTGTTTAACTGTTTATCATTAGGGACGGACAAAGCTGTTGAAACCAAATATGTATAAAATATTATGAAATTAATTACATAATGACGAATAATATACATAAATCAATATACATCTTATTGCAAATTTGTCAAACCTAGAACAGGTGACAACAGGAACCTCTGAAAAACTGACCTCTCCACCTCTCTGTCATAGCAGAGCTTCAAATAGTAATATTGTTTTGACAAATAATAGCTTTAGCTATAAAAATACATAATCACAAACAATTTCAGGCCATTTTCCGCCAATTTTCTCTTGTACCTGTTTGATACAAGTTTTATCCAATTTTTGGTTCCTAACTGAGGCTTTTCCACCGGTGAAAAGACAAGCATAGGGCTGCCCCTCTTATTAAAAATGATTTGTGTCCTTGTGGGTAACTTTACTTTTTTCCAAGCAGCTCCCTGTGCTGTTGTTCTGTCTGTCTATCCTCCTTGCTCCAATCTCGTTTTTGCTGCTATCTTGAGTCTTCTCACCTGCTGGTTTTTATTTGACCTCTTAAACATTGCAACATTTAACAATATATATATATATATATATATATATATATATATATATATATATATATATATATATATATATATTTCTTTTGTGTCTTTTAATTGTGCTGCATTACGTGACTGTTTTAGACATTGGAAACGAGAATGCATTGGCGTCCAAAATCTGAGTGTACATTAAAAAAAACCATTAAAATCAGTGACCAAATTTTTACTAGTAATTTTAGGTCACTGATTTTAATGTGGTTTTTAATGTAGACTCAGATATATATATGAAAAACTCCTCACTCACATAATTCACAATTTGATATAATCTGATTAAAATTGAAAAATGTCTAAATTAATTTAAAACCTTTGGATCCACTTTTTTTATTTTTCACTTCTTGTTCATTAATGTTTTTCATGGTATAGCCTACCTGTTGAAAATTTTCTACAGAAGTTTTGTAAGTTAACCACTAGGGGTGTAACGGTACATGTATTCGTATTGAACCGTTTCGGTTCGAGGCTTCGGGTTCGGTACGCATACAAACCGAACGATTCCTTGGACCATTTTTCCTGCCGACAAAATTCGCGCTGGCGCGACCACCACAACGTTGCGCAACATCAAATGGCAAGCGTAATGAAAGCGGAACGAAACTGCGCTATTGTGCTTCACGGATCGTTTATCAGGTCGGAGCAGCAACATCTGTGCAGCGGGAGCCGATCTCGATCAAGCGACACTGTTACAACCGTTACAACACAGCGCTAAGAGATCCAGTGAAGAAAACATTTGAATTCGCCACTGAAGTAATAACATCGCTGCGAGATCTAGTGAGAAGCATTCACATTTCTCTGTTATTAACCGTAGATCTCTATTAGATCAAACAGCGCTGACGTGGACACCAGGAGAAACATTGTGCCGTGAATGAACTAGTAATACTTTACGTCCACAGATCAGCAACATTCACCATGGATTTAATATAGTAGCCTAACACTAACTGTAACCAGTTTGGCTGGAATAGTGAAATGCTTTCAAGTACTTCACACATCTTTTTCCAGCACTTCAAAACTCAAATATTATATAAATAAATAGCCTATATGAAGAGTTTAGATGCAAAAGCCTCTATAAGTGCCATTTGAAATTTTCTTCTAGAATGATCATTTTTATGAAGCTTGTATATTTAAGTTCAGTAATTTCACTCAAATGACAATTAATAGGCAATCTTCATTGCCATTTAAGTGAAATTACTGAACTTAAATATACAAGCTTGATAAAAATGATCATTCTAGAAGAAAATTTCAAATGGCTTTTGCATCTAAACTCTTCATATATTTAAATGTTATTTTTAATGTGATGACCAAAACATTATTTGTTCATCCTTCAAAGATGACCCCCATTTATAAACCTGAAAGTTTCAAGATGAAGGAAAACTCACACTTATTTAAAAAATATTTTTTCTTTGAACAAATAGGAAATTTCTCTGGCATTTCTTACTTTTTGCTGTATCGAAAACGTACCGAACCGTGACTTTAAAACCGAGGTACGTACCGAACCGTGATTTTTGTGTACCGTTACACCCCTATTAACCACAGTTAACTCTCATGAACTGATTAAACCAGTTTGGTGTGGTCTTCAACATAGCTTATTTAACAGTGATCCGGTTACGCTGTTCTGTCTGTTGCGTCATTAATGGACTGCAGACTGATATTGTGTGAGTATGTGTTTGTTCAGTAATGATGTCTTGAGTGTAATCCCTCCCTTGGGTGTCACTCTGTGCTCAAGTAGGGGTGAACTAGTCAAACAAGGGAATCCCACTGATGTTGGCTTAACTTTCAACCAGCTCCTCCCTTCACCATGTGTCCCACTGCTTTCTTATTCCCACCCTGTGACTTCTGGGAGAAATGATAAAGATGCTGTGAATTCTCCAGTGTGATTCCCTTCTCAGCACAGTTAATTGCTGCAGTCCGTATATTCCCAGATGCTCAGACACATTGTTGTGGCAGTGCAGGTATTCAGCTCCAGGATGTGTCCACCTCCTTTTGCTGCCTTTTTTTTTTGCTTGTTCTCTTCCTGTTTGTCTTCACTCACGTTTACTGTGACATTGTAAGAAAACCAGATTCAAAAAAGTCACAAACTTTAATTTTTAATGAATTGGCCTCACCCACATGAAACTGAAATTTTCCATCCATCCATCAGGCCGTCCATTTTGTCTATCTGCCTATCTATCGTTCTGTCTAGCCATCGTTCTATTTGCCTATTATTCTGACTGTATGTCTATCATTCTGTCTGTCTGTCTATCCATTATTATGTCTGTTGTTTTGCCTGTCTGCCTATCATTCTGTCTGTCTTATACTATGTCCATCTGAATATTGTTGTCTGTCCATCCTTCTGCCTGTCTTATCATTCTGTCTGTCTATCCATCATTTTGTCTATTGTTCTGCCTGTCTGTCTGTCTCTCTTTCGGTCTGTTTTTCGTTCAGTCTATCTAGTTATCATTTTGTCTGTCCTCCTGCCTGTCTGGCTGTCCCACTGTTTATCTGGCTATCTGGCTATCTGTCTATCTATCATCCTGTCAATCATTCTATCACTATGTCTATCGTTCTGTCCATAGTTTGTTTTCTGTCATGTAATGTCATTACGCCAATTATGAATCAATTGCAATAATGCAATCAACCAACACTGTGCATGTGGATGGCTGTGCACATAGACTATTACTTTAGACATTCTTGACCTTTGAAAACCCTGTACTTACATCAATTCCCTCCTCACATTCATTGTCTTCCCGTCTCCCCTCAGGAGCAACTCAAGTCTCACTGCAGTGACAATGTCATTTCATAATAAATTCATACAGACTCCATCAGAAGAGCATTTTATTTGAGAAATGGCAGGTTTCTGAGTTTAGGGGAGTTTTATGTGTTGAAACAAAACTGATTTTTTTTTTTTTTTTGTGCGTGCGAGAGCTGAATCTAATAGACATTTTGTATGAGAACGAATTACTACCTGTTCTCTCAGGTATACATACAGCTTGTTTGATCTCTCTTTCTCTCTGAGAACCTTAGGGAAACTGTTTAGCATTTGTACAGATTGTGTACTTTGATGAAAACATGGATTTGGATTAGTTTGATGAGCAACTTTAATGGTAGGAAGGGAAAATGGCAAAATTAGTTGTAGATGTATTTAATTAGATGTATTTTTTTGGTGTTGAATACTCAAGGTAAAGCCTCTATTGGGAAGGAAACATGTACCTGTCCTGGCGTGTATATACCTCATTATATTTGAGCATGTACGTGAGCTAAAGAGAGGCATATTGTGTCCGTTAACTCTTATGTGTACTTAGCAGTGTGTGAAAAGGACTGAGTCTGTTGCAGCAACAGCTGGTGTGCAAACAGATGAATGTTTAATTGAGATCCAGTCGAGAGGTAAGAAGAGATTGCCAACATCTACCCCACCCGATCGGAGCAACACCCAGCCAGGAGCTGAACAGCTGTGGAGCTCAGTACTGTATGTGTGTATGTGTTTGTTCATTCCCATTTGCAACTATAGCTTAAAGCACTTTAAGTGTGTGTGTGTGTGTGTGTGTGTGTGAGAGAGAACAGGTGTTAGCAGTTTCATCACTCATCTTTACCAGAGGATTTCAGCTTTGTTAAATAACTGCCCTACTATAGTCTCGTCCTCAGACAGCACAACCATGGACTATTCATGGACTGTCTGATGAGATCTCGATGCTGTCTTTGATCTGATTGGTTGGCCAAAACTGTCAGCGTCCTAGTTGCTAGTTTACAGTCGTAAGCTTCATTTACAAAGTTATTAGAGAATCAGAGAGATATTTGTCTGTCTGGATGGATGGATGGATAGATAGATAGATAGAGACAGATAGACAGATGGATGGATGGATAAATGAACAGACAAACGGATAGATAGAAATAGATAGATAGATAGATAGATAGATACGTCCGTTTATGACCATTTTTAGATTTGCATGCCCCAATAGTCATTTAAACATGAACATTGGTCGATTTACATCAGATGTAAAACACAGACCAGAGCTGTGCTAAACAGTCATCATGGCAGAACATGGCCCTACAGAGCTGGTTCAATCATGTTTGTTATTCCACATCCGTGATGAGACCAAAGCACTCAGCACATCCTCAGGCTAGATGTACAGAATTGAATGGGCAGAAAGGAGAATGGCAGCCATGATTGACAGATTGAGGGGAATGCATACACATTCACGTATCATAGCACTCTACTAACACACTGCTCATGCTTATTTCATTGACTACTACTGCATTTACATTAGATAAAGGGATAGAGGGTCACTGGGGATGAATGTGAAGAGACGGAATTGTTGACAGATCAGCCCGATGAAGTTTAGAGGAAGAAGCGGAGAAGGACCAGGTATTTTATTTTATTTTATTCATTATTTTATTTTATTTAATCAGTATTTGTATTGAGAGCTATACGCTGATTTCACGCAGCCGCCATTTTGAAATCGCTCCGGTGGGAAGAAAACCGGAAGTGTCGCTTTAAATCATAGGAGAGTCGCGAATGCGATGGCGTATTGTTGTGTTTAATGTAGAAATTAGTTATTCTAAAAATGTACATACATTTCTTTAATACTTTAGACTATATACAGTGAAATTCATTTATAAATAAAACAATTTTTTTATATATAATTCAGAACGGAAAAAAAAAGAAGCAGGAACGAACTATATATATTGGATATTAACATCCAATAGTGTAAATAGCGGCAGCAGCTTCAGGTTGGTAGTCCAAGCATTGTTGTCTATCTGTACTTCCGGGGTTCTTCCCACCGGAGCCTCACTTTCGATTTCAAAATGGCGGCAGCGTGAAATCAGCGTATTGTTGAGATTTTCAGTGAATGTTTTCATATTTCAGTCTGTTCCTTACACAAAGCTGTCAAATTCAGTAGACACAAAAAGTAAGAGCTTGAGTGGTATGGACTACTTTTATTGTAATTTCATGAGGCTGCTTTTCATTTTAGAGTTTGATGGAAGAAACATAGTCATACTGAGTTGTAACAATGACAGAATGATGACAGAATTTTCATTTTGGGGTAAAAATTTAAATTTAACTATTACTTGTTTGAAGATTAATCGATTGGAAGAAAATATTTTTAGTTCCAGCCCTAGTTCGGAGCCTGTTTAGCTGTTTTACACTTAAATCTTTGACCTCTGACATGATTCAGTAGATCTTATACACAGAAAGATCATTTAAATGATGGACAGTCTTCTCATTATTGGCTTGTTGTGCATTCAGTCGATAGATGTGTCTGCATGTAGGCGCGCATGCGCATGTGTGCATTTTTAAACAAGTATGACAATGAGGATCATCCCTGAGGCGGCGTCATTAGCTCTGCCCAAGCCCCTCTCTCCCCCATCCATTCAGGTTAACGTCACTCTTGAAGCTTGTGACAGCTCCCCAGGCACCCATCTTAGGAAGGCTAGACTGTGCGTTCGAGGATGCAGCTTTGAATAAAAGCATCTTGCCTTTGAGCCTCAGCAGTGTGTTAATAGTTAATGTCCTGGCGGCCTCCACCCTGCCTGAAATATTCAGCGGAATATGAAATAATCATGAACACTGATGGAATGAAACCTGCTAATTTGACTAACCCAAATTTTTTCTGCAGAGCAAACAGTCCACGATTACGGGTCGTATCAAATGCAGAATTGAAGGGTCACATCGTAAAAATAATATCGTTACAATTTTAGAGCGCATGTCAGATGTAGACGTCTTTGAGTTTTTATGAGCAGTTGACTCAATGTATTTCTTCTTCTAGTAGAATTTTAAATGTAGGACAACTCCGTTTTACTGAGTTACAGAAGTGAAATAGCCCTCAAATGAGAGAATGAGACTGGTGAAGATGTTGCAGAATGGTGTTTGTTTGCCTAAATTCTTTTTTTATTCATTAAAATTGCCATTAGCTGCAGGTGCTGGTACCTAAAATTAAATTTAGAGTTGGTTCCAGTGGGAGATTCTTTGATTGTGTTGTTTGGACCCTAGTCTCGCGTAGCCATCCCTTCAGACTGATTGCAAAAGGTCTGGACTCCATAGCAGCTTTCATTGTCCAAGGACCGCCCAGAGGCCGCCTGACTGACATGTAAAGCAACCAATCACAGTTCGTTCTGTTCAGCGTCATCTTTAGAGGCGTGAAAAGACAGGAATGCAAACTCGTGGATGTATTTTAATTAATGCCTTGACTAACATACTTTTGAAAATCCAACATTTAATTGATCCTGATTAGCGCTTATTGTCACAGTTTTTCATTTTTAACAATTTATTTGACGTCTCTCTTCTTTATTCTCTGTTGAAAAGTTGTTTTTATTCTTTAACCTCTTATTCTTTAAAGGTAAAGGTCTTTCTTTGAACTGATAGGAAAACGTCGGATTTAACCTGCACGTTTAGATAATGAAAGTTATAATCACTTTACCTTTCAACATCATCGGATAAAAGGAAAGATTTTACAACTGTGACAATGAGCGCTAATCAGCATCAACTAAATGTTGGATTTTCAAAAGTATATGAAGTTGCTTTCTTTTTCCATGAGAGGTTTTGGCATCACAACAGCGTTGTTTCTATTCAAACCGTTAAAGAACGCAACACACTCATCTCCCAGAAATCCTGTCGAATTCGACCAATCAGATGACGACTTCGAAACTCCTGAAGTGTTTCCATTTTTGTGTGGCATATGCATCAGACGTTCAGCCAAAATCTGAAAAACATGAGGGTTAAGAGGTTTAAATGTTAGGTGAACTTTCCCTTAAACCTAGGGCTGCACGAAATTGGAAAAAACTGACATTGCGATATTTACTTTTTCTGCTATGTATAAACTGTATATATTGCGATTTGAAGAAATACAGGAATGTTCACCAGATGACTTGAATAGCTATATTTAGATTTTAGTTTTTTTGGGGGAAATTTGCATATGTTTATTTAAATCGCAGTCTGCGCCATACAGTGATATTGCTTTTCTTTCGATATGATGTGCAGCCCTACTTTAACCTTCTTAATCCTCTCTACTCTACTAAAAATCTTCATGCCACATCAGCTATCTGCTGTTGTCCATTACTTTTTATAGGCGTCCAATGGGCGTCTCAGATCCACAGGCACCGTGCCACCTTCTCATTCCGAATGTGTGTGAGGCCATGTGTAGAGAGAGATCTGCTTTGTACTTTTCCTCCTAAAAAAAAGGAAAGGATGGGGATGAATGGATGAGGTAGAAGATATGAGGGCTTGCTGACAGCTTAGCAGGGTCAATATCACGACGGCAGACATCACTGCCCCTCAAGCCTGTGAGTCTCTCGGCTATCTCACAAGAACAAAGAATGCTCAGCCATGTTGGCTCATGAGATCATTTTACAGACCAGAAACCAAGATAAAACTTACGATAAGTTGGTGTTAACGGGAAAACAGGATTTAGAAATAGGTTTGAATTATTTTAATCAGGATTTAAGCCGATTATACCAGCTTTCCATTTACTGTACCAACTCAAAACATGTTGACAATGGTGATTTGAGTATATTTTAGATATAATGTCCCTTTTGCTTATATAAAATAAATTCTCTCTCTGCTCATGCTGAACGATTCAAATCAGGAACTCGTGTTTTTGGACAATTCATTAAAATACGGTAACCGGATCATAAAATTAATTTGTTTCAGGAATCCGGCTACACAGATTGCCCTGTTTGTTCTTCATTCACAAAAAAGGACTGGCAAATAAGATTAATTTATTTTTTAGCAATCGGCCCACACATATCAAATTGAATGTTTTTGATTAAATAAAAAAAAAAAATCGGTCCATAGGAAAGAACCCTTCTATAAAAGTAATTTATTTAGGAACTGATCACATTGCATATGTTTGATCTATTTAAAAGAACCGGTTCATAAGAGTCATTGTCTTTTTACCAACTGACCCACACTGGTTGTGCTCTGTGTTTTTGATTGTCTAAAAAGATCTGGTTCCTAAGGCCCTGTTTACCACTGGTATTAAGATGCGTTTTGATTTATCAGATCACAAAGGGACGACGCTAAATGCAGGTGTAAACTAACTGGGTCTAAAACGTTTTGAGCTTGTCCACATTCGACCACTTCCGGAGGTATTTCAAAACACATTCAACCGGATTGCTTTTTAAGAGTAGACGCTCATGTGGTCAGCCACAAAAGACCGCCTTCCATCCACCTATTGACTTAATGTGTAAACATTATGGGAAGCGCGCTAGCCATACAGGACTTAAACTTTGTCGGCTGAAGACCCTAGTTTGGACGTAAATCGCACCAAGCACGGTGTTCTCTCGCCATTCCTGGTTTCTAACACACACTCACAGCTCTCCGAATGTTTTTCCGTAGTCTCCGGCCGCGTTAATATGTAAATTGATCAAGCTAATTTTGTCCATTAGATTGAAAGATCTGAAAAAACAACAACATACATTTACCTGCCCATAGCAGGGTTCCAGACTGCGACCAAATTGGTCGCATATGCGACCATTTTTTGAGAATGTGCGAGTTAAAATGTTATGTGGTCGCATTTGGGCGAGTGGACGCTTGAGCAACAGAACGCCGTTGTATCAGCTGCTGCAGTCCGTAACTTATGTTCAAAATGAACGAGTAGGCTACATAATGAATCCATTTTCCATACCGTGTTTTTGACTTATTCTGAATCACTACGGTACGCCTATAATACGTGTTTATATTCGGACTATTTTATCCCGGGGTCGTCTCGGCTGCGGAGTTGCCCAGTGCCTGCGTGACTCGCCATAGACATTAACGGAGAGAAGTTCCGTCTACAATGTTCTTCCGCAAGACACGTGCAGTTTATTTATTGACGAACGTAGACGTCACGCGCATTGCACACTGATGGTGAAACGCGCCAGTTACGAATTCACGAATTAAGGCATATAAAAATGATAAAAATGGTCTCACGAAACACAGAGCCCCTTCCTCCTACGTCTTTTCAGCGGTTATATTTTCCTCAGTCGAGCGATTACTCTCATGATCGCTCTATAGAGGAAAAGTAAATTATTATAAAATGCAGAAGGTAAGGAGTGAAATTTCTGCTTTTTGTTACAACTATAAACTTTGATAACGGAAAATCTGTATCAGTTTATTATAATACTCTAATCTTTTCAAATGTAATGCATATATTTGAATGTTTAATGATTTTTAAAAGATAGAAAGATGATGATAGATAGATAGATAGATAGATATAATATGATTCAAATGTAAATAGATAGATTGTATATAATTCAAATGTAAAATGCTTAAAATTACAGATTAAAATTACTGTCCAAAATCCATGAAAATCCTGAAATTTGGCAATGATAATTAATATATTACAGGTATTTCTGCTGCAACCCAGAAAGCCTTTGCTAGCCTTGGTCCATTAAAACCACTAATCATCAGCATGCATTGATTAATCCCATGGCATGTAGCAAAAAAAAAAAAAAAAAAAGGTGCGACCAAATCAAATGCTGGTGCGACCAACTGAGAAAGTTGGTAGCACCAGTGCAACCAGTGGAAAAGTTAGTCTGGAGCCCTGCATATACCCTTCCCTCGAAGAAATCAGGACAGTTAGAAAAAAAAGGTGGATTAAAACACCAAGTGTGAACTGGTATGTGTCTGCCTCGTCTACGTCTCATATTTATAAGAGTAATTTCTCTAGCAGTTGGCCCACACTGGTCATGCTGTATTTATTTGATTCACTAAAAAGAACCTGTTCATCCGAGCTTAATACCTTAATACTGAATCAATGCAGACCAGAATTGAATCTGCAATTGAGCTTTTGTCCGTTTCACCCACAACCTCTACCTCTATTGTGCTGTCAATACCTGCATTGGCTGAGATTTATAATCATAAAGCTAGCTGTCATGGGGCTAGTTATTCATCTGTATAGCTGTTAACCTTTAGCCACTGTAGGAACTGAAGATTCACTGCCTTCATGGAACAAACACACACCTACACACTTGTATATGTGGTTTACGGGGACTCTCCATAAGCGTAATGGTTTTTATACAATGCAAACTGTATATTCTGTCCCCTTAAACTAACACTACCCCTAAACCTACCCTTCACAGAATAGTTTTTTGACTTTCAAAAAAAAAAAACCCTCAATTTAGTATGTTTTTAAGCCATTTGGTTAATGAGGACACTGGACGTGTTACGTTTTAATACCCATGCCATTATACACATTTGTGTCCTCATAAACCATATATACAAGAATACACGCTTACACAGAGACTTATATGGTGGTGGTAGGCTTCTTTGCTTCTCGAGAGACTTCCATCGAGAGAAAGAGAAGAAAAAATAGAGACAATCGGTGTTGGATGAGTTGAGTAACTTTCTGAATTGCATTTACAGTTTCTGACTACGACGTGTTTTTGTTTCGTCCTTATATTTATTAACTTTTTTGCTCTCTTTTATGAACTTTCTTCCACCTCCCTTGATGGCTGTTGTTTTCTCCTCTTTTCCCAGTCAAAGGAGACTCATTGTGACTTCAATTACCTGGAGCTCTGGGTATCTGTCTCAGGTAGACAGGGGCTGAATTGGAAGTGGTGTCAGCTCCTTCATTAAACATTAATCACGGAGGGTCCCTCAGCAGAGCTTCTGAAAGGGCAAAACTAATAAACACTCTGTCGTGGGAAAGACGTGAGCACTTATGGGGGTCCCTTCACAGAGACATGATAAACGCCTGCCAGAGGAGTTCTCTTCTCTTCTCTTCTCTTCTCTTCTCTTCTCTTCTCTTCTCTTCTCTTCTCTTCTCTTCTCTTCTCTTCTCTTCTCTTCTCTTCTCTTCTTCTCTTCATCCTCCTCATATAATTTAGTCTCTTATCTCAACTCTTCTCTTCTTGCCTCATCTTGTTTCTATTTTCATTTGACCTCATTTTTCCTAAATCTCACCTCTCCTTTCACCCCATCTCCTTACATCTCATCTTGTGTCTCACCTTGTGTCTTAATGTCTCATTCTCTTGTCTTTTCTCCTTAAATCTAATTTTAGGGGCTTTCGCACTGGGTAGTTCTAGGAACTTAGTTCTAGGAATTAGCCATCCTGAGAACTAATGGTTCCCGTAGGAAGGTTTTCCTGGTTGGATTCGCACCGCCAGTAGGAACTCTGAAGTGACGTGAGCCGTGCTTGTTGTTGTGACTTTAATTTTGACTGCGCGGCGGACCTTTATTTTGATGGCACTGAGAACTCCAGAGCCTGAGCAAACAAACAGTGCTTGCATTCTCCGTGTTCATTCAATTACGATCTGTCCAACAGTCCTGTCTAATACGTATTTAGATATAACTGTTATACATAGAAAGTAGACCGTATATGAAAAGATATTAGCTTATGCCGTGTGGTTTATGTCCAGTGTTGCTATCACTGTTTTCCATGTTCGTAGAGTTATTTTGTGGAGTAAATATATAGGCTTTAATCTGTGTGTTTACACAGCTTTTTTTTTTTTTAAATGGCGGATGCTGGTGTTTCGCGTGCGTTTGGCCAATCAGCGTACACTAACGTCACTGGTAGTTCCTATAGTGCTGGTTTAGACCCTACATTGAAGTAGGAGCTAAATTAGTTCCTCCAAAAGGAGTTCCTAGAACTAAAATCGTTTCTAGTTCATGTGGTGCGAACGCGCCAAAATCCGGGTGCTTCCGCCAATCGTTCTAGGAACTATGAAAAGGTTCCTCTGGTGCAAAAGCCCCTTTTGTCTGATCTCTTTGTCTGATAAAAGCTTTGGTCTGATACACTCAGAGCTTTATTTGTATTGGTCCTAGTTTTGTTATGTAGATATATTTCTTTGCCTTCATAATTCCATGTGCATATGAGAGTAGGTCAGTAGATTACCTCATATCTGGCATCATGCATGTTATTTCACAAATTCATTAATTATTAACTCCGACTGCCTGTGGTGCGGCAGCTGTGTTGAAATGCAGACCAGGGGTCTGTTCGAGTTAAAGAGTTGTGCCTGTCTGACAGGCTCACTGGTTTTATGGGTCTGTTATTATTATTATTATTATCGTGAGACGCTGGCAGATGTATTGAGACAGAAAGGGAAGAAGCCTCCACGGCGAGGGTGTTCCGGCCCCCGGTCAGTATCCGCATGCACATTCCAGGGCGGTGTGCTGGAGGTATCCTGGAGAAAACTGAGGAGATGAATTTCCCAGTTCCAAAGGAGAGGTGTCAGACAGATGCATGCTGGGATAGATCTCTCACTTATCATGCCCAGAACATTTCACCCAGAAATGAGACACACCTGGGCTCTAACTCACTGTGCGTGAGTACATCTGTCTCTTTGTCGGATAGATGAGTGTGGCATGTGTATGTTAGTGTGCAAAGACATATAAAGTACCAAAGAGAACATATCTGCCATCTCTTTCTATTTGTCTGGGCTGTACGATGTCTGGCATCTTTATGTCCAGCAGCAGGTGCTAGAGGAGAGGGCAGAAAGTCACGTCCACGTAATTGACCGGGACTACGGAATGGCTTCCTGCTGGGTTTGGACTTGAAACACAAAGCAGATGTTGCCTGGAAGAATTCAAAAGACAGTTATTCCAGAATGTATACATTCCTCTGCTGCTCAGCCAGCTCGGAACATTCCTCCCAAAACCAGGCGAACAGGAAATGAAAAAGATGCAGAGGGGATGGATGAGGTACTTCCAAATGGAAACTCTCAAGGAGTTGGGTTTGGACTCTTATAGTAAATGCACTAAGTCTTACACGTCTGTGAAATGCGTGCTGGAAGATGATGTTTTGTAGATATAACCGTTAGCTAATCTGTTAAAGTGTTCCCTGTTGGATCTTAGAACGACATTCAACAGATGTTTTCATGACATTTATGATTTACTTTAAACACGATTTTGAAAGAACACTGTTATGCTTTCTAGATGATGCGCTCCTTTACAGGTGTCAATGTGCATGTGCTTACTGGTTAGCATTGGTCTTCTCTAATCTCGTACCAAAAGGCATTTTTCTTCTTATGTCAGAAGATAAAACTATTGAAACTTGGCAGGGACTTGAATAAAAAGATTGTAGTCAACTTTTTCTTTAAAGTCAATTCCTTTGAGGCATTTGAACCGGAAATTCAGCCCAACTCCACGGGCTCAAAGCTAAAGCGGTTAGCTAGAGCAGAAACATTCTATTATCATGTCTCTGAGGGGCTGTACCGTGTGTGTCTGGCAGTGAGAAATCCCACGAGTCTCTCTGTCATCAGGTGTTTCTCTGCTGGAGATCACTGAAGTTCGTCTAATCCACTTTCACTAATTAAGATTCTATTAATGACTGGTCTTTTTCATGGTTGCTTTGCTGAGGTGCAATTCAAGCCTGTTTTTCAAAACCCTAACTATAAATAATAAACCTTGATACTTAACACATTCTACAAATTTTTTTTTTCTTTCTTTTCTATGAGCATTTATACCTCCAATCAGTCTGTTTGTTGAGGAGAGGTATGCTATTTTTTTTTTAGACTTTTATAAAAAACAACTTGAATTGCCTTCAATGTATACATTTGTATTAGTTCATGCATTGCCTGGGATTCAAACCCATAACCTACTGTTTGAGTTACAGGAATGCAACCAGAATATCCAGGAGAATTGAGGGTTCGGTTCTTTTGGCTTGGGCCGACGAACAACCACCTAGCAACCGTCCAAAGCACCTTAGCAACTGCCCCAAACACACTAGCAACACAGTAAACAGCAGTAACACATTAGTATGCCTAGGCAATCACCACAAATTTTCTTGAGTAAAAGAAAAAGAAATAAATTGTCTTTTATTATTTCATGTCATATAACTTGGGAATTGATTAAAAAAGCAAGAACAAAGTGTGTTTACTTAGTCATTTTCACATAAGAGCTAATCTCTTTTTGTTAGAAGTTTAAATTCTAGAAAGAAATATGTCTTATCTTTTTTTTCTTCTTTTTTTTCAAGGCTGAATCCACATAGGAAAGGGATTCAAATGCAAGCATTAAATTCAATGTTTACTACTCATCTAATCTATTTTTCCTCTTTTTTTTTTTGCTGCTATGCTTTTTTTGGTCCCTAATGGCTTTGTTGTGTAACTTTACGGGTCATAAAATTGCATTTTATGTATCCGAGTTGAAAAAGGAAAAGCCAATGACTGGGTGTGTTCACCGTGACATTACGTTGTCACCGTTGCGCGCTGTAATGAGCACTTCTTTTGTCTAGATGTGACAGACAGTTTAATGATTTCTGAGGGGAGGCAGTGGGCAGGCTTGCGCCTTCAGTCTCTGAAACATTACACCTTCCCTTTAGATGTCTCCGCCGTGGCCTTGACAGCCAGATAAGTGCCGGCGGCTGCTTTTAGGCTCCGTCTCAGCCGTTACCACTCTGGTACATTAACCTGCATGTAGGTGGAGAGGTTGGTTGGAATAATGAACTGCCGACTCTTGGCTGATTTTCCTAGTTCACCTCAAACCTTCGGGACACTTGTGTTGATTCATGTTCTGTCAAACACGCTCACAGATATTAGAACAGAGATGCGTGTATGATCTTAGAGAGAGCAATTTTGGTGTCTCAGGTTTATTTCCTCCAAGAACAAAATAGAAATACTTTTGAAATGGAGGCGAAGGCTTCATATTCATGTCCTTTCTCATCCTCCCTTAATGAAAGTCTGGTATACTGCACCGAGCTAAAGCTCTTCTTTGTGATGCCTTGATGCAGTAATTAGGAGAGATGTTAAATGATGTCTGGGACGGAGAGAGGTGTTCGGTGCGCTCACACACCCCATCCTCTGCTGATTAGAGACCTGCCAAACAAAGCTCTTTTGGTTTTTTTTCAGGGCTGGGCGTTCTGGCTCATAGTTGATCTGGGGTTGTTGAAACATCCTGTGGAATATATAATTTCACTCTAACTGACTATAGGGAGATGCACAAAACGGGGCAAGAGTAACGTGTCAGTCACATCAGCTGAGAATTCTGGGAAGGGGATCTGAAATTGAAAGCATCCTATTAAATGCTTCCCAAATGATTGATGGTTTGTCACATCGTTTCACAGTGAGTGGATCCAAATTAGTCTGCTTGCTTGTCTGTTAAAGGGATAGTTCATGCAAGAATGAAAACCCTAAATTAAATTACTGGTTTTTTTTTTTTTGGTTTTTTGGAAGATTGTCTGGCTTTTTTTTTTTTACACAGTGAAAGCTTACATTAGTGACAGTAAATAACACATGCAAAATGCAGTAACATTATTATTTTCAAATGTTTGAATTCATATTTAAAATAATATTTAATAAAATATTTAGAAATATTTTTGGGGAACTTGATAAATCTGTGAAAAAACAAATACTTTATAATTATATTATAAATAAAACATTTGAATAAAAAAAAGAAAGTGAACACTGTAACCAAGTAAAATTAGACACAGAGTACAAACGTTTTTATGGAAACGTTTTTTATCCGACTGTTACAATGCACATAAAAAAGGCCAAATATGGACATAATATGAACTGTATTCCAGGAATAGAAGAAAAATAGGTTATTCACAAGCAATAATTTTGGTGTCAGTCATGACAAATTTGCTCACTGTAAAGTGTATTGAATACTTTCAGTCAATAACAGGCACAATTTGGCCTGTTCCTCACAGAAAGCTAATATATTAAATGGCTTTAGAAGACTTGAAATATAGTGCACCAGTCGATGGATTCTTTTTATACTTCTTTTGTGTTCATTTATATGCTTTTCGGCAGTGTGTGTATGTCAGCTGGTGCCCGGCTGTGGATGGACATTTGAGCCCGTCTGTTCTCCCGCCTGCCCTGATCCCTTTTCCTGTGTGAATAATAGTGAAAGACGTTCTCAATAGTCTGCATTTCCCACATCAGCACAGGTCCTGTGCAGGCACTGATATATTTGCCTTAAAGTCTCTCTTGACACTTTCACTTGTTTCTCTCTCTTGTTCTCTTTCTGTCTCCTACATTCTCTTTCATGTGGTAAGTCCTCGCTCACCTCAAACAGAGTTTCTCGACATGAAAGGGAGTTTCTCTGCTTTTTGGTAAAGCTTGTTTAGGGGAGACACCATTTTTGATGTGGTCTTGTAGAAAGGACCTATCATATAAAGCTGTCAGCGATTAAGAGGAGAACATTAAAAGTTATGCCTTTTTATATGGTCCATTTTATAGTTAAAATATTTTTATGTTAATTATAAACAAATGTATCCAGGTCTTAAAATGTATCAAACATGTTGGTGATTTGCCAGAGTATAAAACTATGCTAACTATTTGGCTAAAGATCATTTTATTAAACAAAACACATTTTTCTAATAGAAAACTGAACTATTATTTATCTCTTTGATACTATTACATTTAATATATATATATATATATATATATATATATATATATATATATATATATATATATATATATATTTTTTTTTTTTTTTTTTTTTTTTGGTATTTTCACACTTTCTGAAAATTAAACTTTTTTTACTTTTTTACTTCTGAAAATATCTCATCTCAGTATCGTCTTGAGGATAACTGAAGTAAAAATTCCCTCATTTTATCTCATTTTTTCCTGTTCACAGTAAGGGGTCATGGGAAAGTACATACTGTATAGTACTTGAGTATGTAGTAAAATAATATAGCAGTGTTGCAACTTGCAACATCATGATATTGTATCTTGATACAATAGACTCCCATTGTGCACTGTTTGTGTCTACTATCATCCTAAGACAGCTGTGAGTCATTAACACAGCAAAGTGCATCTTTCACCTTCAGTTCCTCAAATGGCACATGCAAAATATTCGAAACAGAAACGTAAGTGAATTAGTGTGTGTGTTTGCGATACTGCAGGGTATTACGCATACATACGTCTCACTTTGTATCTCTGGTCATGAATTTTATTGGCCATTTCCGGCAGTAATAGCCAATCTTCTCTGTTAATGCTCATTGTCAAATGACAAACTGCATAAGGGTTTTTTTCTCCAACCCTTCCAATGATTTTATCTGGAAGATATTTTATCTGCTGGCTCTTCTTGCCGGTTTTTCTGTGTACCACATTAGCTTTTTCTCCACAGTCTGTGTGGAAACGAGGGAAGGGAGAGAGACCACCTGCTCCAGGAACTCTGCTGTGGCACATGTGAGCCCGATTCTCTCGTTGTGTCATTCTTGAGGAAAATTTTGTTTTATCAAAATATTGTCTCTCAGCTGACTATAAATGAATAAATTACATTGTTGGGCACAGATGTTTCTGCTTATGTCTTGGCAAAGCCGCCGGCTTTCATTATTGTTCAATTTGAATGTTGGTGTTTTTCCTGGAAGCATTTTTTAATGCTTTACTGACTAGAGCTTTGCAGATCCATAAGATGTTTTGATAAGCTGTTTTTCACTTAATTGTATGTGTGTGTTCTGATTTGGAAGGAGAAAACTGACTCTGAGATTCATCATATTCTGTAAACAAACAGATCAAACGTAAAGTTGTGTAAGAAAGAAAGTTTGGAAAAACAGAATTGCCTCACATTTTTTCTCTCTCTCTTGGAAGTACTTTGAACACATTTTAGGCTTTGCAAAATCAAACAATGATCCAATCATAGACTCTTAAGCATTTGCCTATTTAAACCCAAACAGCAACTTTTTTTTTTTGGCAGGGCATTATGTGTGTATATATATACACTCACCTAAAGGATTATTAGGAACACCTGTTCAATTTCTCATTAATGCAATTATCTAATCAACCAATCACATGGCAGTTGCTTCGATGCATTTAGGGGTGTGGTCCTGGTCAAGACAATCTCCTGAACTCCAAACTGAATGTCAGAATGGGAAAGAAAGGTGATTTAAGCAATTTTGAGCGTGGCATGGTTGTTGGTGCCAGACGGGCCGGTCTGAATATTTCACAATCTGCTCAGTTACTGGGATTTTCACGCACTACCATTTCTAGGGTTTACAAAGAATTGTGTGAAAAGGGAAAAACATCCAGTATGCGGCAGTCCTGTGGGCGAAAATGCCTTGTTGATGCTAGAGGTCAGAGGAGAATGGGCCGACTGATTCAAGCTGATAGAAGAGCAACTTTGACTGAAATAACCACTCGTTACAACCGAGGTATGCAGCAAAGCATTTGTGAAGCCACAACACACACAACCTTGAGGCGGATGGGCTACAACAGCAGAAGAGTGCAGGCTGGTGGTGGTGGTGTAATGGTGTGGGGGATGTTTTCTTGGCACACTTTAGGCCCCTTAGAGCCAATTGGGCATCGTTTAAATGCCACGGCCTACCTGAGCATTGTTTCGTACCATGTCCATCCCTTTATGGCCACCATGTACCCATCCTCTGATGGCTACTTCCAGCAGGATAATGTACCATGTCACAAAGCTCGAATCATTTCAAATTGGTTTCTTGAACATGACAATGAGTTCACTGTACTAAAATGGCCCCCACAGTCACCAGTTCTCAACCCAATAGAGCATCTTTGGGATGTGGTGGAACGGGAGCTTCGTGCCCTGGATGTGCATCCCACAAATCTCCATCAACTGCAAGATGCTATCCTATCAATATGGGCCAACATTTCTAAAGAATGCTTTCAGCACCTTGTTGAATCAATGCCACGTAGAATTAAGGCAGTTCTGAAGGCGAAAGGGGGTCAAACACAGTATTAGTATGGTGTTCCTAATAATCCTTTAGGTGAGTGTATATACAATATGTATGTGTATATATATATATATATATATATATATATATATTGCTCTTATGACAGACATCACTGTCTTCCCCTGCCAGCGATTGTCTTCTGCCCGGTGTTCAATTACATGAAGTTGGCATTTCTCAAATTTATGACTGTTTCATAGCCATTCACTCTGCTCCAGTAGACATGTACGGTTACAGTACAAGGAAGCAGGCCAAGTGTTCCAGGAGGTTTAATAGCATAATTGTGAAACTTGTATTATTGTTAAAGCACCTGATTATCATTTGAGCTAAATCATCCTTCTAACGATAATTTTCTAGCCAGATGAGCTTCTGGTTTTGTGTTAATGCAACTTAATTCCTGTCAGTGGATTTTGATATCTGGTATCCTTGTACGTATCATATAGATGTTTACTTGCGTTTTGTGGTCATGAGATTGACATTTGATTGGATTTAACTTTCCACAGACAGGGTCAGTAAGCAATTATGTATACCTTTTTAAACACTGTGTATTTATATGCTTTTATTTCCTGCATCTTGTACCTCAGTGGTAATTGCCTTATTGTATTTAAGATTTCTGCTTAAAGTCTAAAATGTTTTATGTGGTAACCGTGATCGACGTTATGCCACAGATGCTGTCAATAGACCTTAACTGTTTTGAACCTGGGACACTCCTTTATGAAATAATTTAATATTGTGTTGTTAATTAAGATATTGATTAATATGTAAGCAGTGAAATCAATCCTGGAGAGATGCAGGCAGTGAAGCGTCTCTCACTGTCTGACTGGTATACTATAGACTGCAGCTGGCAGTAAACATGTCTCCACCACACAAATGAGGAGGAGGAGGTAGAGCTCTGCTGCTGTTATTCACCTTTGTTGTGAGTCTCATCTGAGCAGCTCAGCACATTTGTGGATGGTGACCACAGTGCTAATGGTCTGAGGCCGGGACGTATGTGACTCTCAGCACTGAAGTACCATTCGGCATTCGCCTGAATTTAAATTGTAATTCGAGTTCAATTAAAAAGTATTGTAATTCAAAGAAACTTTTATAACTTTAATTTTTAACTAGAAAAGCAAATTTTGTCAATGCAAATTTTAATTGTTTGACAAAAAAAATGACAAAGCCTTGTTTGAAAAGTGTTGAAATAAGTATATACATACCCTTGAAGTTTGAAGTTTTATAGACTGATAATCAAACAATCAAATTATGAGCAATAGCACAGATAAATACAATAGAAAAAAAGCATACAGATGAAATAAACAGTGATTTTCATGTTTTTCAAGTAGGTCTAACAATAGTTTTCAGGTATATAAATTGAATAATCAAATGTAAAATAGCACTGCATTCTTCACTGCAAAAATAAAATATAGATAAATCCTTATTAAAGTTACAAAAGTGATTCAGTCAAGAGCAGTGAGTGATTTTTTTTCTTTTTGCTTTGTTTTCGGATTAACATTAAAAACAAAGACAGCAGCAGTTTTATTAGGCTGCTGTTACTTTAAGAGCTGCACGGATCCAATATACAGTAGTGTTACATATGTGTATTATGTGTAAACATAACTGTTTACGTTCACTTAAGACATAACCGACTAGGTTTACGAGGATACTCGCCAGTACAGGCATTTTGACAATCTTGTGTGAATATGTCCATTCAAGCACAAGCAGACAAGAGAAAGAGAAATACGTTCTTACTATGTTAATTCCAACATTTACTAATTTATTCTTCAAATCAAAAGTTGCTCATATTATTTAATGGACCTGAGTTAACATGAACTAACAATGAACAGTTGTATTTTTATTAACTAAGGTTAACAAAGAATAATAAATAAAGTATCAAATAAATTTCTCATTGTTAGTTAATTTTAGTGTATGCATTAACTAATGTTAAGTTGTTTTGAAGTGTTACCCATTTTTATAAGTCAAAGGTGCCGTAGGTGATTCTCTGCCGAATTTTTTTTGTTATGCTGGTTGAAAGTCTCCTCATATCCTGATAGCAATCACTCTGTTAAGCGGTTTAAATGTATTTTTATGGAAGGCGTGGGACCATAAAATGTTCGTTCTATCGTTGCGTTCGGTCCGAATGGTCCTATACCATGTGTTCCCTGTCGGTCAATGTGTGTTTGCATACCACTGCACAGCCTGTTCACGTAGACATAATAAGTCATCAGCGCGTTCACGTTCACTTTGCAGACAGCGAGAATGGCAGGCAAGCAGCAACAACCTAACTTTCCTTCTATACCGACAACAAGTGACACTGGCAAAGGATCTACGATCTATATATCTTCATCGGAGCCAAGCAGACTCTCATCGTGGAAACCCTGTCATGCAAGAATTATTACACACTGACAAGTTTTGCTAGCTAAACAAACGGAAAACTTGCTGCATCTAATTCTGTTTTTAAGAATTTGTCTACGTTTGGTATTGTAGTGTTACTAACTGTGCTATAAAGTTTTCTCACCGGTGAATGACACATGATATTGGTATTGCAGCAACGTTGTCTCCGGTCGTCTTGGCTGTGCGCGTTCATGCTTTCAGGATGTGTGGCTTTGGAAGGCGATTTGCAGGGAAGGTGGGACGTACGCTTTTAGTGCTATCAGGCATTTTCCCATGTCCTACAGCATCTTTAACATTTAAAGAATTCCACTTCATCTCATTCCAGCTTATCTTCTGGTGGGGTGTGGCCAAATCATTAAAAGTCCAAACTCATGCATTGAAAAGAAAGCCCATTTTTATTATCTTAATTTTCCCCAACACTGCTATGTGTTAGTTCGATATGTGTCGTGAAACATTGTATACAAATATATATTAAAATTGAATTTATTGAATTGAATTTATTATTTTTAAAGTTTTTTTTTTTTTATTCATTTTAAACCCCCTGCAAAGATGTTAAACTTTACAACCCTGGGTTTTTGCAACATGTACTTTCTTGTTAAATAGAATCTACAGGCAAGTACTTCCACAGACAGGGAATGTCATTGGAAGGTCATTTGTATGGATTACTGATTGTTTTCCATTTGTCACAACAGTGTTGCCGTGGAAACCAACATTTTGCTTTAGAGAATGTGATGCGATGCTTTACTCTCTCTCACCGCTCAGGTACAGGCGAGAGCAGTGAGAGGCCGTCACGAATAATGACTTCACTCATTTGCAGGACCTCTCAGATCGCCTCAACCTCTCCGTCACATCGCTGGGTTCTTTGTTAAGATGAGTCAAAATAAGGTTAGTTTAGAGGGAGGATTTTTCGATTCCTAAGAGTGAGGAAAGACCCAATGGGAATGGCACTCGTGCTTCAGGCAAGCACTCTTCATATCCTTTTTATACCGTGTGAGCTGTTACTGCAGCAATCTCCAGACGACTAACATCTCTTAAAATCAAACACACGTCTGTCTCGTTCTCATTCAGTCATGGACCAAACCCTCCAAATGCTCTGAAAAAAGTGCATCTCCAAATGTCCCAACCCAAGGAACCTTTCAGCTCTTGAGTGCTCTTGAGAAGGATAGTTGGTGAATTCAGACTCTGTCCTAGTTTGAGAGCTCCAGCGAGGGAAGGAGCCGCAGGCGTACACGGAGAGCCCCGGTAACGTGCATGGAGTCCCAATTGTGATGTCTACCTCAGATGCCCGAGTACATGAATAACCTCCACTCTCTGGTTGCCACAAACGTTCAAATCAGCTCCTTGACATAGCGCCGCCATTTACATACATGGATTTGAGGGTTTTTTCTGCTTTAGAGGATGTGAGAGTTTGTAAAAAACCCTCTGGCTTTAGACTTTGAAAAGATCTCTGGCCTTCATGCATTTGATCTCGAATTTTCCATTTTTTTTTATTCAGACGCTATTCCCGGGATGAGCGCAGAAACCTCTCCTCATCCACTGTCTGCCATGAAAGTTTGATTAGACTGTATTTTCATACTCTGAGGAGTGTCGAATCCCTAACTCCTCTTATCCTCTGCACTTTTTACATAAGCGGGAAACTTGTGGCCAAACAAAGATGTCAGCAGTGGCCGGGGTTAGCGAGAACGAATCGACTTTGGGTTTTCTCCTCCGGTTATCTGTCTTTCTCTTCCAATGCTGCTCTCTAAAGACATTCAGCTCTAACCGCTCTGCCTCGAGTCACAGATTCTACTCGTTCCCGCTCGGCTCTTTGCATTCGCTCTCTCTCTCTCGCTCTCTCGAATTTTTCCGTCATCTTCCTTGTCCTGTATTTCTCCCTCAAGCATTGTCCCACTATGAATATAAATAAGGCAGAGAATATTAACAGTCCCTCTGTTCTCTCATCCTCTCAAGCTTGACTAAAATAGATGTTTACATAGGCTCGCAAATTTAGCATGAGAGTGAAGAATATGGGGATTTTTAACAGTAAATGCTTGGCTGGCTTCCACTTTTAGAGCGTGCAGGTCGATTTGCATGTTATTATTCACCTCGCTGTGATGAGACCTACAATAAGGCTGCACCACCATCTATTGTGAGGAAAAAACAGCTCTTGGAGGGTATCTCGCTCCCCTCTCTTTACAGTCAATCGCTTTCACTCGTGTTGTTCATATCAGGGTTTTTTTCTTCAAAGAAGTCTCAGAATCAATGCGAAAGTCCTTTTCTGTGAACGTTCACCATGGGAGAGCAGATCAATAAGGAGCATGCCATTTATAGTGCGTCCACCTTGTAAATGTACGATTAAATACCCACCAAGTCACATATCCTTTCTACACACTTTTTAAAGTATCTTTCTGTTTCCCTTCACACGACCTCCGCCTCGGCTAAACTAATAAAAACCTTTTTTTTTTTGGTGGAGTCGTTCTTTCGTTCCACTACTTTAAATGTATCATCGGTCCCTCAGCCTCTTTCGTCTCCTTGCCCCGTTCATCAGTTCTACTCCCTCTCAGAGAGACCGGAGCCTGTGTGATTAAACACAATCTCTGAGGCACTGGGCCTAGGTATTTTTTCTCCCCCTCCCCCCGACAACAGCTCTGTCTCCCTCCGCGTATGTTTTTAATGAGGCAGATGCATTTGTTTTGGCTTTTGTTGGTCCCCAAACAACAAACCGGGTGTCTCAGCATTTATCTTGCTGTCCTGTGACATTAGAGAGCAGTGAGACTTTCAGCCTCTTTGTTGTCATCGTCAGGTTTCAGCTCTCTCAGGCTGCCGGGTTACAGACTGCAAAAAAGGTGATCGTAATCACCTTTGAAACGTTCCGCTCAGAATTTGTATAAAGACATTGCGAGCTTGGCTTTGAAACTGACATGCAAGTAATATCTGGTTGTGCTCTCTCTCTCTCTCTCTATCTGTCTGTGTTTGGTTTCAGAGTTATCTCACTGTTTGTTCATGCTTGGAATTTGGTTGTGAGACATCACTGCAGGATGAGACTCTAGAATGTTGTCCTTATGCAGGAGACATGTGTTTAAATAGCATTCATTATCTTGTTTGCACAGGATCCTCGAGGCATGACCTGCAACTTTTGCTCTGCTAGCAGTACCAAAGCTTGTTTCCGGAGACAAGGGTTTTCAAATTGGAATGCTAGAAGGTCTGTGGAAATTTTGTAGAAAAACATATTTAAAAAAGAATGAAAAGAAAGCAGCTGAAAGGTTATTAGTGTATTGCCTTTCATTTCTGTTTTCTATTGATTCTATTTCTGTTCTCTATCTATTAACATGAAGTGACGTGTAGCAAACTGTGGTGTCCCATTGGAATTTGGGAAAAGACCATTGATGAGCCTAGTTTTTAAAAGTACAAAAAATAAAGTTCTGTAAAGAAATATAACAATTGCTATTCAGAGATGTTTCTGTTCAGTTAAATTCTAACTTGATTTTTGCGCAGTATCTATATTTATATCGGTATCTATGTTGCACAGTATACATGTATAGCTGCCTTTGTTTTAGGAAAGGGGACTCTTGCAAAGTGATCATCATATACTTTATGGAGGTCCTTGGCATCAAAAAGTTTGAAAAATCCTCTTTTAAGCCACTCCTAATTTTCACAAAACATGTTTTCCAGAATTGTTTGTTTCAATAGAAAAATGGCAAGGGATTGGGACCAAGTTAATTGTATAAACCATCAACAATGACCCACTGGACTACACAGATTAGGTCAGGGGCCATGGTGTTTTCAAACTGGGTTCCGGGAACACTGAGGGGACTGCATAAATATGAAGTTGACGTTTACCAAAATTGGCATTATAAGTGTTTAATTTTATATATTATATAAATTATATATATAAATTAAACACTAATAATGCCAATATTGGTAAATTTCAACTTCATATTTTTGCAGTACCCTGTGTGTGTGTGTTCGTGCGCGTGTTAGCCCGGTCAATGGTGTTCCTTTAAACCTCTGGCCTAGACTACAAAGATTAATTTAGAAACTAAGAGCAAAGCTGCCCAAATCTCACACTTTAATTGCACCAATTATGTCTCCTTTGTCTATGATTTAATGTGACTAATTTTCTAGAAGACACACATATCCTTTGATATTAATGTCTTCATATTAACCCAAGGCTTCCTCACCTGGAAAATGCGATCAGAATCAGTGCATGCCCGAAGGCTGGATCCCATTCTTCCAGCTTTGCAATAATTGCCCCTAATGGTTCAATACATGAACGTGTCTAAATGAGAGCCACCCCCTTCTCTAAACCCTCATTAACCCTTCATCAAGGCATTCGAGTGTCAGGACCTCCCCTCCTCTCAAAGACCCCTAAAACCCAAGCCTTTAGGAGAGGAGTCTTCAGAGAGAGAAAAGGATTTAGGGATGACTGTTCAGTCTTTTAGGCAATGGGGCTCTTGAGACTTGGACTGGGAGAAACTCAAAGATCTTGATTAGCCACAGATGAACGTCACATGCAAGAGGTTAAATCCCTATTGGCGCGGTACCGTATACCTGAAAGACATCGGCATTAGCATAGACTGATTGCAGCAATTAAGGTTTAGAGGAGTCATTGTTGAGGACGCTGTCAGAAACTCTCAGCTCGTTGTCCATCAAGAAGGTGACGTGAGGGATAAGGAAAGAGCTCTAAAAGGCTAAAGCAGGCCGGGCCAGAGGAGCACAGGGCCTCCCCTCAGGGGGATACAAGCTACCATCTGAGCCTTTCTCCGGATCTGCTTTTTTTCCACCATCTCTGTCTTTTTTCTCCTTTATCCATGAGATGGACGGTCTGGCGGGAAGGAGAGCCAAGCTGACAGCTGCATTTATGCTGGAATTCCTCAGCATCTAATCTGGGGTGGTGGGGGCATCCGAGGAAAGCATCTGTTATGTGAATGTCCGTGTAGGAGGGGTGTCTTGATGGTTACTGGCAGGCCGGAGGGTAAGAAGGTCACAAAGCTTAAGAATAAAATAGAAAATGGCCCCCTAAGCTGGTTTACGTTTCAGTGGATAGAATCTGCCTGTCAGAGTCTGTCAAATCACTTGGATTGTCATATGATGATGCAAAGTCTTTGCTCTGCCATTTTCTTTCTCTGTTCTTGCGTTTCATTCTTTATCTCTGTCTCTCTTTCGGTCTCTCTTTTTTTCAAGAAAGTGGCCCTACAATGATTGACAAAACATTGATTTGTCCACGTTATATAATTAAAGCTATCTTAAATGGCTTTATCTCTAAGTTTCCTCTTCTTCTTGCCAATAATTTCTATCGTCACACCATCTGTTGCCTGCTGATGCTTCTTTAATACATTTTGCAGTCTTGATTGTTGTTCCTCTGGCACTCTAGACACTGTATAGCACAATATTAGTGATGATGGAATGATTCTGGAAAATATCTATCTATCGTTCTATCGTTGAATCGTTACATCTTTCTATCTTTCGTTGTATTGTTCTATCAATCTGTCTATCTGTCTATCTGTCTATCTATCTATCTATCTATCTATCTATCTGTCTGTCTGTCTGTCTGTCTGTCTGTCTGTCTGTCTGTCTGTCTGTCTGTCTGTCTGTCTGTCTGTCTGTCTGTCTGTCGTTCTATCTATACTTCCGGAATGTATGGATGTAATGGCAATAAAACAGTACAGGGTCTTCTGTGAGCAGTAATAGGATGTGTGTTATTTTGATTATTGGCTCTGTATTGTGCACCGTCTCATGTTATTGCCTTAATGCATCACTGTCATGGAGGAAGTGGAATGCAGCATTCTTTCTGTCTTTTAAGTCTCCCACTGTTTGTCCTGCTTTCAGATCCAGTTTAGTCTTACCTGGCCATGTCCCCTGGGGTCTGAGCCACAGTCCTCAACAGTGTAACCTTTCATCACTCTGACCTTAATCTCTTGATTAGCCGTTCCCACTGCTCATCACCGCCATCCTGCCCGCAGGCCCATATGCACACTGGCACAGAGCTGAGTCCTGACAGCCGACCGCTCTTTTTCTCTAAAATCAGATCTATTAGGAACTTTTTTTCTCAGAGTTCATTGCTTTGCTTCAGCTGGTAGTGCTGAAAATGCATTATGTGTTGATTACACTGTGTTTTTCCTGTTTCATTTTTGTAAAACTTTCCTAAAAGGTAAAGAATATTTTAATAGTTGCACTTTTGACTTTCATTAGTGTGCGTAAACATAAAAAAAACCCCACCTCAGACAGACTTTATTGATCTGAGGGGGGAAATTAAGGTTGAAAGACCAAGCTGATGTGGCTGAGATTACTGCCGTTTTGCTGACTGTGTTATCTTGCATCAATAACATTAGCCAGAGGAATTGTTGTTGGCATTATGAACTAATCCCCTTAGATGAAACCGATTTATCCTTTCCCAGAATGCCATTAACTGTTGAATTTCTTTGAGTTTTAATTCTGTGAATTACACTTCCTTTAATTCCTATTCAAATTTCAGTTCGACTTGGCCAATTCAAATTTCAAAGCATTAATTGAAAGGCAGCTAATTCTTAAATTCAAAATTTTGCTAGATCTGATCATTATAACCCTAGTGCTAACCCTCAATTGTATTATCAATAAGCACAGACATCGGAAAGCACAGACTTGTCATAACTAAACAAATCCTACACTATTATCTAGCCATGTGAGGATACATTGCTCTTTCTAAAGAGCAGAGAAGCAAGTAGAAATGTGGCAAGAGGGTTCTCTCAGAAGGTCTTGGCTTCAATCAGGAACTGAAACAGCTGAATAGCTTAAGAGAATGATTTGTGATAGAGCAGAGTCAAAGCACATACTTTGTCCTCTAGCTTTGTGTTCAGACCCGTGACAGCAGTACACTGCAGGGTGAGGATTGACCAGAACAGCACGGTCACGTTGTGACTTCTAAACCACCAATCTCGAATAGAGAGAGAGTTATTGTATCCCACAGCTTTGCACATTCTACATCTCTTTTTTGACAAATTCAGATCAGTCCATGAAGCTCTTTCCTATTGAGCTGATGATAAGAATCAGGTGTGTTTAATAAGAGAGCCATCCAAAATGCACAGTTCTCTGGGTCTCCAGGGTCAGGATTGAAAACCACTGTTGTAAGTGACAGGATTTTAGTGTCAAAGTGCAAGAGATTCAGAGGGAACAGCTGGTCTAGTTGTCAGTCTGTTTACTGCAGTTTTTGATAACTGAATGAAAAATTTGTCTTTTCCCAGAAAGCTCATTATCTGTAAGTTCCCTGTACGTCAGTAACTCATTATTAGCCTTGCAAAGCTGTTATTCTCATTCGAAACTGCTGTTTTCGCAGTAATGCTGCAGTTTGGGGCCTCAGACAGACGTTTGAAAAGTGGGTCAATGCAGACGGTAGGATAGTCGATTCAAACAAAGCAGGTAATGCGTCTCCACATAGGCCGGCAGATCGAGTCACAAAAGGGCCAGCGGAACCGAGGTGTCGGGGGGGCCCCGGGGGGCCGGTCCTCTTCTCCTAGGCTCTGGCAGTGTGGTCTCGGATTAATGCAGCTTGCTACAATGGGCTTCTTTCACTCACAGCTGTGTAGGAGCGCATTCACTCTCATAATGAGCCCTCTGTGCATCAGGAATATTTCACAATGTTTTTGCACACTCAAACAATATTTGGTCACATATCATTGCATGGCACTGTTGCTGAGGGGTTTCTAAGTGTGTATTTGTATGCATTTTGATGTTGTAAGCTGCCTCATCATGATGTCATTTTGGCAGTAGCTACCCAAACACACTCTTGCACTCTTGCTTCTCAATTATACATGCAAATCTTTGTCTGAGGAACTCCCAGATACCCAAATGCCCGCCGAAGTATGATGTTAACTAGAAAAAAAAAATGCAAGAAAAGAGGCTAACAGAAAATAAGACAAGGTAGCATGAGATTTTGGATCCACTTTGTACCAAATATACAATATAATACAAATGTGACATAAGTCCACCCAAAAATTAAAAAAGTTATCATCCTTCACTCATCCTCAAGTTGTTTAGAGATATCAATGGAAATCATTGGAGTCCACTATTGTTTGCATACAGGTTTGAAAAAACATGACGTGGAATAAATGATGACTGGATTTTCACTTTTGGGTGAACAATTCCTTTTAAAGAGCATATTGCAGGTAAAAAAAAAAATCTAAATTAATATATAACCTTGTATGAAAATACCATATGAAAAGATAATGCAGGATTTAAAATGTTTTAAAACGACATAAGGGCACTCATTTAGTAGATAAAGTGAGCGTTTCTTGGACTGCTCGTAAAAACGGCTTTTTTTTCAACATCGCGTCATTTTACGTCACGCTAGGGAGCCTCAGCCTCGCCTCAGTGCAGAGCAGGCTGGCATTCAGTGAGAGCGGCCGTGAGTCAGTGTGTTTTCGGTAGTTTTTGTATTTCAATCTTTCATCGTCATGGTAAATTATTGTGTTTGTGGAGGTTGCAAAAACTCCGGTCTGTCAGGACATCGAGTCCACAGGTTTCCATAACAAGAAAAAGGACGGTGCTGTATATCTTTCGTGCCTGGTGCGGTGTGTGCAGGTGAAGAGACGGGATTTCTCTTCCGCATCGGCTTCGAGAACCGCGGTCGTGTGTAGCGTTCACTTCAGATCGTGTGTAGCGTTCACTTCAGATCGTGTGTAGCGTTCACTTTAGATCGGAGGATTATCATCCCGGCATATGATGGAGTTTAACATGGGATGCCGAAGCAATAATATTGATCGTCCTCGTATACTGTACCAATGGCATCAAATAGTGTGATATAGGTAGTCATGCCCTAAATAGAGGCAACTTGTAATTGAAAAACAAAATTACTAGGTTGATTAAATATTCAAATCTTTAATTTTCTGTTTATGTTATAACCCAGATGAAAAATATGTTTTAAAAATGTACTTGAGTATGTTTTTAGTAACTTACAATAGAAATATACTCAAGTATAGTTTTTATACATTTAATAGTACATCTACCCTAAACATACTAATGTCTGCTGGCCTGATATACGATGGTAATAATCTGTACAATATTGTGAGCACAGTGTATATCGTTAGCGAACGTGTATCTATAAGCACGTCTCTCACCAAGACACCTGTCCTGTTCTCCACTGGTTCTCCTCACACCACAACTCAATGTGTCTCTGACCGTTCTGTCTAACATTAATCATGGCCTGTCCATACTCTCTTGGCACCATAGCAGGCTCATAATTGTATGGCTGTGGTCCGTCATACGAGTAAGTATTTCCTCAGCGTCCGAAATGTCATTGCGATCCATTGTTTTCCTGTTGTTTGAATCGACCGCTCTCCCGCCCGTTACGTCACGCCCACCACACCCATTTTCAGACGCGGAAGTAAAATTCTCTCACAAAAACGACTCCAGAAGCTTATGTAGCGTATTTATAAGAATATTTTAAAGAAAATCTAGTTCCTACATTATTTTTCTATACATTGACTCGTTGGGTCCTCTAACCTGCAATATGCCCTTTAAGCTCAACTGACAGCATTTGTGGCATTGCTTTAATCTTAGTAGTTTATTAAGCAGAAATCAAGGTTGTGAGTCACTTACAATGGAAGTAAATGTTGCACATTTTTGGATAATTAAATGTATCATTTTTATAAAAGCACTTACATTAATTCTGCTAAAATGTTTTTTTTTTTTAAATCATTTTATGGTTTTAGGCCTTTTGTATGACAATGAAGTAAAATTTAAAAGTAAAACACAGAAAATGTTAATAAGCTAATTTCCGACACTGAAATTGTGTTAACACGCAAAATGTTTATGTCTTTGTGGCTATACTTTTGAGTATTTTAACATTTACACTTCCACTTCCATTGAATGTGCCTTTATGCTTTTTCAAAGAAAAAATTATTTTTGTGATAATGAGCAGTATACCACAATTGCTGTCGATTTTAGATCGTCTAGTATTCAGCCTGTAATATTCCTTTGAGTGTTTTATTTTTATTCACAAGTGAATCTCTCTACTAAACTGATCTACTAAGTAAATAAATGGATTTTGCAGATTTGCTTATTTACTCCACTGTGAAATACAGATGTTTATGCAACGTTGATCTCATGTTTGGGTGAAACTGAGCCTAACGTTTATGCCTTCAGCGAGATTTTTCTGTAATGCTTGGTTGATGTAATCCCCCGAGCTCTAATCCTGATGTAATGATTGTCAAACGTTACCATAACATCATGTCGGCCCAGTCTCTCATTAACTGATGCTAAATCTAGTGCAGGCCTGTGAAAAAGGGGGCCAACCCCCTGATGACCCACACCCCTCCGTCTAAACCTTTCCCAGGACGAGGGAGGGCTTTTCCCCTGCTCTCGGCCCCTTTCAGCCCTGTTCATTAGCCCAAAAGCCCCTGCCATGCAACAGAGACATGTTTGGCAGAATCCCCACCTCACCGATTCAGGATTAATTGGGCATGGAGCAGAGACTTGAACATGTAGCATGAAACACCCTTCCTCCCCTCCACTCAGTTTACCAGCCCCAAAGGGACTGCAGTCAGTGTGGAAAATAGACAGCCTCGAACATCTTGGCCCGGCTGGGTTCTTTAACAGACCTGCGGTAGATGCTGACAAAAGCTCTGCTGTAGGTTTTTAGCTTTTTTGTCCTGAATAGGCGTTTTGTTTTGTCCTCTTTTCTGTAGAGAATCTGCCAATCTGCTTGTGTGCAAGTTTTCTGCAGTATCAAGGCAGAGTTTAACTTCCCCATTCTCAAAATGAATCTAATTCCCCTAAATCAGTTTTTTTTTTCAACCGATTAAGGATAGAACATGATTGCACCTATCCAGAGACACATTTATTGCTCAGAGGTTACTTGTATTGCTCAGAAAATATATTGTGTTGTATAGTTAGATGTATTGTAAATATTAAGTATGTCTTGGATGTTTCTCCTTAGATTTGTAGAATTTTCTGAAGAAGATGAGAGGTTATATATAGGAATTCATATTGAGGAATAATAATGATAACAATTATTATTATTATTTTAAGTAATATCACACAACCAAGATATTTTTTACATCCATGTTTTAAGTATACAAGTTCTATTGTGCATAACCTTATTTGACAAAAAAAATGGTTGCAATGTTTTGTTGTCATTTATTTTATTTTCATTTGATTACATTTTAAAATATTGATTTAAAGTTTTATCAATTTATTTCACCATTTGTATTAAAACACAAACACAGAGTTTGGGAAACAATAAAAAAGGATTTCATAAAAGGTAGCTTACTCTGTGAAGTTTTCATTTGCATTTGTTCTTGGAATGCATTTTCTTCTCCATTAATGGTATGAAATGAAATTTGTAATATCGATATCAAATGGTATGGAAACAAATATTGTGATGATATTTTTGCCCATCGCTCATCCCAAGTTGCTAGTTGGTAACTGGTCTAAGTCAAAACATTCTGAGATTCTGATCCCTAGGATGAGGATGAGGATGTTTGAGTTCATATGAAGATCTTTGGCTTTTGTTTGCTCATATTTGCCATGATGTTAAAGTCCCTGTAAAGTCAAAATTTTGTATGTGTTCTGAGTTTGTCACACCACAGAAAAATGTGTTATTAGCCACCCTGCCAAATTTGAATGATAAAAAAAGCCAGCAAGTACATAAAATAAGCTATCAAAATCTTGAAAAAATGAGCAGTAGTCTCTGCTCTAAACGCTGGGGGCGTGTCCGCTGGCTGCGCTGAAACCACACCCACTCACGGGAAAGCCGCCGTCGCCACACTCAACTCTACAGCCGGAATAGATGCTCGCACGGTGGGCACGCACTGCCGATGGTGGCACCAGTTGTCGGCGTGACGGGAGGATGAATGCCGAGGCGGAAGATAGTCGGTTCGGACCCATTCACCAGTAACAACGGATTATCAGTGAATGTCTCAGTTATCTCCAACGAAAGTTTATAAAACTATCCCGTGTAAAATGATCACTTACAGAGGCGGGTTTTGGCAGTGATCCTCAGCTCTCCATCAAGGTTGGCTCTTCACAAAATTAATCCACTTCTTCTTGATGTAATCGTTTTTCGGAAATTTAAATAAGGACACCGATCTGTTTTGTATGTGATCCGGTGATCGCATCCATGTAGTAGGCCTACGCATTTCCGTGACGAAGGCATAGCTAGCTAGCAATCTGTAGGCTGCTGTAGTAACTAATAGTAGCTACTGACTGTAACTCACGATTGAGCGGCAAAACTGATGTGAATGTGCTCTATATTGTTAGGGGAGCGAACAGCCTCAGTGGCTCCAGTGCGTCATCAAGTAGGGGCGTGTCCAGGAGCTCAGGGGCTCCAGTGCGTCATCGAGCCCCGTTTTAGCCCCGCCCAAAAAATCCGGAAAATAGCAATGGTGAAAAACTGTTTAACGGTCTAACTCCACAATTCAGTACTTCACAGTTCACAGTCTTTGTAATATGTTTTAGCAATACATTTCTAACATTTATAATGTGTTTAGAATTTTTTTTTTAAATTGCCTTTACAGGGACTTTAAAGTCTGCAGAGTTTGTGGCATCATTGAGATCTCGTCATTAGACACTTTGCTGGTGACATTCTTTCAGGAGAAAAATCTGACAATCAGAAGACATAAGCAAAAAGTAAATAAAAAAATTCTCTCCATTTAATCTCGTGTCTTGGAGAAATATTTGTATTTTTAAATTATTTCACCTCATCATTGCTTGATTTACACAGGAAATTGAAGCCATGTTCTTATCATCATCTCTTCCCTCACATCCTGTTTTGCCCTAGTCTACAGGACATCCTGTTACTGTGGGATCAGTTGTTCCATTCTAAACTTTGCAGCAAAAAAAAAAACAACTCCTCTTTTGGACTGTGATAGAGATGATCAAGTTGCTGTCCTTCTCACTGTGTACTGCACCGCTGCCATCTTTCTTGCCCTTTGATCTAGTCCTTGTGTAGCCGATCCTTATCTGTCAGGCGGAAACTGTAGCTCGACTAGGTGATGCTCCCAATGTATCCAGAGACGGCCATTTTGGGCCAAGGCCACATCCCATTAGGAAGATGTAATTACGGCAGAGAGGTGGCATGGCTTGTCCATCTGCTCCCAAATGCCTGGCAGGTACAGCCACAACATGTCCATCCCTTAAGTGGCACTTTATTGGATTGGTGAAGAGGATCATCCCTCGGTTAATCAAACACCGTGTCGGAGGGAAGCCTTTGTTCGTGCAAGCATGCACAGACATGAGTGGCTCGGAGGAAGTTAAGAAAAACAGTCCCCTTAGGCTCCACTGTGTCAGCAGAGGGCTATGCAGCGACTTGTGCACCATCTCAAAGATGGATCCATCATGTCTTTGAATGCTGGAGTGGTCACAATGTCAGCTCGAGAGCTGCAGGACACATTCTTTGGAAAGCTGTGTTTGGTTGTTTGAACTTTGTTGCGATAGGATAAGGCAGTAATATTATTATAATTTTTTGGAGGATCATTTGTGTTAATGCCACTGGTAAATAATGGCCTTTCCAATCTCTAAAGGTGACTCTCACGAAATCAAGTCCAAGTCACATTAAAATAAAAATGTGAAAATTAGTTTTTATATTTAATTATTATTTCCTGAACTTTTCCTGATTTTAGTGTTAAATGCATTTTTTGTAGTATTTCTATTTTTTTTAATGAATTTCTACAGAGCCTATATGTGGAATTTCTTTTTAGGAATGTTTATGGTTATTATAATGATTATTCATATTGAATGAAATCTTGAAGATTTAGATTTTGGGGTAAATTGGGGTAAAGTTTTTTTGTGCGCACAAATAATTGTCTTGTGCAGTTTCGATCTCAGGATGTTTTTTTTTTTTTTTCAAATGTGACAGGGCCAATGTACATTTAATCTCAAAATCAAGACAATGAATAATTTAAAAAGGAATTTGTTTTTACAAAGCAATTCCACAGAGGGAAAATAAAAATGACTCTCTTACACTAAGAACTTTTAGATTATTTGCAAGTGCACATTTCCGAGTGGAGCTGGGAAGTGATTATAGGTACTGTGAGTCAGGCGGCCTCCGTAATAATCCATGTAGAACCCACATAAAGAGCTGAGAAATTGCATCTCCTCTTAGCAGTATTAAGCCTAGCAGTACGCCATGTAATTTCCTTTCTCCCAGTCTTCCAAATACTTTTTCATGTTCTGATGACCATTTACATTGGTAGTGAAGGATAAAAGAAACTGCAACCTGAAAAGCATCACGTGGTAAGGCTTGGGTATTTTGAAGCAATGCATTGTGGATTTGTGTTGGTAATGTTCCTGGCTTTCTACGTCAAAGCCAAGTGTTAATCCTTGCCGGAAGGCTCCAAGTCTCTGGTCTTGCTCTCTCTAACAGCACCATCTGTCTCAGTATTAGCTTCATTAAGGGCCTGTTAAGTACGTCAAGGCTCGCGTGGGCCACCAGGACTCCACCGTTCATCCACCCATCCAACCTCCATCTTCTTCATAACACTGTTCATCTGGTGACCCTGGCCTTGTGGCTGGAGATGATGGCTATTGGCTGGACTTTGATTATTCAAGATAATATGTTGGAATATGGAGTTTCCTTATGCAGTGGACTGAAGAATAACACTGTGCATTGACTCAAGATGGGTCTGCTTCATGTACAGACAGAGGCTTTTGTAGTCATTGGAGCCATTGTGGTTAAGTAAATTAAAATGTTTGAATGCACAACATTAAAAAAATCAAGGTTTCAAGGCGTTGTTTACTTTTAAAAAGTTGATATTCACTGTATTGCTTCATTTTACATATCTAGAGAAATCGTTGTGAAATATAATGTGAATATTCAATATATTTTTGTGTAAAGATTTATGTCTAATTAGGGTGTATAGAAATATTTATCACAATGATGAAATTACTTTGCAAACATCAAATGGCCGTACAGATACTCATCCAGGCATCTGCATTTGTCAGCTTGTTCTGTTTTTCAAAATATGAACACCAAGTATCCTCCTAAACAACTTTAAAATTTTGGGTCAGTTGTTCCTGGACCTTTTGTCTCACGATCGAGGAGTCCTGTCACACAGTTCCTCAGCTTGATGGCTGTTGTACTTTGCCATTTCTCTAGTAGGCCTATTTTTCCAGTCTGTCACTTATTTCAATGGACGTTTTTCTCAGCAGGTGGCTGAGAAAACACGCACACACACACACACACACACACACACACACACACACACACACACACACACACACACACACACACACACACACACACACACACACACACACACACACACACACACATCCTACTAGTGAAATTGAGTCAAATCTCTCTCATGCCGGAACCATTGGAGGGAATCTTACTTTGAACTGGCCGCTCTCTCCTTTCTCTTTTCTGTTATGCACAGGTTCCTTCCCGTCTTTGCTTTTGTTAAAGACATTTAGCTGGTGTGCTTCCAGGGGGTATGGCATGAGAGAACAGGTTCCAGAACATTCCATTAAAAAAACAAAAACAGTGATTGGCATTGCCCTTATTCTGGAAATAGCCGTCTGCTGGTTCCACATTCCTGCTTATACCAACACCTGCAGTTCACCTTCTGAACCCGGGGTCTGGAAGTTACATGTTTAATCAATCAAAAGCTTAATGAATCTATAAAGTTTTGATTCGTACAGACCACAGGTTGTTCAAATCGATTAAATGGATTGGTTAGTACAGAGAGCTGTGCCGGTCATGGGGGCAAGTTCTTCCCTTTCGTTTCCACATCATTTTCTGCTGTTTAGTGTACCTACACATTTAAAGGGATAGTTCACTTTGAAATTAATTTTTGGTATGTTTTAGCTTACCTCAAGGGCATCCAAGATGTAGGTGTCTTTGTTTCCGCAGTAAGCCCCGTTCACACTACATTTACTCGTAAATGTAAGTACACATTGATGGCCTAAGACACGAAACGAGCAGTTTGTGTGAGAAAACGAACAGTATTTATATCGTTTTTACCTCTTGTAAACACAGCCACGTCCAAGTGATCTGAGGGCACTGGCGCTTCGTATGAGTGACGTACACGCGCAAGAGATTACTTCCTGCGCTTGCCGGAAAAGACCGAAGCGCCCGCGCCCTCAGTGTTTACTAGAGGTAAAAACGATATAAATACTGTTCGTTTTCTCACACAAACCACTCGTTTCATGTCTTAGGCCATCAATGTGTACTTACATTTACGAGTCATTAAATCATGTTTAATTTGGACTTCTCTGTGCATGCTCTTTGAGGAAGTTACCATAGACCGGCATTATATGACTGACAGACAAGAACGGTTTGACCTAAAAATATCAAAATTGAAACTCTTGCGGAAACAAAGACACCTACATCTTGGATGCCCTTGAGGTAAGCTAAAACATACCAAAAAAAAATTTCGAAGTGAACTATCCCTTTAAATGAGACCAGAGTTTTTTTTTTTTTTTTCACAGTATTTTATTTTATTTATTTTATTTTAGGTTATTTATTTTATTTTAAATACACTTCTAACCTTTTCTTTATTTTTATGTGATTTTACTTTTTTTATTCTATTTTTTAAACATTGAACTGACATTGTTGTCAAGTAGTTGATATACATTTCACTGGAGGTTAGGCCAAACTATTTTCCCCCTCCATTATTATTATACACTGTCCTTTGTTAGATGTGGAGTGAGCATGTGGTCTGTCTCAAAGCAATATCTTGTTACCGATTTTAGTGCTCTATCGCCTCTCAGCTGAAGTTTATGATGTGAGGATGTGGAAATGGAGGCCCCACTGGGTCATAATTGGCCCCTGACACCCAGAGGAAAGCGGCGAAACACAATATTATGTTATTATACACAATGCCGCTTTCTGTTCCGCTGTGTTAATTGATATCTCTCTCTTTCTTTTTTCATGTCGCTGCCTGCATGCTGTACCTCCCTCATCACACTTTCTTTGGCTGAATGACAGGTAAGATTCTACAGCACTAAAACAGTCCACACTCCAGTCAACAAACACACACAATCACATGTTCAGGCTTACGGCCAATTCATAGTTTTAAGCTCTGCAAACAAGTCCGAATTCATTCAGCAAACAATCCTTTTTGAGATCATTTAGTACTGTAAGTGTGTGGTAGTGCAACGATAAAATGTAATTTGGGACAGTCAGCATAGCGCTGGGTCACGTGTGCACTTAAATATGAGAAGGATGTCAGTGGTTTTGTGCTGCTTGCTCACAATGTAAACTCCCATGGGGCAGATAGAACAGTTACAGTTCTTACTTTCACAAAGTGAGTGAGCCTCTCTCCTGAACAGTTCTCTGAGGGGAAACTAGGCAACCCTTCCCCCCCGTTACATTTGTTTTAGGCCGTAGCCCCTGTCTCTTTGCACCATATAGGGGATTATGTTGCTTTTGTCCCCATTTTTAAGGAGCTATGTAGAGGGACCATTTTCTACACTGTCATAGTGTTTTTCCCCTGAAGCACACATATTATGTTAGTCAGGGTTTCTTGCACCAAAAAAGTACCATTATGTAGTGATGCAACCGAAACCAAAATTAGTTTAATAATCAATTCATTTCATCAAAATTGTTAAAAGGGATAGTTCACACCAAAATGAAAATTCTGCCATTTAATTACTCACCCTCACGTCGTTCCAAACCCGTAAGACTTCATCTTCGGAACACAAATGAAGATCTTTTTGATGAAATCTGAGAGCTCTCGTCCCTCCATTGACAGCTATGCAACTGACACTTTGATGCTTCAAAAAGTTCATAAAGAGATCATAAAACTAATCCATATGAATTGAGCGGTTTAGTCCAAATTTTATGAAAAGACATGATCGGTTTATATGGTGAACAGATTTAATTTAGGCTTTTATTCACATTTAAACATTGATCAATGAACATAAACAGAAGCTCAACTGAACCTGCTTGAAGTGCAAGAACAAACCTCATGCAGAAGCTCAAATGTGCTGCGTAACACGAGAATGAATCTCATTGGTTCTTTGTTGAAGCTCAAACATGCAGCGTAACACAGGGAGAATGAACCTCATTGGTTCTCGCACGTCAAGCGAACATGCTTGATCTTCCGTTTACCACAACTGATGTGTGGGTTGATGAATGTTTACATGTGAATAAAAGCCTAAATTCAATCTGTTCATCATATGAAGCGATCAAGTCTCTTCAAAAAAATATTGGACTAAACCGTTTAATTTATATGGAATTAATGCGTTGCTGTCTATGGAGGGATAAAGCTCTCATATTTCATCAAAAAGATCTGCTTTGGGTTCCGAAGATTATCGAAAGTCTTACGGGTATGGAGCAACATGAGGGTGAGTATGAATTCTTTAATGAAATTTCTTTCTTTTTTTTTTACTTTAATAATCAATTGCCCTATAATATAAAAACATTTAATTCCACGTATATAAACTTTTTAATTATATGTTTCTACTCCAATTCGTTGTTGAAATATAATCATTTAAACGGTGGCTGTAATAAAACCTGGCTACATCGATCCGTCATGTCTCATTAAACACCGTCAAAATACTTATAATAATTTTTTTTAATTGAATTATAAAATTAACAATTTGAAACCTCAGACTTTGTTTCATATCAAAAGCAACTAAGATCATTGTTATTATTGGGTTGTAGGCGTGCTACAGATGTTTAGTAAAGTTTTGTACATGTATCAACTGAAAACAGCATAGATTTAGTCTACGTTTACAAGATAACGATGTACTGAAAAAAAAAAAAATTCCTTCGCATTTTTCACATACAGACGACAACATTGTCAAAACGATCCCTGTTCATACGGATCCACGAAAACAATAAAAAACGCTGTATTGTTCGCCCCAGACGTGTTTTCACAATGACGCATGACGTCATTGTTTTTCACAAGTTCGTGTTTTTGTAGTTTACATAGAGAAAATAACGGTATTGTTTCCAAAAACAAAAGTTAGCATTTTGAAATGAACAACAGTTTATTAATAGATAATTGCACATTAACTGTTAGGTTCAATGACTGGGTGAGAAAAGTTGCTTAATACTGATTTTTTATTATTTTTTATTGATACTGTAAATCTGGACATCATGTGTTAATGTTATCATGGTTGTGACGTCAACATTTTTGCAGCCAGATTTTGGCAGCTTTAATTGCAATAAATGGACTGGGTAGACTTTGCGTCGTCTTAATTGGGTGAATTCATCTCAATTGGGCCACTTGATATGACAAGACGACACTTCCACTTTAACGCAATTTGCTTTGATGGAGAAGGTTTGGAATCATGGAAATTGCTGTAGACACTTCAGAACGTCTGATCTCCAATCTCAGGCTGTACGCTGTCCCTCTTTAAATGGGGCCTGTAAGACATCATTCCTTAGACGTCATTCAGCACATATGGACTACCTCACCCCATAATAATGTTCTTATCCCTTCTATTCACTGTCCTCGTCCAGTCAATAAAGCACTTAAGCTCTCAAATAATACCTTCCAATGACAAATATATACTTTAAGAGAACATGCTCTGATAGGTCTCCACATGTAGTCAATTTGTCAAAGGGGTTTAGAGGGCTTACTTTCCTGTTCTCTTTTTTTTAAAAAACCAAATAAGAAAAAAAAGCAATAGTTTCTTATGAAATGTTGTTTTGGGATTGATTGTAGAGTAAACAATGGTTGTATGTCATGCGAAGAGCCTCTACTGTGTCTTTTTCGACGTATTTTAAAGTGAGTGGTTCTTTTTTAGCATAATAGTGGATACAATTACACTGGACCGTACAATTAGGTGAAATAGCTTGGTGATAAAAGCTTTGATGAAAGGTTAATGGAGGAGACAGGAGAGTATAAATGATTTTGAGTAATCGGCCATGGCAGTGCATGCTGACGCTGCATGCGGAGTCTGCTGTCGTAGGCCAAAAACAAAACCAGCGAAAACACTCTCTGATCTGAGCTGACTTCTCAAGCTGACTTTCAGATCAGGAGAGCATTTGCACAAATGCAGTTTTGGTCATAATTTAGAGCCGCAGTGATGTCTGTAGATCCAGCTTGTATGCAGTTCGGTCCATTAGCCTGACGGATGTGAGGGAGTTTTCCAGCTCAGATGGAGCGGTGGTTATGATTGATTGAATTAAAGGCTGTGGTCTCCATATAGTAGAGATGTTTATGATTCATTTATGATCTGTCTGATCTTATCGATGATTAATTAATTTCAGCACAATTTTTCTGTAATCATCCGAAGCCGAGTGTGCAATGCAGTTATCTTATATCATTGTATTTACACTGCATGGTTTTATTTGACTTCAATTCAAAGCCATAAGCAATGTCTGGAATATGTCATGATCCACAAATTGAAGTTTTAATGGTGAACAGATTGAAAAGCGTAGCCTAATTAGATTAAAATGACAATTTATTGGGAGAAAAATATCAGTACTCATATTCAAGTTTATTTTATTGTTATTTTTTTTGTTTTTATGATTATAATTGTTTTATTAAATAATAAAGTACATTTATATTAAATTAATACATTTATTTTGATATATTATATAAATAATTATATCAATTATATAAATACATACATACAGTATATAGAAATATGTTATGAAGACATTTTTTTAAGATAAAATTATTCATCCATATACATTTTAACAAACGAATATTACTATTATGTTTATAATAATCAAATAATACTTTATATAATGAAATTAATTAATTAATTAATAATAATAATAATAATAATAATTATTATTATTTATAACCAAGAATGTAAATATAATTAAGTGCACATGGTATTCAGAATCCTCCTCATCTCATTCGGTTTGCAGTATTAGCATTAATAATAAGCCATTAATTCAATACCAGGAATTATACTATACGTTTGCGTATTGTTTTTCCATCTTTTAAAGCATTCTATATACTTGATTTTTTTTGTTTGTTTTTTTTTGCAACAAAAGAATGAAGGAGAAAGGAAAAGCAGCACTTTAATTACGGCATGGATTGGGAATGACCTGTGGGCAGTTGAGTTCAGCTTTCTCCGGGGCCGTAGATGATCTTTGATTTACTCCAGGGTTGTTTTGCAGCCCGATCGCAGGAGACAAAAGGCATTTTTGCTGCAGCGTAAACGCAGGCACTTATTGATTGTCTGTATTATGGGCCGCTGCGGCCACATGGGGGCTCAGTCATCACCATAACTCTGGTCTGTTCGGATGGGTCGGGAAATGCAGGATCGGTAAAGCACATGCATAATAAGAGGCTTTTAAAGGATTGGATTTGTTGACAGGGGTCTTATCCACATTCAGCATTTGATCATTACACTTTCGCTTTCCTTGTAACATTTTTACCTTGAATACTGTTCATTTTGGGAGGAAACACTAAAAGGAAAACTTCGGTATATGCCTGTATGAGGGTAGTTGATATGAAATGCTTTCCAGAAGTTGACGTGTTCGGCGGGGACATGCTAAACTCCGTCTAAAAAATATTTGAACTATTTCCCCGACCAGGTTTTTTTTTTTTTTTAAGTTGCCAGCATTTTTGATCATTTTCACACAAATGTCATCATGGCCCCCACAATATTTTGTTGAATGAACATGCAATATATCAAAATAAAGAACAGAGCCACTGCTTTAAAAAATAAATAAATAAAAAAATCTGTAAAAAATTGTATTCTAGCTTTATGCATTCTTTTTTTACCAACACTTGAATGTGGGCAAGTTTCATAAACAACAACATTTAGAGCAAATAGCTGAGAAAAGGCTGTTTACATCCAGATCGGATTCAGAACGATGATCAAAACAGATGGACTAGATCGCTTCCATGAACACAAAAAAACCGAGTAATTTAAAAATTAGTTAATTAATATTTTATGCATCAACTGCCCTTGAGATGAGTCATTTATTTTGACTGAGACGCACGCCTCAGTACAAATTTCCCGTTAGATGACTAATTTAGAATTTACTGAGATGGTTCACCTATGTTAAAGGAGAACTCTATAAAGAACTCATTTATAAAGACAGTCCACTTCGTGTATACAGACAGGAGCCATCTTTGGAAAACAGTCTCGACTAGTCAAACCACGAACGACGTGCTAAGTGAGCTGAACTGTATGAAGTTCAGTGAACTTCTGAACTGTATGAATGGCGTTCGTGGTTTGACTAGTCGAGACTGTTTTCCAAAGATGGCTCCTGTCTGTATACACGAAGTGGACTCTCTTTATAAAATATCTTCTTATTAAACAGTCTGTACACTTACAAAGTTCTCAATGCTTCGTTTTGCATGTAGGGACCCTCATTATGTTACTGTGTTAGTGTGGGGCTATTTTGAGCCTTGTTAGTGGTATAAACTAGCGATATCTTTTTACTTATTAAATGCCCCCATTACTAGCGTTATACGCTAAACAGTTTTTAGAGATAAAACTCTTTACATTCGATTATCATGAAAACAAATCTCAGAGAACTGTTGACTAGGTAGGTACCAATGTTTTATTAGACCAAAGGTTCATTTTGCGCCGGAGTTCTCCTTTAAACATCACATACTGTATGTGTAAACATCTTACCATATTCACAACATTTAAAAACCATAAACATCAAAAAAACAGCTGCTGCCAACACTTTACCACCATATTGCAGATTATTTCTAAAAATTGCATTTTTAGATGAAAACACTCATCACATAAGCTGCGTACTTGTGATCAGGGAACAGGATGTTGTTGGCTTTTGAGTTTTAATTGGCTTCAGAGATGATGCATTTGACAAGTCCTCTCAGAACGCCTTACAAGGAACATATTAAATGTTAGATCAAATCACCAGAGGTCTTGTACTCCTCACAACAGCATATGGCCTCTAGGTCTTCGGTCTTCAGGGGCGCTGAGGTGAGAATTAGGTTTCATAGAGCTTTTTTCTCTTTTTTCAACCTCCTGCTGCCTCTTTCCCTTTCCCTTTCTCTCGTCACACTTTTTATTTCTTCTCTGAAACCTCTAAAGAAGAACTTGGTCTTCCCATCAACACCTCATCCATCAGCCTGGTCCTCTGTGGCCTGCTGGGGAAGAGTTAGGTGTCAGAGCCACTGTTGTTTTGGTGTTCTGCAGTCAGAGGGCCTGCGCTGTGAAGGTTTGGGTGGTCTGTGCCTGTGTTAGAGTGGAGTATGAAGCCCACACGCACTTCTGCTCACTGACATCCATCCACAAACCGTCCTTTCTTTTGTAGTTGCTTTTATTTAGGGCTGCACAATATTGGGGAAAAACCAGACATTGCGCAATTGGGTTTTGTGATATGGGAAATACAGGAAGGTTCACCTGGGAATCGATCTATTTGGGAAGAATTAATCATTCTAGAATGATTGGGGCATGATTTTTTATTTTTTTTAGTATGGAAGCCCCAAAAAAGTAATGCTCTATAGTTATGGCATAAAAATGTGAAATTATGACATACTAATTCATAATTATGAGGTGAAAAGGCCAAATTTTTACACACCAAATCAGAATTATGAGAATAAATGTATGATGTAATAATTTTGACCTTTTTATGTCATTATTTTGACTTTTTAAGTCATAATTTCGATTTATGCTATAACTTTGACTTAGTATGTCATAATATTTTCCGTCATAAATATGACCTTTAAAGTCATAATTTTGACTTAGTATGTCATAATTTTGACTTCTAAATCATAGTTTGACATTTTAATCTCAATTTCAATTTAGTATCTAATTTTGATTTAGTAAGCTGCAATGTTATCTTTTTGTGTTATGATTATAACTTTTAACATCATAATTTTGACTTTTAAGTTCTGTGACATTTTATGCCATAATTGTGATTTACCAACGCATTTTTTTTTTCTTATGTGGTGAAAATGGGCTTTCATATTTTAGGGCTGAACGATTTGGGAAAGACTTTGGGCTTTCATACTTGGATTTACTCTTTACAAGAATGAACTAAAGCCATAAAGTGAACGTTTTTATTATTATTTTTATTTATTTATCTCTTTCCACTTTTTCCATTTTCCAGTTTTTATAGGCCACATTAATAGCGGTTTTGACCAAGTCAACATGACTATATAATTATAATAACTGTTATGATTTTATAGATTATTATTAAATATATTAAACAAAATTAGAAATATATTGTACTGTAAAATTAAAAAAAAAGTCAAATGACAGTACATTTGTCTGAATTTCATCAAGCTTTTATTTGATCAGTTTGCCAGCAATAAATAATTGCACTTCTGGTTTCAGAGTGAAGGCACTGTGTGTTCATTTGCACAGGTCCTGCTCACAACATCTCAGACTGCCTCTACTATATAGTGCAGCTTCTTCTCCTAATCATTCTATCTGAGCTATTTCAGTCCTGTCTATTTCCTACCACTGGTTTTCGCTGTATTCCCTTATTCTCACACTCATGTAACCTTTTTTCTGCACTTCCGTCATCTCCCTTTGCTCATCACGCCACCCTGCATGTTATTTTCATACCTCTCCACCCTTCAAGTGCTCTCCCACTCCATTCTCCTCTCTCCGGTTATCTCCGTTAACCCCACTCGTCTGAATCCTAAGGCACGATATCGATCTGGCACTGCAGATGCTCCTACAGCAGAGCTGGACGTGGGCAGGCCTTGGCGGATCCCTCTCCTTATAAAGGCTGATTACGAAAGTACCTGTCTCAGGAGCGTCTGGACTATTCCTGTCCGTCTGTCTCATTAAAAGCCTGCAGCGGAGAATGAGAGGGCAGCAAGTTCAGGCATGAGGGAACACTGTTGGCCGCAGTGCTCTCTGGTACAAGATGGTGGAGAATTGAACAGGAATTGGTGCCTTAGGGTGCACAGATATACTTGTGAAGAATTGATTGGCAGACGCTGGTTTTGATGAGGCAATTATTCTGGAAACCTTTGGTTGGAGGCGAAAAGCAGTCGTTTACCAATATCACACACAATTCTGGTGAAAGTTTCTTTCATATTTGATTTATTATTATTATACACGTTGCTGTTCAAAAATGTTTAATGCACCTTTAATGCAAGGTTGTATTTATTTGATCAAAATACAGTAAAAACAGAAATTTTGTCAACTATTATTAATTTTTTTTTTTTTCGATTTTAATGTATTTTAAAATGTTATTTATTCATGTGATGGTAAAGCTACATTTTTAGCAGCCATTACTCCAGTCTTCAGTTCAGAAATTATTTATTTTTAATTCATTTATAATTCATTTGATTTTTTTTTAACTGTTACTTTTGATTAATTTTTGCATCCTTGCTGAATAAAAGTATGAATTTCTATGGAAAAAAAAAAGCGTACTAACCCCAAACATTTTTACGGTATACTGTGTGTGTGTGTATATATATATATATATATATATATATGTGTATATATATTTATATTACATTGTGGGAAAACTATTTTGCGGTATAATCTACATAAATACACTTAAATAAAAATGATGCACAATGATGAACTCATTCACTGTTGTGATGTTGAGTGATATACATTCATTTTCTGTTACAGCACATAAACAAGTTCGGAAACCGTCTTTTCACACCAACCAACCAGATAACTCTGCCATCAAATAGACTCGGTTTTGCACCAAGATGTCAATTCTAATTGCTTTTTTTGTGTGTTGTAACTCCTGGATTTGCATTTTCTTACTTTTGCAAATCTCTGTTGTCTTGCGTATATCTTATTTCTGTTTCAATCCTGCGCTGCTGTATCAAACTTTTCCAGGTTTTCGATTCCACCCTGAAGTTACATTGTGGCCTTCTTCGAAACTCTGAATTCTTTGGTCTTGAGTTTGGAGCTGAATGACCAAGACTTCTCAAAGAAATCACAGTCAGAGCTTGTTAAAAACAGCCTCTTCTGATGTCTCTGGACACAGGAACTCTTGAACATCTGAGAAATCCACACACTGCACACACTACAAGAGACCGCATGAGAGAAGAGTCCAGATGAGATTAAAGTGATTCTGAGGACAGAAATGTGTTCTTTTTCGGGGAATGTGTGGTTCATTACCATGTTAGTGTATCTCTTGTGTCCACATGTGGCCAATTCCAAAAATCAGAGACGCAGGTGTTTCCAAAAAGGATTGAAAAGATTTGCCATTTGTTAACAATCAACCTGTCAGGCCTGCCTTAGTCTGCTTTTTTGGAGATTACCACAAATGCTTTTCTGCCTTCAAGCAAATGGAGACACCACTGTTAAAGTCACCATGAAATCGAAATGGACCGTTCTTATTTTTGTATGGAATTTTGCGGTGTTTAGTAGGAATTTTATCCGTGCACATCATTATTTTTTTATTATTATTTTTTTTAATTAAAGTACCTTCCCCCCTCTCTTGCAGCGACATCTTTTCTCTTTTCTGATGATGCGTTCACCGGCGTGAGGGCGGGACAACCTGTCAGTCACATGAGATCGCAGCAGGACCAAATTAAAAACACATCCAACAATCCAATCATTTCCCCATGGACAAAATCAAGTCCCTCCCTACATTCTTGTTTGAGAAGCCATTTCACTCGGATATAAGTGTCAAAAGGGAAAAAAAATTCACGACTTCCGTTTCACACCAACTTTAAACACGTCTTCTCGTTCCCTTTCTCCTCTTCGTTTCTTTTTAATAGACTTCACAGGAATTAGTGATGTGTATCAGTACCGCACACAAAAAAAAAGAAAGGATGTGACATGCAAATTATTAAGTACCAGACCAGAAAATTCCATTGTCTTCTGCTCTTTGTTTGTTTATTCTGTTATGATAGCGCAGTTATCAGGTTCGGCAAAGCCTTGTTGGAGATGAGCTCAGAATTTATCCCATCTGTTTAATGACAACTGGTCCCATGGTGTACATTAAAATACCATAGTAGTACCACCATCTGATATTGTAGCTGTATCAGGGTTCTGCCATAGTACTTTATGACAGATACAAGCTTTAGTTATGATGTGTTATTGTGTTGTCCTTGACTGGTGTGTATGTGTGCGTGCGTGCGTGCGTGCAATTAATATTTGTGTTTTGTGTGAAAGATATAGGCAGGTATAAAGCTGAGGTAACTGATAACATTGGGATTTCTGGCTCACTGCTTTTCCGTGCCAGGCTTTGACTTTGTTTTTTTAAGGAGATAGGGAGTTGTTCCTCTGGAACTGTTTATTTGTTTTATTTTTTTATATTCTGTCCACGGTCATAAAGGCAAATGTTGGCAAACTGCCTTGTGCTGTGTGTGTGCATATGTTTACCATTTCTAAATTTAATCTGTAACATGACTGACTTTAAACAGTGCAGGGGTGTTTTCATGGGTATATTCAGTATGTGTTTTTACTGATAGCACAGTTAATACTGAGTATTTGTTTTCATATTGAAAAGAGTTTATTCATAATACTACTGTTCAAAAGTTTGGGGTCGGTATTTATTTTAAATAAAACAATTTATGTTTCAAATAAATAAATATTTAATTGAGGTCATGTTTTACATTTTCTTTTCTTTGTTTTATTTTTTCACAATGTTTTTTTTTTTTATTTGCATTGAATTTGTAGTTATTCACATTGAATTAATGCTTTAAATTGACACTTCTAAAAGTTGCATCTTTTAAAGTTGATTAGGTTATGGGTTGTCTGAAGGACTAGTCAACTAGTCTGACTTAAAGGGTTAGTTCACCCAAAAAAAATTTATATCCCATAATTTACTCCCCCCTCAAGTTATCCTAGGTGTATATGATGTTCTTCTTTCAGCCGAACACAATCGGAAATATGAAACACTTCCTAGCTTTATAATGGGAGTGAATAGTAACTGAGATTTTGAAGCCCCAAAAAGCACATCCATTCATCATAAAAGTAATCCATACGGCCCCAGGGGGTTTATGTTTCAGTTACGTTTACTACGTGCGCTGTAAGCGGTAGACCAATCACAACATACTGGGCCATCTGGCCAATCAGAGCAGAGTAGGCTCTCAGAAAGGAGGGGTTTAGAGAACTGAACTTGAGCTCCAAAGGCTTCCTAAAGCTCAGCGATTGTACACACTATAAACACAGTAAAGATAGTGATATGGTTTTGCCATATCAATTTGAGCATAGTAAGAACAACATACAATCTGCATCAATGGCCCACAGCTGAACTATTTCAGTAAGACAGTAATAACACAAGTTAGCCGGCTAGCCAGAGACCTACATAATATAAAATGCAAACTACGTATTTTGAACACCTGGTAGAAAATATATACATCAATAATAAATCATACTTACAGTTTGTGATTCTGAGGAGCAAGTTGGTCCAAATAAAGTGGGTACTGTCCCATCTTTAACCCCTTACTACTCGCCCCACGTTTTGGCAATCGAGTGCAAAATGACATACCCATAATAAAATGGTTGTTGCTAACTAGTCCTTCTGGCTACACACAAAACCAAGGTATCATTTAAAAGCTGACACTTGACAGTTTACTATGAAAGACTTAAAATTGCTCTGAGCAAATACTAATAGAGAGATAAATAAGCTCAAAAACAATGGACGAGAATTTGTTTTTGTATAATAAATATTTATGAAAAAGAAAAATGCTTAAGGCAAAAATATAGGGGCCTGGAAACACAAGCAAACTAAAGCCATAGGTCTTAACAATGTACGTTTCAAATTTGAAGTTTATACAAGCAAAAATGATTTTTTTACAAGCATTTATTTCAGCGCATGTCTAGGCACCTACCCAAAAAGGCCACTTGGAGACTCCAAAGGGACACTTGGTAACCAACTTTTACCATGAGCTATAACAAGTTTTTTTGATCATTTAAATATATTTTCTTATTACAATACGACAAAGCACAACTTAAATACTTTCTCTGGTGTATTGTTTACATCCTAAATGTTTATAAAAATGCAGTTATGTGCATTTTTGGAAAAGGCTCCAAAAGGACCCTAAAGTGACATTTGGCAACTTGCTTATAAAAAGTATATATAACAAAGTCTTTGTTCACTACCATCCATTTAATGGTTAAGAATGACACATTATTTAGCAAATCAAACTTTTTTTATTTATACATCTGTATATAGTTACAAACAACTGTTTCTTAGTTCAGTGCAATCAACAGTGATACACATTTCTCAAAAGCCCCCCATCCCCCCCCCCCCCACTTTTTTTGAATAAATAAATAAACAAATGTACTATTTACAAAGTATTGCACAGTTTGGCAGTGCTGTTCTGTTGATGGTTTGTCAATTAGCTGGTAGTTCGTTCACCTGGTACATATACTCTCACAATCCCTATTGCAAATTAGCCATTCTGCACAGGAGGTTGTCATTCACACTAGAAGTGTCCAGCACACATAGAGGAGAGTTTTACCACAGGTAAGGGCGGTTTGTCAAGCCCACTCGTCCACCCGGTACATATACTCTCACAGTCCCTATTGCAAAAGTGCTATCATTCTTTGGACTAAATATGAAGCCACACTAGGAGGTTGTTCTGTGCATGATAATCCATAAAGCAGTTCCTTTTAGGGAGGTAGCAGAAAGCTACATCACAGTTGTGACACTTCACAGGAGAATTCCAGTGGCACACCTTACATTTGCGTCTACCTGCCCTGCTGTCGTTGGTGATGTGCACGGGACTGTGACACCCACAAAAAGTATTAGAAGGAGGGTCAAAAACCTTGCTTTTGGTGGGATGTCCTGTCAGCTCCTGTCTCTTTCTTCCGTTCTTTCCTCTTGAACTTCTGGATGCAGCTGAAGATGTTGCAGCCACACACGGACGCTTTCATGTTGTCCAGAGGCCTCTGGTACCCTCGCATCATCTGAAGTTTCGTCACTGTTGAATTACACAAAAAGAATTAGAAATACACCTAACATAACTGATTATCTTACACATAAATAAATATTATTACCTTTTCAAATCTGAAATTCAAACAATCATTCACATACAGCAATCTACCTCTACACCCACTCTATTGTTGCCCTGATTGCACATTTACACTACCAGCTTACAGATTTTATATTCAAAAATAATTCACATACAGCAATTCTCCTCCATACCCACTCTATTGTTGCCCTGATTGCACATTTACACTACCAGCTTACAGATTTTTTTATTCAAAAGATCATTCGCTTACAGCAATTCACCTCCATACCGACTCTATTGTTGCCCTGATTGCACATTTACACTACCAGCTTACAGACTTTTTTATTCAAAAGATCATTCGCTTACAGCAATTCACCTCCATACCGACTCTATTGTTGCCCTGATTGCACATTTACACTACCAGCTTACAGATTTTATATTCAAAAATAATTCACATACAGCAATTCTCCTCCATACTATTGTTGCTCTGGTTGCACATTTACACTACCAGCTAATAATGCAGACTGTAATCAGACAATAATAATGCCCTCAAATGCCATTTTTTTAATCTCACTAAACATTACTTTACTTGCTTCACGTTATTTGCTTACCACAAAGTGCTGGGCTGTCTCTTTCTTCCGTTCTTTCCTCTTGAACTTCTGGATGCAGCTGAAGATGTTGCAGCCACACACGGACGCTTTCATGTTGTCCAGAGGCCTCTGGTACCCTCGCATCATCTGAAGTTTCGTCACTGTTGAATTACACAAAAAGGATTAGAAATACACCTAGCACAACTGATTACCTTACACACATATAATTACATTTTCTTCTCTGAAAAGTTTGATTTTGTAAACTTCGTCTTGCGTTCTAACTTACACACAAAACAATAGCCTATAGCTAACATTACATAGAGTAATATGTTCAATGTTGTATAGGGTTTCTTCTAATTCAGCGCTTGAATCACAACGAATTTTCACTGTTTTTCAATGTACTTCTAAGCCGCAATAGTGCAGAAAATCAAAACGAAAAAGCAATATTATACAAAGTCACTAAAATGTTTAGACACTTACCGGCCTGAAACTGATCGAGTCCTTCCAAAAGCATATCCTCTTCTTCAAAGTCGACGCTGGATAACGTTACAGCACTCTCTTCTGAATATTCCACGCTTTCTTCATCACTGCTTCGCAGAAATTCCTCCAATGCAGCAGCGGGAGAAAATAACTTCTTTCCCCGCCGTGAACGCATTGCTGCAGGCTAATGTACACAGAGCGAGCGCGAGTGCTACTGTGCTAGCGCGAGCAGGTGACCTCTGTGCGTCATGACTGTCACGTGTGCGTAAATTTCCAGGGAAGCAAATGGTTGCGCTCACAAAGGAACACTGTTATAAACGCGAGATTATGCAAATCAGCACATGTGCGTATTCGTTAAGGCATAGGCTTTCACTTTGGGTGACAACACAACAGTTTCCATTGCTATTGGTTTATTTTTTACCACACATATTTGCATTATGCATGATCATACGTCACCAAAAGCGTCTGACATCCTTCACTTCTTTCTAAAATTACATGGCCAGTTTTCATCGGACATCTTCTGGACCGATCTCATTCATTTCCAGACACTCTACTAAAAACACTGATATGTTACGTTTCATTGAATAATGCACTAGATGTGGATAGTTCGTCGAATAAACGGGACAACGCCCTCGTGATTAGCAAATTTCAGGATGTAAACAATAGAAGTTATATGGATATTTTTAACAGTTTGCATATTTTTGGACAAATCGTTACCATGGACATCATATACTGGACTCTTCCCATGGTAAAAAGATCGATGTCATCATTATTCTGCCAAGCATTACATTTCAACAACACAAAAAAGGTAAGCCCCCCCCCTCCTCTTCATAGTTGTATCACATTGTTTATGTTGATAAAGAATAACAAAAACCGGTTGCAAAGTTATCTTGATTGTATAATGCTTATAACGAGACGAATGTACAGTGTCGTATCTTTCAAACAATGTATTGGTTAACCTTATTACTTGACAAAATGATATTGTAAACACGCGATCAATGTAAACAATGTAAAATTTGGGATCACCAGTGATCCCTGCGGCTCAATTAATGGATAAGCATTTTGTAAATCCCATTTAGTAAAATCAGATCCAAAAGCATGCACATCCACAGCAAAACACTATGTTGCTCAAGTTGGGTGCTCAACAAAAAATGATATATTAAAAAAGGAAAAAAAGTCGGCACATCTTGGCTCCAAAAATGTGAAAAAGTTTAATAGACCCTCACAGGTGGTACGTGCTCGAAACTTTACCACCTGTGTGTGAGTCTATTAAATTTTTTCACATTTTTGGAGCCAAGGTGTGCCGACTTTTTTTCCTTTTTTGTAAATCCCATTTAGACCTCACAGAGATTTGAGAAGCAATCGTCAGAAGATTACTGCACAATAACTTCATAAGGGACAATAACTTTATTGATCATGCACTTTGACCATTTAAACTTTGTAGACCTTTTACATTCACAAACAACTATAATATTACACACTGCATGAAAGGTAATATCTGAAGGGGCACTTTAATTGACTAGTCTGTTGTTGGATAACTAGCCAATCTGTGCTTATTGGGTTCTCTCTTTCAATTTTCGGTTTACAGTTGTAGCACTTTTTCCTGTTTTTATATCTATTTGTGCATGTTTTTTGATATCAGATAATTATAGCACTGAGGTAGTTCTCCATTAGCCTGGTAATACCAGACTCTGCTACTTCACTTTGCTTCGTAGACAGAGTCTGGAATGGCATAATGGTAAATGGACTGCATTTATATAGCGCTTTCACAAACCTAATGGCCACCAAAGCGCTTTACAATTTGCCTCAACTTCACCCATTCATACACTCATTCATACACCGACGGCGGTGTCAGCCATACAAGGCGCCATCCAGCTCGTCGGGAGCAGCTGGGGTTAGGTGTCTTGCGCATGGACACCTCGACACTTGGTCAGGTGGAACCGGGGATTGAACCACCAACCTTCCGGTTTGTAGACAACCTACATGAACCACTGAGCCACTGCCGCCCCTAATAATAATAGAGAAGTGTTTTCTCTCTCGCTAGGGGGCGCTTGTCTGAAGTTTAAAATCATTGGTTACCCGTAAGCCAATCAGATAAGTTTATATATGACGTGTGTTATGTGCCAACACAGCCGCATCGAACCACAGACATCATGCATCGAACTCAAATCTATGATCGAACTTCCACTGTAAACCTGCTGTAAACACTTGAAGATGCGAGCGAAATACCGGAGTGAACATGGCTGTAAACGACTTGTGCGAAGTTAATCTACGCATCCACGGTACAATCAGGGCCTGTAAACTGATATTTGACAGTAGAGAGAAACAAAAAAATATTTGCAGCCAACTGTCAAAGTTAGGATTAGTTCTGTTAAACACAGCTCTTTGTTCATCTCGAGTCTGTCGGAAATGCTGCAACTTAATTGCAAGATTACAGCATGTCATGGCAATATTTAAGACCTGGAAAAGAAAGGAGACACTGACCTGTCAAAAGGCTCCCCGGTTTCTCGCTGACGATCGGTAATAGTTGATAAATTAAACTTTTCCCAAAGGGAGTAAGGCCACAACATCACCTCCATTCAAAATGTTTAATACACACTCTTCTTGTTCGGGCTTCAGTTTGCTAATGCCGGGAATATTCTCCACAACAGAGCGAATTGCATCCGCGTCTCCATATCCGCGGTCGTTTTCGATTTCCCTGACCTAATCTTAAACTCAGGGCTTAGCGACTATGTCACGGATTTCAGTCCGCCCTCTGTTCGTTGATTGGCCGGCTGTTTTCAGGCCGAAAACGGATAGATAGGCCGCTGTCTCAAGGCCTGTTCACACCAGAACGAATTTCGCGCGCGTTATTCGCCGACGTTTAACGCCTCGTGACTAAACAAAGGGCGCCTATGTGAGTGTGCACACCGACGCGAAAAACGCCACGCGTAAAAGCGTCATTTTTTTTAAAACGCCACGGGTTCGTTTTTTTGGTTTGACGCGCCGCGTCAAAAACTATCCGACCAATGAGATTGGCGCTTTTGCTCACGTGTCTGGAGCTTCTGAAGTTACAGTAAAACACAACTTGGGGGCGCTCAAACACAAAACGGTCTTGCCGAGCACACAAACGTAACGGCGAAGAAGATGCGCCAAGTAGCGTCTACACACCATAGATATCCATAATAAAGGCTAGATGTCTCGTCCGCGCTGCTGGCCAATGGCCTTTATTATGGATATCTATGGTCTACACTGCCGGGAAGAAATAAGACGAGGAAGATGCAAGGCAAGATGAATGTAGAGCTGCTGGTCTCGTTGGTGTCGGAACATAAAGAACTATATGACAAACGCGACAGCGACTACAAAATAGGACTATTTCTGTTTTACATTAAGCGCCATCTAATGTCAGGGAATGAATTTGCATGTTCACTCGGCTCAACATCAGCGAAAATCGCTTGGGTGTGAACACAAAAAAACGCGCTGAAAAGCGCTGGCGAATAACGCGCGCCGATATTCGTCCCGGTGTGTACGAGCCTTCAGACTGAGTACAGAAGCGAAATGAAATTGAGCGGAAGTACGAAGTCTGACGTAGTCAGGCTAGTTCTCCATGGCCAGTGCCAAAGTTAACACTATGAAAAGCTCCGCTCCAGTATCTGAGCACCAGGCTCTTGCCAGCCTACAGGTCCCCTACATGGCACGTCTGGCACCGGCTCACCCACCCATTCTGTATAAATTGCCAGCAGATATCCCCGCATTTTGATATAAGCCAGTTTTCTCAAAATCTTCCCATCACTCAATTCTGTCTTATTGTCTCATCTAAAAACTGGAGAATTGCCCTCCCTCAATGCACTTGTGGGTGACCCATGAATGGAGAGCTGACATGCAATACTAATCCTTTTAGCACTCTGCCTCAACCAGCTCGCTGCTTTTGTTGTCATTTTTTCTTTTTATTTCATTCATTTTTAAGTGGGGGATGGGTGCATTGCTCTTTACACGGAGTGTAAATGCAATACACAGATTAAACGAGGCGCTATCTAAGAAGAGGGCAGATGTACATCACTCGTTTACGTCCATCTGTGAGGTTTTACTGCCCTTTGTTTTGTTTTCTATGAATAAATGAATCGCGTGATTTAAAGGGACAGTTCGCCGAAATGAAAGTTCTGTCATTTATTCACCCTGTGAAACTGTGTGACAAACCTCACACAAACCTGTGTGACTATGTTTCTACTGTGGAACACAAAAGAAGATATTTTGATGAATGTTTTAGCTGTTTTTTGTCCATACTATGAAAGTCAGTGGGGTCCAAAACAACATTGAACCCCATTGGCTTTCATTGTCAAAATGTTCAAAATAAAAGAAAGTTCTACAGGTTTGGAAACAACATAAGGGTGTGTAAATGATAACAGAACATTTATGCTTGGGTTAACTATCAGAGATATTTTAATTATTGGGGGACATGAGCTGTGGCTGTACTATTGGAGAAATCTTAAAGGGGTCATATAATGCCATTTTTGTACAAGCTAATATGATTCTTTAGGGTCTAAATTAAAAGTTTGTAATATACTTTAATTAAAAATTCTCATTAGTATTGTAAGAAAACACTTATTTTACCTGGTCAAAAACAGCTCTGTTTTCAGCACGCCGTTTCAGTGCATATGCCTTTAAATGATCATGAGCTGCGCTCACTCCGCCCCTCTGTTCTGGGCATACACCGTTTGTAACACAATAACACAATAACCATAACGCGTTGTTCAGTATAAACGTGGAATTATGAATTATATTGAGAACGTCATACATAGAAAACATGCCGTAATGTACCCTTGACTGAGTGTAAACCTTAGACGCATTCATTGTGAAGCGTGCAGCTAGTGATTTGCAAAGATTAATATATAAATATAAAGTTTAATAAAACGTTTCACTCACTTCCGTTCTTCTGGAGGTTCAGCAGGAACACGAATATCTGGTACCGATCCTTTTTAGCAAAGCTTCTTAGCAAATCCAGCTTTATACTGATCCTCATTTATAAAGCAGTCTGGTGTGTGAAATGATTCGCGCAAACATGAGAGCATTGACGTTGCTCGTGTGGAATATTCCCTTCGAAAACAAAACTCAGCCACTGCGTCTTCAGCGGTTCGGATTTAGGAACATAAAAATGACTGTGTTCGTTATTACACCCAAGAACAGAACACCACAATTGCTTAGACGCCATTCTGCTCATAGACAGTGCTCCGGCACATAAACAATGACCGCGCCGGTCCGGTCCGCGCCGCGCAGACTATGATTGACAGCTACCTCATGACGCGAGGGCGGGTCTGTGTTGAAACGCTCCCGTCAATCAACAATCGTGGGAGGGGCGTCCATTTTATTGACGTCACAAAAACGAACGGCTCGATTTGAGGCAGGGGAAAACATATAAGGAGATTAAAACAAAACCACTGGATGGATTTTTATCATTATATGATGTTTGTGTACAGGCACTGCCAACACACATTTCAGTACAATCAACTTGTAAAAGTTCATGTACCATTATATGACCCCTTTAATGATCAACTTGGATCATGTGTGCCTTGATAACCAGTCTCATTCCAGCCTCGCCATCATTGATTTTCTTTCAATGTGCGACAGTGAACCACGGTTTGCAGATACCATACAAATGAATGAGAAAGCTGTAAACTGAATCCTACCTATCGCAAAATTGTCTGTGACTTCTCTTATAAAACAGCATTTTTTTTCAGTGTAAACTCAAAAATAGATCAATCCACACAAATGGTTATGGGCAAACATGTTAAAGATTAGCCGATAGGCTGTCAGTTCAATAAATGATTAGCTGTTTTTCCACTAAAAACAGTTTATTCAGCGTAGTGAAGCCTCTCCTCCATTGACATCCATCCATCCATCCATTCAAAAAAAACAAAAAACAGCCGTTGGTCTCCTTCCCTTCGTACCGCAGCGTACGTTGTATTTTGCTAATCTTGGAGGCTTGCCTTAGAACTGCTGTGAAACAATCCATTTAAATGGATAGTAATCATTTACTCATCATCATGTACATGTCTTTCTTTGTTTTTTGTATTATCTTGGAGAATTCGCAAGCATACTATGAAAGTGAATGGTGACCACAGAGATATCTGGAACTCGGATTGCTACAGATCTTTGGTTTCTCTTTTCAATTCATCTCCTTTCTCTACTTCTCCTGTGTAAATATGCTTTTTCTTTGGATTAGCGTATCTTCCCTACCAAATGAATAAGAAGCTTAAAAATCCAAGATCTGGAGTGTCAGGCTTGAAAAGGAGAAAGAGAGTGATATAAGAAGCATCTCTCACTCCACCTGTTCATGCTAAAACGAGAGAAATTTGTGAAGGATGGGGTGAAAATTTGAGAGGGGCATGCGTTGTCATCGCTTATATTTTTGATGTTGCGAAACCCTGTTTTAGTTTATCAGTCTCACAGGCAATCATAATATTTTGGGATTAATTAAAATCTTAATCAGGCATGTTCATCTCTTCAGCGCGGCTCCCTGCAGGCTGCTGCTGACAGCTGTATTTTAGCTCTCTGAAAATGTCTGGAGGCTAAACAAGTTTGGCTGCAGACTCATCACCTCTAGGCCAGCCGCTCACACTGTGATTGAGAGTGTGAGCAAAAAAGAGAAACGCTGTGATAGACAACGATATAGTATATGGTGAGAGCAAGTATATATTTATGGATGGATGGATGGATGGATGGTTCTGAAGACAGCTCTATGCATGATGGTACATTTTCTAGGTCAAAGTTGTTCAAAGACACTCAGATTGCGACAAATTATGGGGGTCTTTTATACAATTAAACTTAAACATTGTAACGTTGAATTGCAAATAGAGTTAGCAGCCAACTTACCAACTCTATGTGTGCATAACACATCTGATTTGTTGATGAAATTTTTGTGCTCATTGAATGCCTCCACAAGTCTCTGAATACGATTTTGAGAGGTTTGGAGAGATTAATTTTAATTGTGAAATCTGTTGATGATATTTGTATTGCAGTCTGGCTTTTGTCTTTTATTGGGGTCAAGTAAACTCCCATCTCTCTCTACCTTTTCAATAAAATCTTGCAGTGTAAATAAGGTTCCTTTTCCAGATCCACACCAACATTCATTATGCATGAGGATGCAGGAGGCCATAAATCAGTATCCTGTCATCAGCATGGGTCTACAGTAGATAAATCACCAGCTGTCAGTCACACACAACCTGTCACAAACACACAAGCACTCCCAGAGTCTTTTATATGCGTGTGTGTATTCATAAGGATAAACCTGTCCCCGTGTAATGCATTCAGACGCTCCGTTTTGGCAGGGAGGTTATTTTACTTGCAAATCCGAAACTGAAAAATGAAACATAATTCAGTCCCGTGCATTTTTTTTTCTGTGTGTGTTGTGAGTGTGTGTTTGACTTTGTCTGTGTGTAAGTGTGTGTTTTCACATCTTTGTCCTGTTCCTCTTTCTTTTTCTTCACACATGGGCTTGGGTTTATTTCATCAAATGAAGAAGAGGTGACTCACTTAAGATGTAGCTGTATCAGGAAAATGGCAGTTTTCCTGCTCTACACTCCCACGACACACATGCAGAAATGCACATACATTTTGGTGTTTTATGTCATATGTCAAAATACACCCCCTGCCTTGAATTCATAAATTTATATTGATGGATTAAGTCAAGTCCCAACCTAAAGCTTTTTACATTCAAAAAGCTGTTTCACTCAGAAAAGTCACAATAAAGAAATCAAGTTGGCCATAACATCCATTACATGACTTTAAGTTTGTTGAGCAGAATACTATCTATGAAATGGTGTGAAATTTAAAATGGCGAGATGCAATAGAGGATTGGGTAACACTTTATTTTACAGTGTCCTTATTACACGTTTCATATACTTACCATTGTAATAACAGTAAATTATGCATAATTACATGCAACTATACCTCACCCTATAGTAGTAAGTAAATGTAGTAAGTAAATGTAGTTAATTAATATTACTCAGTTCTTAAATATGTAATTACACTGTAACAATGACACCTTAAAATAAAGTGTAACCGAAGTTTGCTTTAGTTACATTTAAAATTGACATTGTTTTTGATAAGTTGAAAGGTTTTTTTTTTTTTTTTTTTTTTTTTTTTAAAGAAAATAAAAATGACATACAGTATTGTTTAGTTGGACTCAGACTCGACTCGGATTCGATTGGTTAAAGACACGGACTCGACTAAGATGGACTTGAACCCAACACTACTGATACAATAACACTTTGATCTTTTACACTTTGCAGACATTTTATATTCACAAACGACAGCTATATTGCACACTGCATGAAAGGTAATATTCAAAAAAGCATAATTGGGGCACTTTAATGTTGGTTCGATTACCAATATAGAACCGTTCTATTGGGCATCCCTACAATGTATGTCTCCATTGATCAGCCATGTATTCCATGCTTGTTTTGTGATTTGCATGCGATATCTCAAACAATTTCCCACATTTTAATTTTTCTAATTATTACAATTCATTTCATTAGGGTGTCCAGAGCTGCAGAGATGAAATCATTAAGTCAGTTTATATCACAATTACAGACACCGTTAACGTGGTCCAATAACGAGTTCCTCAGGACTAACTGTATAATTGTCTGGAGAGTGCAGCCCACCTGCAGCTGAGAGCGACCTCAGATAATTACATCAGTTACTCAGGTTCACATCGCCTCAGGAGCGTAAACGCAACTCTGTGTGTGTTTGCCCAGTCTGTCTATTCCAGTCACACTCATATCAAAATCTGTTGGAATATCTTGCTCATTAAGATGCCATGCCCTGCCTGAACTACATCACGACAGAAGTTTTCAAGACGAGTGACAGAAAAGTCAAGCAATAAGGCATCCCTTGAGCCGACAGAAGCGTGCAGTGTCCTACAGCAGGGACAAGCTTTTTTTAATCTGCTGCGAAGAAGAGACAGCGTGTTTCCACATGATAAGTGATAAAATGTTAAGCAAAACTGGCAGGCGTAACTTCACGCGCACAGATCTTAATGCATGGCACATTGGCGAGAGTGTGCTCGGAGTAGGCAGGACTTTGCCCTGCAGCAGGGCTGGGGTTCAGAGCGAAACTTCAGCTCAGAGAGTGGGTGAGACAGAGGGTGTGAAGTTTAAAGTGCTGAAGGGTTTTTACTGCACGAAGGCTCAAGAGATTCCCAAATTCCCTCATGGCAAATTAAAAATGTGGCTTGCCCCTCGGCCTGTTTTACAACCAGTGAGGACAAAGAAACAAGATATGAAGTATAGAGAATGGTAGACTGTTTGAGCTTGGATTTCCTTTCCGGAATGTACCATGGAAAGAAACTATAGTTTTCGCTCAAGTACCGTTGTGGCTGCAGTTGTTGTTGAAGCCATAGGTCAAGCAGTGTGAGAAGCTTTCTGAATGTGTCTCTCATTTTATTATGTTTTTATAGTTAGATTTTTTTTTTTATTGTCCTACGTAAAGCCTGTACAAATGGCCAGTCAATTGTATTTGGTGGGTGTGTGTGTGTGTTTATTTTAGTAGTGACTAATGTAAGTAATGTAAGTTACTACAGTTTTTATGTAGTAACATTGACAATACTAGGTATGGTATGTTGGTAGAAACTATGGTAATTATTTAATAGATATATTTGTGTAATGGTTTAGACTTAAATGATGTGATAAGTATGTAATGTTTGATGATAAGAATGTACTTATCATAAGTAATATATGATAAGTACTGATGTGATATGATGCCAACACTTTGCTATAGTTTTTCCTCTTTTCTTGTCATCATGCCAATATGTAGTGTGTTTTGTGGTGAGGTCATTCAGTGGTGTTTTCATTGCCGTAAGAGAAGACAGCAGTGCAGTGAGGGGAGGAAGGAAAAGAAAGAGAGTGCCGGCCCTCCCACTGGGGCTTTCACCCTCCGCCAGCCTGTCTGAGAAGTTCTCTCTCACTCTCACTCTCTCTTATCCTCCATCTCTGTTGTTCAGGAGTGCAGAGTTCACCGCTGGTCATCTGGAGTAGGACGTCAACCCCTTACCATAATTGTTTTCATGTGGAAACACTGTGTTGACTTCGGTGGAAATCATTTCACTAAACATTTTGCTTGTGGTATTCCATTGTAGAAACATGTGTCTTATTCACTAACCACCCATAATCTTGTTTAATCAGGCATTAAATTAATTTAAATAGCACTGGAATATATAAATTAAGTTATTTTCATTTTTTTCACTCTGCAAAGACGCCTCCTTTCTATGCAAACGAGTCTCGTTATAGATCGTCAAATTATTCAATTAACTCAGCGCTATTTGTCTCCTCTATTTATCGCTCACAGAAGTTTGGGATCAGTTGGATTTTTTCTTTTAAAGAAATTAATATTTTTATTCATCAAGTAGCTACATCAATCCTTTTTTTTTTTTTAAATGTTCTATTCATCAAAGTATCCTAATTTTTTTCATCATGGTTTAAAAAAAAATCAATAAAAATTAAGCAGCACAACTTTTCGACATTGATAATAATAAGAAATGTTTCTTGAGCACCAAATCAGCATATTAGAATCATTTCTGAAGGATCATGTGGCGATGAAGCCTGCTGAAAATTCAGCTTTCTCATCACAGAAATAAAATCAATTGTAAAATATATTAAAAACAGGAAACAGTTATTTTAAATTGTAATAATATTTCATAACATTACTGTACTTTGGATCAAATGAATGCTGCTTTGGTGAGCATACGAGACCTCGTTCGTTTTTTTTTTAACGGAGTGTACATTTCCTTTTGATAATGACAGAAGTAATTATTAAAATTGTGATACAATGATGGAAAAGAGTATTATAACGGAGCGTAATCACGCCCCAACCTGCAAGATGGACAATTGCACCTTGCAAATCTTGTCTTCCACTGATTTTGTGGGCATGTTTGCACCATTTACTTGAGTGAATTATGCACTAAAACTATTTTTGCACATAATTTTTAGCAATTGCCCTTTGTGTCTCGAACCCACTTCATTTTGAGCCTGATTCCCATCAGAATTCCCCATTCAGACAGTTTTTCTTCCTGCACAGTCAATGACCTCAGTAACATTACCCACACCCTACTCTCTTCTTTCTTCCCCTCTTTTTTCCTATAAAGCAAGCTCTTTTGTGCTTGTGAAAGTGGATCTTGTGGTTAAGTGCGTATGTATTGTAGTGGTGGGATTAAGTACAGTATGTGGGTCACAGCTGGGATAAGCACTCGGGACGGCAGCAGAAGGCAAAATGTCAGTCAGTGTCACGGCTCTGCCAATGGGGTGGCATCTGTTAAAGACAATCCCGCTCGAGCCAGTGGGAATGGACCCTCCTGCAAAGTGCAGAAGAATCTACTTTTGTGATTTTGATTTGCTCACGTATTTGTTCCCGGCCCTGACAGACACCAGATCCTCTTTTTGAACAGAATTCCCTCCGGCACCCGTGACAAGGTTCTCTCCGTATTTCAAAACGTTCAACTTTAAAAAAAAAAATGTATTCTCTTCTCTGAAGTTGCCCGTCCTCTACATGGTGGAATGACATGAATATCTGCTGTGAATTCATAGAGTTTTCTGTTTTATTTTGTGATCAGTGGGTTTTTTCAAATCCACACACTGCAGATCTGTCGGCAGGGTCCCGGGTGGAAATTGCTCCAGGCCCCCCTGCTGCTTTCGCCGCACATGTGTTCTCAGGTATGGCTGAAATGTGTGTGATTCTGAAAATATGAGAATGTGGAGGAACTCTGTTACCTTTTGTCCTCTGAAAAGAGGAAGTGACATCAGCAAAGATTCTGGGTAGACACACTCCACAAGCCTCATATAATTTGACTTGATTTATGATGTGAATTTGATCAGACTGACACAAGAAGAGGTTTGAAATAGAGAGGGATTAATGATTCTGATTGCTTAGATGAGGGAGAGGGAGTTTTTTTTTTTTTTTTTAAGTATGTGGAAAGAAGTGTTATAGGATCAATCCAATTCCATGCATATGGATAAGACATTTCTAATAAGTATTCTAAGTTATTTAAATTCTAATATTAGATTATAAGTATATAAATAAAGTTAATCCAAACAGGATTCAACCCATATAGGGTCCAAAAGTCTGACATCACTTGTACAAATGTTACAATTATACAATGTTAAATTACAATGTTACAAATACAATATAAAACATATTTTCATTACAAGTACTATTACCACTATTACTATACTATTACCAGCGTAATTTAAAAAAAAGTTGAATTGAATTTTATGTACAAAATTTCATAATTTCTATAGTTTTATATCATATGCTCAGTGTCACCCCAGAGCCATCTTTGTTTTGCATTTTTAATCTGTTTCCAGGTTTAAATGATAGACAAGCCCAGATTTTTAATGTGGTCTCAGTGTTTTGGCAGAATTTTGTTTTGTTTTGTTTTTTTGCAGTACACTCAGTGTGGACTTGTTGATTCTACCCATACCAATATTCCTCTCTATTCATTTTATAGCAAAGTCTGCTTTAATTAACCTCTTTATTTCTAGGTTTAAATGATAAACAAGTACAGATTTTCAATGTGGTCTCCGTCTTTTGGCTGTTTTTTTTTTTTTTTTTTGCAGTCCACTTAGTGTGGACTTATTGATTCTGCCCATAACAATATTCCTCACTATTCATTTTATAGGAAAGTCTGCTTTGTGCTAGTTCAAATTGGTCTCCCACTAGCCTTGTGGAGTGCCCTATAGTTGCTCAGTGTTGAAGTTTGCATTCATTGTTATCAGGAATGTACATGGAGATGATAACAGCATGTCTCTGTGAATTGGATCCTCAAGTGAGTGGTGCAAGCAAGCAATGACCAGATCTTATTATCAGACACTGGACATCCATCTTTTGCTGCTCTTCTCATAGTCTTCCGTGACAAAAGAAAGGAAAAGAAGAGTCAAGCAAGCAAGAGGTTACACAGAGGTTGCTTTTATTGAAGTTTCAACTTTGTGTTAGATGGTTCTCCTAACATTCATTATATTAACCCTCTGGGGTCTAAGGTGTTTTTGGGGCCCTTGAGATGTTTTGACATGCCCTGACATTTGTGCTTTTTTCAGTTGCTTATAAACATATTAATGGCACAGGTGAAATTACACTCTATTAAGCACAAACAGGGCTACCATAATATGTGAGCAACATGTATGTACATGTTTGTATTTTTGAGAGAATATTGTTTATGCATGGTTATTGAAAAAAATAAAAATTAAAGTTTCTGAAATAAGGCCACAAAACACATACTAAATATCTGTCCACAAGACTTTTGACTAATGGATGTTGACACCTAGAGTTTTTGCTTCTGAGGTAACGTTTCCAGGATTATAAAGATAGTATTATTCCTCACAGCACAGCAAGACGAGGTAAAGTACAAGATTCTTATTAAACTGGATGTTTTATCCAGCTGATGTGGGCGTTTTCATGGCTTGCCTCAACATTTGCGTTTGAATAGCGTGCGCTCTCCGTGGGCGTGGTCACATTAACACGTCATACGCTATAATTAGCTGAAAGGAAAAAGACTGACATCTCTCTCTTTTCATACAGATTACATAAACTGAGAATATTTTATATATATATATATATATATATATATAAATTACTTCATTTAAAAGAAGAGAATTTCAGCTTCATAACGAAAAATCTTCCGTGCCTGTGTGACAAGTATTTACTTAGTTACAGTTCATTTTCGGACACTTTTCCGAATGAACTTCACTGACAGAGAGAAGGCAAAATTCGCATCATGTTTATTTTTCTTTATTTGACAAAAAGCAGAACCCTTTTTTTTATTTTGAGTATCCACAAAAAAATGACACTTAACAGGATCTAATGATGTACAACTAATGATGTATGATTAATATATTTATGGTATTTATTTATACCAAAAATATATGAAAATGTATACAATTAAATATTTACATTGAGATGCTTAAATATTTATAGTTCAGTCATGAAAACCTAGAGGGTTCAGGCTGATAGGTCCTTTACATGCAATCTGCAGGCATTCACATAATTATTCCATGGCACAAGCCTATTGGCCTCTGCTGATCCTGCAGCCAATGAGACTGCTTGCTCACCATTTAAAATAGTCTGGTACCCTCCTCCTCCCCAGCTCCACCTGCCTAGATCTGCTACAGGATTTATCTGTCTAATTATCTGCAGCATAGCGTACATGCTAACAGCAGCGTGTCTGTGTATCTATTAGCAGTAGCGTAGCAGATCTATTCCACCAAGACCAAATTCATTAACATTGCCATTTTCAATAACATGCTAAAGTTATTTTTAAGAATTCTATGACAAACCCTTAAGTTCATTTTAAAATCCATGCCTTTTTATAGCAAATTTTGGTATTTGGATATCTTATTATTGTTATTATATTTAATTCATCACATAACAGTTTAGGATATTAAAGCAATATTAATTCTTTCCTATGGGGAAAGTCTCTTGTCAACATTTTGCATGAATGTGGCAGTGACTCTGTGAATGTAAAAATGTGCCATCCTCTTCACCGTAGTACTACACAGTGCTTTGTCTCAGTTATATCACAGCTTTGTGCTTCTGCCAGCCACAAAACTCTCCCACACAAGTTCGCCTTCTCCATTGGCAGATTATTAAAAGCAAACGTACAAACAGAAATGACGATATGTAAAGTGCAATTAATATTCTAATAATGGATTCGGTATTATGAAATGATTGCTGAGCAGAGTGAACAGGCCTAATATTTACCTCGGCTTTGAGAAGAAGGGCTTTGTTATTACGTCAATAGTGCGTCTGCCTCTAGTTGTGTGTGTTTGTATATAATTTTTTTTTTTTTGCCTCCAAGAAAAAAGGGCCTTTTTTTTTTTACTTCCTCTGTTTGGTTTTAGCTTGTCATTCTACAAAGCCCTGCGTGTGACATGTTTTCTCATTAAGAGAAGCAATAACTTTGATAAATCATTCCGCCTGCCAGCCCAGCCCCTCTGTTGGTATTAGAAAAGCTAATTGAAATTCTCTCTCCCTCTCTCTGTCTCTCTCTCTCTCTCTCTCTCACTGACACTGTGGATTTTCTCTTTTCTGTTGTACTCTCTTCTTGTTGACACTTCAAAGGCTTGTGAGCCTGCAGTTGTGTGTGTTGGGTAGTGCTGGAGAGTACAAATATTTGTTCCCATAATAAAAGCGTTTTCAATTGAACTGCATATTTGTGGTGTTATATTTAATTAACTTAATGTTAGGAAATGCGCGTGTCAGAGAGAGTAAGGTCAAGTAAGTCAAATAAACTAATGATGATACATGAACGTGTGTGTGTGTGTGGCAAACAAAAGTTATTTTTAAAAGATTTTAAAAGAAATCTCTTGTGCTCTCCAAGGCTGCATTTAGTTGTAGTAATATTGTAAAATATTATTACAGTTAAATGAACTATTTTCTGTATTCATCAATTTAATATTCCTATCTTCAGTTTCACATGATCCCACAGAAATCATTCCAACATGCTGATTTGGTGCTGAAGAAACATTTCTTATTATTATCAAGGTTGAAAACAGTGGTACTGCTTAATATTTTTGTGGAAACAGTGTTACGCTTTTTAAGGATTCTTTGATAAACAGGAAGTTCATAAGAACATCATTTATTTGAGATAGAAATATTTTGCAACATTGTCTTCATTTTCACTATTGACCAATTTAATGCATCCTTGCTAAATATTTCTTTAAAAAAACCTTACTGACCCCAAACTTTTGAAGGGTAGTGTGTGTATATATACAGTATATACAGTGTGTGTGTGTGCGTGCGTGCGCGTTTGTGCCTTGAGCACTGCTGAGAGTGCTATATAATATATTATTAAATATTTATTAAAATAATTATTGTTCTTTTTTGTTAGTAATAGTAGAAGTAAATTGCATGACATGGTTGATAATGTGACGTCAACATGGCAGCACTCATGAGGAGGTGACCCGCTTCCTGTTAAATAAACCACATTTTTCTTGTAGACTGAAATACTTTTCCTTTCTTTGTGTGCAACTTTTTTAATTAGCAGAGAAAATTAGCAGAGAAAATGTTGATGCCCTAAAAAATAGGTTCCCGTTTTATTATGCAAAACAGAATTCTTTATTTTTGATTCTGAGGTGAGATATGACATGTCTTGACAGTGTTTGCGAGAATGGTCCTTTTGTGCTGAGAAACTATGAGTGCTCATGTGCAATGCGTGGGCGCACATTTATGAGCATCTGAATTATGAGTGTCTTTATGAAATCAAAGATGAAATTTCAGTCAGCAGTTTTTCACCACCCAATTCTGTCTTATCTCTAGTTGTGTTTGTGAGCGCTAACAGACAGGGTTCAGAGTGACTCAGAAGAGATGTGAGTGGAAGACGTCTGAGCACATTATAAATGACAGCCCAGCACTTTAGTGGCAGGACTAATTCACAAGCGAACACCGACTGCCTGTGGATAGCACGCCCCATGAGGCACAGAACAGCTGCGGCACGAGCGGCACACATTCTCTGGAAGTTTATCTTACATCAGTACATCATGAGAGTTCTGCGGCTGAGAATGATTATACCGTTCGAGAAGGAACGGGCCTCATGACTCACTCTCGGCTCAGGGGACGAAACAGGTGAGGGAAGATTCGTCTGAAGAAGAAACGAAGCTACATTGAAAGCTAAAATGTATTGATAGTGGGAATACACCGATGTATCAGAAAAATAATTGCTATCAGACATAAAAGCAGTTATCCTCGCTATCACACTTTGGGTGATTCTTTAAAGGGTTATTTCATGTTAATCTTGAGTACCTACAGTCTAAAAAATTCTGGGCGGCAGTGGCTCAGTGGTTCATGTGGGTTGTCTACAAACCGGAAGGTTGGTGGTTCAATCCTCGGTTCCACCTGACCAAGTGTCGAGGTGTCCATGAGCAAGACACGTAACCCCAGCTGCTCCCGACGAGCTGGATGGCGCCTTGCATGGCTGCCGTCGCCCGTCGGTGTATGAATGAGTGAGTGAATGGGTGAATGTGAGGCAAATTGTAAAGCGCTTTGGTGGCCATTGGGTCTGTGAAAGCCCTATATAAATGCAGTCCATTTACCATTTACCAACCCAAATTTTGGGTCAAATATGGACAAACCCAGCCGTTGGGTTACATTTTTTTTATTAAAAAATAAACTCAAATTTGGGTTAAAACAACCCTGCATTTTTTTTGGCGTATATTTTGCATCCTTTATATCTCTGAAGAGTCTTTATTTTTATCAGATTTATAATAGACACATACGCTGTACCGAGTCTTTCCGAAAACAGCCGAGCTCCTGGAGAAGTGCCGTGCAACGCTGCCGACGGCTTCCGTAACCCGAACTTGCACGTTGATGGGCATTGCTCTTGCTCTCGCTCTGGTTGATGTGTGCACACGCTCTTCCAGGAGAAGTGCCCATACAAGGAATTACGCCCGTTTTGCGATCATACAGGGTCTTTTCCGAAACTTATACGAATCTTGAAGGAGTGTATTTGGCACAGAAATACTCTGTCATGCATCCAACTCGTTTTTTTTATCTTTGGCCATGTTTAACATGAGAATCCAACTCTTTAACAGTGTAAATAAGTCAGAATGCATGATATTGCATTAGACATCCCCTTTAAAAACTGCTGAGGATCAGGGCCGATTTTATCTTGTCAATCAAAGGGGGGCGGTGTTGCCCAAAAGAGGCTGTTTTTGTCAGCCCCGGATCTAATGCGGTTATGGGAAGGAGCGTGACATTCCGAAACGAGCTCTAAGCAGTTAACCAATCACAACACACTGATCCAGCTGACCAATCAGAGCACATTTTGCTTTTCAGAAGGAGGGGCTTCATTGAGAGAAGAACTAAACAGAGCGTTTCTAACGGACTGGGAAGAGATGTGCTGCTATAATGTAAAATATGTGGAAAATATGGTGTTTTTTTTACATTCAAGCATGAAAATCTATTCTAGTAAGTCCCAAAAACAAAATCAAGACTTTCTAAAAGGGCATAATTGGTTCTCTTTAACAGATACAACTTTTGAGATGTATTAGTAAATGCTGAGAACATTAACTAGTAATAAATGCTGCAGAAGTATTGTTCATTGTTAGTTACCTAATGTACTCAACTAATGAAACCTTATTGTAAAGTGTTATTCTGTTAATGTGAGGTATGAATGTTAATGTGAGTGATGTGTTTTCTGTTTATAACTGAGACCAGTTACACTGAAACATGGAAAAAAATGTTGAAGAGAATAAAATATTATTTTATATTATTATTAGGCCTGTGCGATTAATCACATCCAAAATAAAAGTTTGTTTACAATAAATGTGAGTGTACTGTGTATAATTATTTTGTATATATAAAATTACACATATATATAGAAATATTTGCATGCATATACTGTGTATATATATATATATATATATATATATATATATATATATATATATACACATAATTTATATTATATAGAAATATAGGTATTTTATATATATACAATTTTTTTTCTTAAATATATACATGCATATGTGTGTATTTATATATACAAAATAATTATACACAGTACACTCACATTTATTGTAAACACAAACTTTTATTTTGGATGCGATTAATCGCGATTATTATTGCACAGCCCTAATTATATATTATTTGTTTTAAAATAGTGTAATCAACAGATGTCATTCTAAATAATCGGATATTGGTATCGGCACAGAAATGTTATATCGGTGCATCCCTGATTGAAAGAGACAAAATTACAACCTAAAAATGAAGGGTGTGTGTGTGTGTGGTAGTAGACCTGTGGGAACCTCATCAGCAGTCATTGTTACAATGAGACGTCTCCACTTTCTGTGTTCACGTCTCAATAGAGAGTGATTGCTGAAAAGAAACCTGTCACTCAAATGCAGTGGCCCGTCCTGTCATCTATAGTGCTCTCACAGAGATGGCACTGAGTGTCAGCCTTCATTCTCTCTCTCAGAACAGAACGGGTCCGATGCCAAGTGCCGGGTCCGAGGGAATGCTCTCAAGCTCCATTGGCTCTCAAGTTCCTTCCAAATTAGGGCCTTTTGTGGCCAAACTTGGCTGCGTCTGAAGCGAACGTCGTCAGGAGCTCTTTTCTTTCCAGTGTGAAAATAGACCGATTTCCAGAAGTGAGTCAACCTTCTCCTTTCAGAGCCGTCACATGCACGCTCCTCAAAGAGGAGTCAATGGGCTCTGTGTGGAGATGAGAGAAGTGTTTAGAGGATGTAAACAGGGAGATGAGGAGCTCGGCTGTACGCTATGGGTTTTTTGTCTGTAGTGTATAAGGGCTTTTAACTTTGTGACTGTCAGTCAGCGAGTCGAGGGGCCGAGGGTTTGTCTGATTGAGATGAATGCGGGGAGGAAGATGGGAATTTTAGGGGAAGGATTTCCATGACAGCCGTCAGGTCTGTGGAATGAGGTGGCGTACATTGATGTGTCCTCCAAAACAGTGCCTTGAGAGCTTCTGCGTGGTGTCCTTTTACCTTTCAGTCAAATTCCCATGAGACCATGGTGTGTGTGTGTATGTGTGTGTCTGCATGATGTTCATGTATGCTCTTGATAATGTCAGTGTCAATTGTCTGCCCAAGAGTACAGCCATGGTCGGGTAATGGTCTCCTGGCCATACGAAAGCCTTTGCTGCTTCTAGTGGATGGCTGCTTATCCATTTTAGGCACCAGGGGACGGATTCTCGAAACTTTACTCATCCTCATGTTGTCCCAAACCGGTATGAATTTTTTTATTTGATTTTTTTAACACAAAAGACGTTATTGTAAAGAATGTTTATAATGTAAGTTTAGTTTATAACCAGTTGATGGTAGCAATTGACTTCCATAGTATTTTTTGTTTATTTAATAAAGTTCTACAATAGCAAGCACAAATATATTGGCTCAAATCTCATGTTTTTTTTATTTAGAACTGTTTTCTATCTGTAATGAAATATACTTGCATTTATAATTGACATTTCTGTCAACACATTGCATTCTGGGATGCTATGACATCCTTATCCGTGACACATATGTGATTATTAACAGCTGTGATACAAAATAATGCTGTCTCGACAGGCAGGTCACTAGGATTTGGAGTAGAGCTTGTGTGTGTTTATGCATGATTTGTGGCCAAACATGTTATATAAGACATGACATCTAAGTTCATTATTTTTTCTTATTATGCCCCTCTCCTCCGATATGAATGGTATAATGGCTCTTTTCCGTGGCAGAGGTAAAATGCTATTTTTCCCTTATCGGATGAGAGTGTGACATGTCCTCAACTAGCGCTGCCAATTATCAAGAGTACCTGCGGTTCATATCAGCGTGAAGCAGCAGAATCTCATGTACCGTCTCTCTAATAAGACCCCAGCAGGAGAACGACCGCTGAGTCTTACAAGCCACAAAACAACAGCCTCTGCCTCTCTCTCTCTCTCTCTCGCACACACACACACACACACACACACACACACCTGTGGGCCAGCCACCACTCAGGATTAATGCACATATATTATTAAAGTTCTTCTTCAGCTCAGAGTCTGTTATGGTGTAATGAAGCTCTGGTCTACTAACCAGACTGTGGAGATTCAAAATACAGGTTTAAAGATTGATTTAAAAATGGTTTTCTATCTTAACTAATGCATTACAATCAAAAAATACAAATCAGACTGCATTAAATGCAGTTTTTGGGTTTTTTATTTTGTAAGAACATGCTTACAGTATGTTGTTGTTGTTGTTGTTTGTGTATTTATAAAAGACAGTTTTCCTATTTAGCCAATGTTATTTAAAATATGATACAAAATCTGCTAAGGGGTCATTAAATATAACAAATCATGTAAAGATGTATCCTCTTTATTTGAAAATTAAACATTTTTATCAAACATTGATAATTGCCTTAATCTTTTAAACAACTGAGAAGATAGTAATCAAACTACATTTTATAAAAAAAAAGATCATCTGTCAAGTTTATGATATATCAGGCAGCATATGAGAGTCGAATTGGATAGCTACAGGGACTCATCTCAAGATCACTCATTTAACATCTATTGCCAAAATTATGATCAGGAATGATTCGGATCAGGAATGTCAGAATCAGAATGCATAGTTTGTGCATTAAAAAAATGATGTTCACTCACCCACCGGCAACGTTTTTCAATTGGATTGGCATTTATTCTCTTCAGCATGCAGTGTGAAGTATTGCACTCAGTTCCCTGATCATTCCGATTCGATTTCAGCAAGTGAAGAACATATTTATACATGCAAGTTATGCATTACGTACGTTATCGTCTCTGACAGACGGCATCTTCTCCCTCTTCTCGGAAAGTGATGATGTATTCAGAACATTCGGTAGTGTGTGTTTTCCAGGAAATGTGTGTACTCCCTGCACCTCTGCTACCGTGGATTGTGCACGTTATTTCTTGACAGACATTAATGTTGTGATATTCAAATTATGGGGATTTGACAACAGATGGATTGTAGGGTAATAACTGTTTATTCCTTAGCCGGCAATTATTTAGTGAAGTGATTGATGCCCTTGAGTGTTTTATGTCGATATTTTTAGTTCTAATATTCCAACCGACAACGAGCCTAAGTTTTTGATGGACATGATAACGTGCGTAAGGGGTGAAATATGTTTGATTTTTGTGTAAATATAAAATGCTTTTTTCGTAGGTCATTATACTTATTTTACAGTTCATTTTGTGGCTTAAATAAATGACATGTTACTCAGAGACTGACAGATTTGGCTTGTCAAAAACTTTACATTCAGCTGCCTGTCGCAAATTTGTTGACTTTTGAAAATCAAGTTATTCATTTTTTTTTTTTTACCAGGAAAGGAGTGGTTTTGATGCACAAAGTTGTTTTTATTATCTCTTATAACAAAAATCTTTTATTTAAACAAACCCTTGAAAATGCAGATCCTGTTGTAAAAGAATCAGTGAAAATATAATAGTGAAAAATCACTTTTGACTCATATTTGCATATTGTTAGGCCTATTTGTATGGAGTAGTAAAATAATGTAGTCATTAACATATTTCTTAATCAATATTAATACAATTATAAAGTTATTATTTATGTATTATTTTATATAAAAAAAAGTATGATTAATATAAATAAAATAAATTTAAAAAAAATTGTATTTTCTATTATGTCCACCGTTCAAAGGTTTGGGTTTTTTATATATATTTTAAAATGTAATTTATTCCTGTGATTGCAAAAGTTGAATTATCAGCGTCATTACTCCAGTCTTCAGTGTCGCATCCTTCATAAATCATTCTAATATGCTGAGTGTTAACTGACACCAAACTTTTCAATGGTTGTGTTATTATGAACATTTTGGGGGGTTTGGTATTATTTTGCCACTGGATGAACCACTTTTTAAAATACTGCAGCTAATTTTGAGGAAAAGCAAAGTAAAGTTCTGCAAGCCAGAATTTCGACAGCTTTGACATTGTTATCCAAACCATAATTAGTTTCCTGCTGTGTTTAGTTGTATGAAGACAATTGAAGCATAGTTTATTTACCTAAGATTTTTTGTCATGCCTTCAAACTCTCTGTAGTGTGCGTTTGTTTGAAGATTGTGAATCCTGATCCCTGTGGCGACAGCAGTTCGGAAAGACTTCTTTATAACTCGGGAATATTTGGCAGTCACCAGGACGTTTACATTCAGCTGAACTCACAGTTCCTTCCATTCAAAACATTCCACTGGTGTGATGCAACATCGGTCAGTGCGAATGTGTTTGAGCCCTAGATACAGAATTTTTCCCAGAATTCAGTGCGTTTGTGTGCATGTCACGGGTGTGTATGTGCGTCCTACAGTTAATCTGTCTTAACTTGCCACTTTCTGATGTCATTCCTCAGAGCCAGAGGTTGAGGAGTTTGCTGCACAGCTGTGAGTTGTGATTGACTTCATTGTGTTTGGCCAATAGAGCACCTGCATCAGTCACTGGGGTACAAATATTAATACACCCAACCTGTTCAAACAAACCGCAACACTGACTAAAACACCAGTCCACCAGTCAAAACGTATCAAGACCAGGTGCTCAGGAAATAGACCCAGAGTTGCGGTGTACCTGCCAATGAGTGAATTCATAGTGAACCTCAAGACATACTGTGATATTGCTCCCCAGTTTTCTTTTTAGTGGCTCAAAGTGAGGAATATTCCACTTTTATGTTTTTTTGGTGGGAAAACGTGCTGATAAATCTAGAAATAAGGCGGCTGAAAATGAATGGGGTTGATGTTGAGTGTTAAAGAGTGTGCTGGTACAATTGATTAAATAGTGCAGTATTGAATACGATGCAACTAGGGCTGCTTAATTATTAATCAATTTTCTTATTTGAAAAAAAAAAATTCACCTTAAAATTATATCCCAACAATTTTTTAACTCACAATTTTCACAATTGCGAGTTTATATCTCACAGTTCTGAGAAAACAGTTATAATTGCGAGATATAAACTCAGAATTGAGAGAAATGGTCAGAATTGTGACGTGAGAACAGTCAAAATGACCTTTTTTATTTGTTTTTATTCCGTGGCATAAAGAAGCTTCCATAGCGTGCCAATATTGTTGACGATTATGCTTAATTAACCGTGCGTTATGGTTAAAACGTGTATATTTGTAAATAATATTTCTCTTGTGGGAGTGCATTCTGGGATTCCCTGGCACTGTGTCCTAACCATGTGTGATGACAAGTTTCCAGCAACAAGCACTGAATGTACAGTTGTTCGAAGTTAGATTTTCAACCAATGAGATTTCATATTTGATAGTGGGCGGGGCTACTCACAGCAGTGATACAGAAATAGAAGCCAAATAAGCAACAAAACGTATTGTTACTCATCACTTTTCACAGCTGGTTAGAACAAAAATTCAAATGTATGGGTAGGACATAGTTGTATCCATTAATTCACAATGCTACTTTTCTCATCTCTTATTGGATAATCAGTAGAGGGAATTCTGTGCTTACCACTGTGGTTATTTTGGGTGTATTTTCAGGCTTCACTCCAGAGAAACAGGAAGAATAAAACTCACAGACGAGCTCTCAGGTTTGGGGTCAGAGGTTGGTTGAGTGAAAGCAGTTGCCGGTTCCTTCCTCAGGAGAACTCGGAAAAGCCTTTCCTCTCCAGACAGGAAAACAACAGACAGTCTCTCGCTCTCTGCCTTTCTGCTTTCCGAGTCTCTCTCACGCAAACCTTTTTGCAGTATCTCAGATTCCCCTGACAATTTGATTTGTTTATGGGGTCTTGGGGTCTTACAGTAGCGTCTTGCATTGTAACATGCTCTATTCAATCTAAAGTTGTACCCACTAACTTTTTTCTAATTCTTTTCTAATTATTAATTCTGCTTTTAAGGGTGTATTTTTTCAGCCAGGCTATTATCAAAATTAGTTAGTATGAAGGACTAAGAATGGCACTTTAAAATTAATGAATTACACCTGAGACCCGCAGTGACGGATTAATTGACAGCTGCTGTCAGATTCTAAAATGGAGAGTGACCCAAGTAACTTTGCAACATCGCTATCTTTTGAAGTCGAGGACTTTTCTCCCCCACCTTCACCTGATCACCATATCAATTCGAGCCACTGGCTCAAACTGCGATCTTGACTCCCGCATCGCGATCGGCATCCGACGATGCTAGCGAAGCAGTCGCGCAAGGGAGAATGGGGCCAGTGTCTGAGTGGTAAAACATTAGGATTGTGGCTAAATTAGGCTAATGCTCATAGCAAATGCTAACAGAACTATCAAAAATTTGAAGCCCATGCATTTAGGTTAATTTTGGTATGATGTAGTGTTAATAATTAAGCGAAAAACAGATATTTCAAGTCTCCCTCTACAATTGACCGTTCGCAAAGACCCGCCCCCCTTAGTTACTGTCGCTATGTCCGACAAGCTACGCTGCTCTCACACACACACAGACCAACACGCTGACAGACCAGGTTACTTTTCGGTTACTTATGATATTAAACATATTAAACAAAGTCTCACCTTTCAAATTTGTTCTTTTTTTAAAGAAATTTAAACAATAAATACTGTTTTGTGGCTCTTTAATGTGTCGTGACAGATCGCTGTAGAGCATCAGTTAAAGCTGCTCGTGATCCGATCATCTCTTCCTTCTAGTTCATTTATAGCATCAAATAAACATGAATGAACATAAGAAGGAATGTTGTTTTAACCGCAGAAAGGCATCAGTACATTCCGTTTTTCAAGTTCAAATCCTCCCATGTTAATCTACTAACTCTCCTGACTGCTTTGTCGGACAAAATGGCGGATGGCGAAGTATGATTGGTCAGATCACCTGTCAATCAAGCTCCCTGCGAAGGGTCAATTACAAATGATTCTGTCTCAACAGGTGCGCCTGTGGGCACTGCAGCTCACTGGCCCTGGTAGAGAATGTCTGTTGTAGGGAGATACCCAAGGTATAGCTATGAAATATGACAAGACCAGTGTTAAGTCCATTAATTCATTTAATAAGTGTTATACACAAAACCAGGGTTCATACAGATACATAGGTAAACTTTAAACAAATTAGACAAATTAAACAAAATAAAGGTACAAAATAAAGTGCTAACTAACTGCTTCTAACAACTATGCTAATTAACTACCCTAGGCTATACGAAATAATCTAAATAACTATATAAATGCTATGCTAACTATATGCTAATATATGCTATCCTGATCGTTTTCAATACTCATAAATCCAACTCCTGACTCGCTACAGTAGTTTTGACGGAACCAGATGCTTTTATACCAGGGGCTGCCAAGGGGCGTGACAGAGTGACGTCACAGAGTACCCTACGTCACAGAGTACCCCTACTTCAGGAGCTTTCCGTTTAACCTGAAGAGGGCAGCACTCAGACGTTTTTACACCATATATTTGAAAATTAAAACACTTTATACCCAAATGTCAAAAAATGTACTCGAATCAATGAACAGCATTTATGAAGCTCCATTCTTACAGATCATTAACTAAAAAAAGTTGTTTTGGTGTTTAGTTACCCTTTAAATAGAAATGCGTACTTTTATCTTTTAGTAACCGATGGATATTTCAAACCACAGGACTATTAAAGTGGCTGATTGATGATTAAAAAGTGATTTAAAAATGCATAAAATTAGTGACCAGTTAGAGTAAAAAAAAAATATTTGACTAGGGGACAAAACAGTTCCATTTTTCTCCACTAGATCTCCCAGGCTGTACCATCGTATCAATTCAGAGTGGAGAGAAATATCTAGTTGTTTAGACATTGATAGTTTTCTTTTTTACTGCACTTCACTGAAGTCCATTATCGTATTTGATTACAAACACTGAGAGTCTGAGCCTGAGAGAGAGAGATGGACGTAAGCGGTGGCTCTCAATCCGCCTCATCCCCAGGGACAGACAGTGGCTAATCAATTTCAGACCAATGGGAGCTTCATTTACATCACAAAAGCTAATTATTGCAGCCTAATCAATCAGCACATCCTAATTAGCTTAGGGCTTGAGTTGGAAGGGAGAGAGAGAGAGAGATTTCTGCCCTGCTGTACTGAAACGGTTTCAGACATGTTGTTATTGCATATCCAGACAAGCCTGAGGTGAGTGACTTTGTTAAACCTACAGAGAGAGAGAATGAGATCAGCTGACAAAAAAAAAAAGAAAAAATGTATGGATGTATGTTCTCTTGTTTTTTTTTTAATAACATTCCCAAAATCTCTTACATTTCTCCATCAGTCTTCAGTCAGGATGCGTGGAGGTCTTATTAAAGACGTCACTCATTTTGGTGTGTGTGTGTGTGTGGTCCTGGTAAACCCTACATTATGGGGACAAAATATGTACACACAAAGATGGCAATATCTGAAATCCTTGACATTTTTGGTTCCCATGAGGAAAACTGCTTATAAATCATACTAAGTGATGTTTTTTGAAAATGCAAAAATGTAAAACGTTTTCTGTGAGTGTTGTGTTTAGGGGTAGGTTTAGAGGGTAGAATATGCAGTTTGTACAGTATAAAAAGCATTATGTCTATGGAATGCTGCCGTGCAAAGGCAAAAGGCAAAATCATGCATCTAGCTGGCAGAGTGCCAAAATTTCGCCGGCGCCTTCAGCTCCGCCCTGAACACAGTCGGGCCGACGCGGGACTAATATGTCACAGGGAGTGATAATAATGAAGCAACAACGGTATATTGGTGCATACAACATAATGAAGCAAGAATGCTGGTGCATACAACATCAGACAAGCTGTTACAAGCGGGTTGTACCTACAATCACACTGTCCGGAATAAATCCGCGGGACGAGCGAAGTGCACTGCACAATAATAGGGCAGACAGCTGAAACCAACGCATACTGAAAAGACACAGAACACAGAAGGTTGTGCTATAAATGCATTAGTCGTCTAGGTAGTCCAGAGCGCGCTCCCCACCGAGTCTCAAGATGGAAAGCACTGCGTTCGTACTTCGTACTTTTCGTGAACATACGAGGAGCATGACACCTTCGAACACGAATATACTATAAACGAGTCCCCGGGTCGAATGTGCGCGAGGACCTGTTTTATCGTGATCATTTTGAACGCGCGTTTATCAAGTCTTATGCCATTCGGTACCAATTGAAGATCTTACCGCTATGGAGGTATTTTGCCATGTCTCATTAATAATGCCACCAGAATGCAACCAAAGCACAGGGTAGCAATAAGTAGATGTCTATAAGTGTAAATCATACAAAATAAATGCCATGATCACTAGATTTTATACAGGTGTTACTATAATGATTTTGTTAATGGTTATCAGCAACCAAATATTGATAATGTGGAAGTTACTGCCTTTTGCCTTGGCATGACTTCTCACTTTTTGCTGACAATGCAAAGGCAGAGTGTACAGTAACTTTAAAATAGTGGTCAAAAGTCAATTTTGAGCTCAAGATTTTTTTTATGTAGATAATTTTCATTATTAAAACATCTAATTGCCAGATTTACAGTGTCCTACCTATAATTAATTTGGAGGGACAACTGCAAATCTTTAAAGTAATTTTTCTCAGTTCCACACTCTGAGATAAGGTCTTTCTCATTATTTTTTTATTTTGTAATATTTTGTAACTATTGTTATATACTTTCTAGTTTATTTCGGATCGAACCACACAGACACCAGATATAACTTCCATCCGTCCTTTATCTCTACTTTGTACGTGATGACGTCGATGACGTCACATCAATACACAACAACTATTGATGTAATATTAACCCTTACTAGACAGAACTTACTAAATGTTATTTTAAGGCTATCGTTGTTATCATAGAAATGTTTGTATAGAGTGATAAAAGCCAAAATGGTCAATAAATTAGAAGTTAAGGTATTTTGCCTTTGTATGACCCATTATTGTTTTGCAGATAATGCAAAGGCAGAATACAGTAACTTCCGAATAAGGGTCAAAGGTCAAGTTTGAGCAAAAAATTTTTTTAATGTAGATAAATATATTCATTATGACAACTACTTGGCAAATTTTCATTGTCCTACCTATCATACAATTGGCTGGACAACAAAAACACTTTAAAGTCATTTTTCTCAGTTTCACACTCTGGTGAGTTAAGGTCTTTTGCCTTTGTAGGGCAGAATGTACGTACCCATACAATATGAAAACACTGTGTGTGTGTGTGTGTACTTGTAAAACTATCTTTGTGAGGACTGGTTTGAGTTTTAGACCATCGGAGTGAGGACAAAGAGAGTAAAATGAAGACATTTTGGCTGATCGTCCCTTTCTGAGACCCCTTTAAATCCCTGTTTGAGGTTCAAGACTTGTGTTTTAGGGATAAAGTTATAATTGGGTTAAGGGTGGGTTTAGGGTTAGGGTTCGAGTTAGATACTTATTTGAGATGGGCATGGGTTAGGGTAATAAGCTAGAAAGACATTGTGTCAATGAATGTACTCACAAAGATAGATGTACAAGAATGTGTGCGTGTGCGTGTGCGTGCGTGTGTGTGTGTGTGTGTGTGTGTGTGTGTGTGTGTGTGTGTGTGTGTGTGTGTGTGTGTGTGTGTGTGTGTGTGCGTGTGCGTGCGTGCGTGCGTGTGTGTGTGTGTGTGTGTGTGTGTGTGTGTGTGTGTGTGTGTGTGTGTGTGTGTGTGTTGGGAAACTGAGAAAATACAGCCTGAGAGATACAACAGGGATTTTTTTACACTATGACTACAGAGTTAGTACGTTTTTTTCAAAATGAATTAATAATTTTACTTCTTTTGATTCAAAAGTGATAGTAAGGACTTTGACAATGTTGTAAAAGATTTATATTTCTATTCAACAGAACCCGGCAAAACACATTTTCCACCAAAAAATATGAAGCAGTACATCTGACTGTTTTCAACATTGATGATAATAATAATAATAATAATAAATGTTTCTTGAGCAGCAAATCAGCATATTAGAATGATTTCTGAAGGATCATGTTGGATCATGAAGGATCATTTCTGAAAGAATTATGCTGAAAATTCAGAGTCTGTATTTTTTACATTTTCAATCCCTCCCCAACCGATCCAAAATAGACTGCCCTAGAGGATGTTAATTAAACAGTAATAGTACAAAAGATGATGACAATAAATAATAATAGCAATAATTATAGTTATAAATGACATTTGTAAATATACTGAAAAAAATAAAACAGTTATTTTAAATTGTAATAATATTTCTTTCTTTTTGATCAAACTGCTACCCCACCAGTTCATGTGTTTTCTTCTTTCCTCATATGACTAACTGGACATTAGCTTGGAGCATGACGCACTGAAGCACTGAATGGCCCTCAGCCATTTCCAAACAGTCTGACAGTTCAGAACTATTACACATCATTAAACCGCTTCTCCTTAATCGAACCGCAGTCGTCTTCTTCTTCTTCACAGGCATTGCAGTTCATCTCCAGCAGTGATTTTACATGCAGATCCGCTTTGGGATTGATTGTGTTTCTGTGCTAGAAGCATGTCCTCATATGGTGCATCTTATGGCCTGTTATCGTCATGGGGTTTGGTACAGCTGAAGATGCAATTTTCACTTTTACAAGGATTGACGTTCGAGTCGACATGCCGGATAGCACAGTGTAAGAGGTCAAGATTTACATTCATGTTCTAAACAGGTTTTGAACGGAAGCGACTCGATCAGCAGTCATTTGCATAAATGATGAGAACGGCAATTAACATAACGGGTCGCCGAGAATTAAGATGGGCCCCAAATGTTGAGAAGAACCCTATTTCAGGTGCATGTTGAACTACTAAATTATGTTATTATTAAAGTGCCTCCCAAACACATTTCATTGCTAAAGCGGGAGTCCCTGAAGATGACTACATCATCATGTATTAATAGATTTTAATTAGTGGTGTTTGCTAAGGCAATTATCACCATTATAAGTGCTCATACCTGTGGTGAGAGATTTTAACTAACCCCTGATCCAAAGTATTCGACTTTGCAGCATAACTCCTGTGCAACAGTAATTATTGTTAACTCAAATTCTGCAGTTTATTGAAAAAAATGTGTTTTGTTATTTTTCTGAGTGATCTGATTGAATGTTTGCTTGGTGGACAATTAATTGGGTGCAATAATTGTTCAACGAAGGAGGAATCTTTATTGGGATATTTATTGAGTTGAACCACCTAGAAAGCACAACATTTAGTTTTGAGCTTCTCCATGGCATTCCAGTCCCATCTTACTCAACTGTGCCTGTCCTGGTAATCGTCATGATTTACACACTAATGATGAAGTGAAACAATATGAGTGCGAGTGATGTAGAGCGAGGATGTTCTGTTGCGAGTTGTGACTCCGCTGCACTGCTTCCCTCCAGGTGTTTGCTTTTGTGACTGAGGAAATTGTTCATAAATTTCAAATGACGCTTTGCAGAGAGACTCAGATTTCCCCAGATTCCCTCACAGTCAGATTTACGATACAAGAACTGGTGCTGATATTAAGGGGTAGCACCCGCCTCCTCCCAAAAATCGTGCAGACTGCGATTTAATTAGATAAATGTATACTATTTTCAGAGTGAAATGCAGCACACCTGATATTATGAGTTGCATGCGTGTAAATGAACACAGTGCAGAGCTTCACCCTGAAACCAACAGCACATATTTTATCAAAAATAAAAAAAGATAAGAATTAGGATGTAAATTTTAGTATTCTAATTTTACAGTAAAATAAAATGTATTTTATCCCCGTTTTTCTATTTTACAGTACAATAGCGTTATTACAATATATTTAATATTTTGTTTAATATTTTTTAAATGAAAACTCAAGTAGAGAGTTTTTTTTTTAAACACACCATTTAAAAAAAGAATTGGTGCAGGATTTACTTTGAAACTATTTTGATTCAGTAATTGCTAGTAAATTTCACAATTAATTACAACGAAATGGTAAGAAACACATTGAATGGAACATGAAATTCCACTGAAGTAGAAAGTCTGACGTACTATTTTCTTTTAACATACTTCAACAATGTTTTACAATTTCAAAAAAGCATATTTTTTATTACAGTAAAGCTTTTCATATATTGCTCAGCCCTAAAAGGATTTTGCCGTTACGTCTTCAGAGTAAAAAAAAAATCAGCTTTTTTTATTGTATTTATTTAAAATGCAGATTCGCTCCCAACAAAATCACCCACTTACTCTAGATTAGAATGAGTACTAGAATGAGTATGAGACCTGTATTTGTTAAATAGCAAAATATTTTAGAAAAACTAAATATTGCAGTCAGTTTTTTTTCTTGTTTTCCTTGTTTTCCCCCAAAATGCAAGCCCTACTTGCATGTGTGTGGTGGTGACCGTGACTGTGCCCTCTGCTCGGGCTGTTTGTCCGTGGCTACGCATCAAGGACTTTGTTACAGGAAAAGTCTTGTTTAGTTTGCGTATGTGTTGTCGTGATATGCTTGTGCCAGCAATTTTCTGTCATTTTCCCTGTTGCACTACTAGGGCAATGACAATGACCCCGACCCGCCAATTCCCTTTCCCCCTCTTTTCTCTCTCTCCCTTCCTCTGTACTCTGTTTCTCACATATAGTTCCCTTCAACAACAGTCTAGCCGTTTAATATCCTATAAAGAAATTCTTCTTCGGTGGAGTGTAGTTGAATGTGACTGATACTGAGGCTCTAAATTTGTGTTTAATTGTAGTGCATGCAAGTACGTCTTAGTTACGGAAAGATCCTTGAGAATTCTGTGTGTATATCACCACCGAGTGGCCGTGACATGAACTGCATGTTAGTAAGCTGCTCACGACCCAGCGATGCCCCACAGGAGTGTGGCTTTAGACACATGATGATTGAAAACAGAGGAAAAAGGTCATCGGATAGGGTGTTGCTGAGCGTGTAAACCAACAAGAGTGAATATATTAAACAGAACAAAAAAGAGGAGGAAAGAGCAATCACACCACTCTCATATCAGGAGAAATCAGTGGATTGTTTATTTCCAGGCTGGTACTTGCCAGGATAGAAATTCTGGTTAAACGATTGTGTTCTCTCTCTCTCTTTATGGGTCTCTGCTAGAATTATGCTGAATGCTGCAGTATATTAGAACAGCTCAGCTTATTTGATTTGACGTGAGCCATCAGTCCCAGCTCTGCGCTCTCTGTGTGTGTGTGTGTGTGTGTGTGTGTGTGTGTGTGTGTGTTTAAGCCTTTTTCTGTCCCTGTTGGCTCTTTCAGAGAACATTAACTGCATCATGCCGTTGGCAATACACATCCTTTATGTGTGTTCAGTTTTGACAGCTATTGTGTGTGCATGTTTGTGTGTACAGTCAAACACAGTGCCCTTATGCCTGTTGGCCCTTTTATAAGTTAGCATGTAGATTAAAACTTTTAATTTCTATTTTATTTGCTTCATTTGACATTTGCTCTTTATAATTTGATTTGAAAACAAATAGCGATGCAACAATGTGTGTAATATATATATATATATATATATAAACAATGTACATATATTTTCATTATATTATGTTTATATAATATATTATATTTTTATATTGCATATTCTTTCTGTTATATCCTGTATCCTAAAAGAAAACCTGTCCAGTCTTTTAATGCTGTCTGGTTCTTTTTTTTTGGTCCTTTTTGTGTTTGTCCAACTCTATCATCTGTCAGGGACAGACGAGTGTATGAACAGACATCACACAGGGAGAGCGGAAAGATAACAGAATGAGAATAGAGTGATGTTCACAAAGAAAGAGTGAGATTGAGTGTGATGGAGGTGTTTAACACTGGCTTCGACACACTGTAGAATATTGAACTCTGCATGTGTGAGAGAATATACACTGAATGTTTTAGCAGAATTTGAAGTGTGTGTGTGTGTGTGTGTGTGTGTCCTCGCGTGTGGGTGCAAGTCATAAGTGCCAGACTCTAGTTAGAGAATGTGTTTATACTGTAAATGTGAAGATTTTACTCTGACAAAAATGCTGACAAAAAAAAAAAAAAAAAGACAAAAAATGTACCTAGGAGTCAACATTTGTAAAATTGGCTTGTTAGGTAGCATAGCCCTTTAGCCTCCATTTTGCAGGGAAAATTTATCCTTCGCCACTGACAACTGACAAACATTCAAAAGTTGCTTTAAATTCTGAAGAACCGAAATCTAAGATACATTTAAATTGGACATTTTATTATATATAGTAGACGATTTGCTAGTAGATGTCATGCAGCGGCTGAACTGCCATATGAATAGTAATACTAACTGATAGCTTAGAATATTCTTTTGACATCCTATGGCAGTTTTGCTTCTCGGGTAAATATATCTTTCTTTAAGCATGTTTTTACCGAAAAATATAAAGAGAAAGAAAAGGAATTTGAGTGGGAGAGTTTTTCTACATTAAAAACCTAAGGGTCAACACTGTGCAAATGTTTTATTTAAGTATTATTTCAGTATCTTATGATAATTTTCTTAGGTAAATATTTGTTACCTCATGGTTTGTGTTTGGGAGAGTGTTTTTTCGGTTTTATTTTCTTTGCATTTACCCACTGGGTCATCACTGTACATAACACTCAGCTTGATTTTAACACAGCATGTTTTTTCTTAGGTAAATATAAATATATATAATTTTTAGGATGTAAAGACGTTTTTACTAGAAAACATGTTGAATATACTGATTAAGAGAGATTGTGGCAAATGTTCTGTTTATTTACCCTCAGGGTCAATGCTGTGCATAATGTGCAAGCGTTTGGTTGACTCGTCTCCAGCCCTGTCTTTCACAGATGAATAAATTCATGCATCTCTACCAGAGCTGTTAAAATAAATAAGTCTCCGCCGTTCACTACACTAATGTCTGATTCATTCTGCACCACGTACACTCAAGTGCACAAGAGGGACGCATCCAAGAATTCACTAATTTGGTGTTGGAGTGCAGGTTCAGAATGGAAGAGAGGTGTTGTGGGACAAGTTATGCTCTTTTTCATATGCATTATGAAGTCTCACTGAAGCATATCAAGAGCTCTACAGTTCAATTCCCCTTTACGACCGGTTGTGTTCACACGCGCCGAAATTATTTTTATGCTGGAGGCGAGAGGAATTATAATTCTTACCTACCAGTAAGAGATTACCATGTGGCTGCTGTTGGTCCTTTACTGCAATACAGATATTTATGATGTGAATAATGTAGCTATAGTTCCAGTTTATGAGAAAAAAAATTTACACACTGCTTGCGTTTTAATGAGTCAATAAAACCCATAAAAAAATGTAATGTGCAGAAAATGTTTAAGACACAGTCTTCACACAGTATTCCATCCCATCTGTTAAATCGAAATAATTTTGTTTTAGGGATGTTCAAAGTTGACTAGTTGGTGGGCTGCCTAAACAAGTTGACTAGTCGTTTTTTAAGCACTTGATAAGTAACAAATATTGGTAACACTTTACTTGAAGGGGTGTGCATAAGACTGACATGACACCTTCATAATCATGACATGACACATGAAGGAGGGTTTATGCATGTTTATGACAACTGTCATTAAGTGTCATTCGCTCAATTATTACATTTTTAATGCAAATATGACATTGTTTGAGATGTCTTTGTTATGACAACTTGACATAAACCAATACGTCATAACCTGTCAGTGTCTTGGTAATGACAACTTGACATTACCAAGACAACATAAATTGTCATAAATATGTCATAAACATGACATAGCAGATTAACTATCAAACTTAAGAAAGCCCTTAGCTTTATGGGTTAACATTACATTAAACTGTCAGGTGGTTGGTTTTGACATTGGCTGTCATGAGGGCATTACAACTGTCATGAATATTTTTCTTGACCTCAACTACAGTGGTACAAATTGAATTTGTCATTAAAATGTTACAATGGCCTCGTGACAGCCAATGTCAAAACCAACCACCTGACAGTTTAATGTAATGTTAACCCATAAAGCTAAGGGTTTCTTAAGTTTGATAATTAATCTGCTATGTCATGTTTATGACATATTTATGACAGGTCGTGTTGTCTTAGGAATGTCAAGTTGTCATGACAAAGACACTGACAAGTTCTGATGTATTGGTCTATGTCAAGTTGTCATAACAAAGACATCTCAAACAATGTCATATTTGCATTAAAAATGTCAATTGAGTGAATGACACTTAATGACAGTTGTCATAAACATGCATAAAACCTCCTTCATATTCATGACATGTGTCATCATGTCATTATTATGAAGGTGTCATGTCAGTTTTATGCACACCCCTTCAAGTAAAGTGTTACCCAAATATTTAAATAACTGGAACATTGCTTACAGCAATTTTCGGCAGTAATTGTTTTCTAGTTTGTAGTTGTTTCCCGAAAACTGCCTTTTTTCAGGAAGTTCTTGATCTATAAGGTAACTGGCATATAAGCAGAAACATTAACATATTCATTACAGTGCCATCTTGTGGTCAATTCTCACAAAATTTGACAGTCGGCATTGTATATAGATGACCTGCAGGTATGTACCAATTTGTTTCATGACCACTGGGCATCAAAGTCTGCATGAAATCGTGAAAAAAGCAATCATCCGAGGTATATCCGAGTTTAACGGCTTCTCGAATGGCAGGGTAGTTTGTTAAGTTTAGACTTCCCGTTCAAAAGATATAGTTCAATTAGTCCTTGTAGACCACACACAAAAATGTGTTAGAAATGACTTGACGAATCAAAAATCTTTTGAAAACTTTTTGTTGTGAGGTCCTCTAGAGGATGAATACAAAATATTGCGTAAATCGGGCAAACGGCATAGGTGGAGATTTTTTTACCGAAAATGTTAAATGACAGAAAAATATTTTAGACACAAGTGAAATCTGAGATATGCACTTAGTTTGTTTTGATTCAGGCATTTTCCTATTTACTTGTGTCCTAATCATTTCTCCGTCCCTTCTCATCCTACAGGAAGTTCTACTACATCACCCTGTTACGGGACCCCGTGTCTCGCTACCTGAGCGAATGGCGACACGTCCAGCGCGGGGCCACGTGGAAAACCTCCCTGCACATGTGTGACGGGCGAACCCCCACGCCGGAGGAGCTGCCCCCCTGCTACGAGGGGACCGATTGGTCGGGCTGCACGTTACAGCAGTTCATGGACTGTCCGTACAACCTGGCGAATAATCGACAGGTGCGCATGCTAGCCGACCTCAGCCTGGTGGGCTGCTACAACATGTCTTTCATCCCAGAGAAGAAGCGTGCGCAGGTGCTACTCGAGTCGGCCAAGAAGAACCTGCGAGACATGGCCTTCTTCGGCTTGACTGAGTACCAGCGCAAAACGCAATACTTGTTCGAACGGACCTTCCACCTCAAGTTCATCCGGCCCTTCATGCAGTACAACAGCACGCGGGCCGCTGGCGTGGACCTGGACAACGACACGGTGCAGCGGATCGAGGAGCTGAACGACCTGGACATGCAGTTGTATGACTACGCCAGGGATCTTTTTCAGCAGCGCTACATGTACAAGCGACAACTGGAGCGAAGAGAGCAACGCCTAAAGAACCAGCCCGCCCTCTTTCCCTTTCGCCGGACGCCCAGCTCTGATCCTAATTTCAGGGATGACGCGCCGGAGTCCGAAGCGTCCCGATTGCCCACAGAGGACTACATGAATCACATCATCAACCGCTGGTAGCAGTGCTGGGGGGAGGGGGACGGGAAATACAGGTTGACGAGGAGGAAAAGAATGCGATCCCCAGGTCCAATCAAGCGGGAGAGGAAAATGGCAAACGAGAAAGAGACAGAACTTTAGAGCCTCCATCAAATACGGCCCTCCCCCCTTCTGTTGTGCTCCAGGATATCCTTCGGTCGTCTCGGAGTGGGAGGACTCCAAATGCAGGACAACTGGTACCGCAAAGACTTTGCGTGCCAGGTCAGAAATGTGACTGACTAACTTAAAGCACTGAGCCTGAACTTAAAACTAAGAGGTGAAGACTTCTACAGGCGCAATCGCCCACAGAAGGAAAAAAAACATAAAAATTATCGAAATTATATTCACTGCAGATTTTAAAAGAATGAACCGAATGAAATTGTATAGAGGTATTTGCTTAAATGTCTGCTGCCATTTCAGCCATGTCTCTTTATTTTTTAGTTTATTATGGTCTGATTTCATTGAATTATTTTTTAAAAGGGATTTTTTCGTCCCTCAAAGAGGTAAAACTCACAGCACTGAGACCAACAGAGCTGCCTAACACTTATTGGATGCAATTTATTAGCTTTTCATAATCAGTGATGACTTGAAGAGGTCTGTCCTCTTGTCCTTTTTTGTGTGTTATTTGCACGTCGGCTGCAAATTTCGTTGGACAGACAGACAACATGTGGACCATAGCCATTATTTAAGCTTTTTAGCACACTGTACGAGAAAATCCCTGTGAGCTAAGTGTACTAATATAAACTTGCCGAATGTGAGAGGTCTTTCGTTTGTCCGATCAGACAGATGTCTAGGTTCTAGGTTGTCATCAGCACCCAATCCAGGCCATTTCTTGGTAGCCGAGTTGGGAAACTGGTGGAGATCCAAAGAGGAAACTGTGTCTTATTTTACCCTTAGTAAGGATAGGCTCTGTGTTTCCGAGCAAAGTCGTGCTCTCTAAATGCGATTGACTCGATAATGACGCCTGTATGTCAGTCAATAACAGGAGCGTCGTAGAGTTTGTGTGTATGTGTTTGTGAAAGAGAGAGCTCGTGAAACGCAAGCAGAAGGAAGAAGCAGCAAGCGCAGCCTTTATAAATGTCACCACCATTCCCAATTCCCAGAGACTACTCATTATTTAGTATGCGGGTAGATGGAGGATGACTGTGTGTGTTTGAGATTTTAAGCATTCTATTGAGGATGACTGTTTTGAGTATGCAAGCAAGTTTGGGTGTTACTTTTTTCTTTTCGAATGTGTGCAAGTTTGTGTTTCATGACCAATCTCTTGCCATGGTCCTCAGGGACTGAAACTATAGCCAGTAAGGAGAGAAGAATGATGTCACATGTCTCCCCTTATGCATATATTTGTTAACTTTGAGTTGTTTGTTGTTAAAGGAATAGTTCACCCTGAGAAATGACAATTCTGTCATAACTTACTCAGTCCCAACCTGTATGACCCAAAAACGAGATGTTTGCAGAATGCTCAAGCTACTCTTTTACATACTAATGAAGGTAAGTGGGGAAAACTGACAAAAAATGACCAGAAATGTATAAAGTCATACAGACTTGTGCACTATATTTAAAGTATTCAAGTGTATTCCAAGTCACTTAAGTCATATTGACAGTTTTTTTTAATACTTTTGGAGCTTGACAGCTCCAGTCCTCATTCACTTTCATTGTGTATATAAAAGAGCAGCATGAACATCCTGCAAACCGTCTTCTTTTAAGTTCCACAGAGGAAAGAAAGTCATACAGATTTGAAACGACCCGAGAGAGTAAATCGTGACAGAATTTTCATTTCTCTGGGCGAACTGTCCCTTTAAGTTGATGACTACACACAACAACTTCAGAGTAAACAGTATGCAAATAAGGTATCAAGAAGAATTACCCCACTGGAAATGTGTCCTTCCTGTTTAACTGACTCTTAAGGTGTTATGAGGGACATTTTACTTTACCTACTGCTCTGCAACAGGAATTTATTTTCTCAGTAACCATAAAGATAGACTACTCTTCACCTACTGCATATTTAACCAAACATAGTGTTGTTATGTTATACAGGAACAAACGTTTTATCATGAACGATCTGCATAACTTCATGAATGATGAAGCCCTTTATTAATATCTTGATGTGATGCTGTCATTCCCTTCAGCTGATATGCTCTCTTAATGGAAACCCTTTGTGGGTTGTAGTAAATGTTGGTCTCATTGCAAAATAGTTTGGTGACCAAATGTTTCTAAGTCTTAATTCAACAATGACGTACAGCTAATCAGAGTAGAGAATTGTTGTGCTTTAAAATTGATCACTGTCAAGTATTAGGTCAGAAACATACTCTACAGTGGCAGTAACAAACCTCAATACTCAAAGCCAGGGGCAACAAAGTCCCCTTTAAATATCTGTGCCATTAAAACTGATGTGTTATTCAGGTAAGCTACTGTACACACATGTAGATGGTTTCATTTTTATTTACTTGCTCAGCTAGATTCCCTTCAAACTATTGCTCAGCCATTGACGGTAGTTGACCTGAAAAAGACAACGAACGGACTAACAGTTTATGCTATAGAAAGTAAGTAACAATCTTACTTTAGTAAGTAAGAAAGTAAGTAACAGTGAGAAAGTAACAATCTCTGTTACCTTAAATTATATTAAGTTTATCTCTGTAAAGCTGATTTGAAACAATCTACATTGTTAATGTTAAAAGCCCTATATAAATGAGGATGACTTGACTTGACTTGACTATAGCACCTCTTGTGGTAATTCTGAGAATGCCACACATTTGAATGGATTTTCTAAACACAGCAGTATCTAAAATTAAGCTAGATGCATTTGCCTTCACCTACTACTGTAGAGTACGTTTCCGACCTTATGTGAGTCTAGCAAAGTGACTCAAAACTCTTTTTGAAAGAATGTGTGTGTTTGTCGAGTGCGAGAGCAGCACTAGCGAATCCTTGAGCTCTGCTCGCCGGTGCATTTATTCATCACATCCAATTCATCTGCTCTGGGTATTTTTCTCATCATTTCAACAATGGATCGTCAAATACACCATTAAAAAAATCATTTTTATATAAACATGTCAATGCTTCTTGTCTTTATTTTCATTTATTACGGAGGTGCTCAGGGAAAGTGTCGCACAAGCACAATTAAGGTATATGATGGATTATTTTTTGACAGTTTGTGAAAATTAATGAAAAAGTGGCATTCATTTATTGTACTTAGTAGAACACCCTTTTGCTGTTATGACCTACTGAAAACAAGATGTATAACCAGACACCAGCTTCTGGCAGCATTTCTGAGGAATCTTAGCCCATTCCTCAAGAGCAATGGCCTCCAGTTCAGTCGGTTCAAAAGTTCTAAAAGGTTTGCGTGCTGCAACCGCCTTCTTCAAATCCCACCAGAGATGTTCTATGGGGTTCAAATCAGGTGACTGTGATCACTACTGTAGAATCTTCCAGGTCTTCTCTTAACTTTTTGGGCCATTCTTTTGATTTTATTTCTAACATGCAGTCAAACGTGACACTCAACAAACCTAGCAAGTTCAGATATTTCATGTGTTCTAGCTCAAGTAAACCTGGTGCAACTAATGAAGCCCTTGATTAGTTGCATCAGGTGTGCTTGAGACAACACCAGTTTAGCAGATTTATGCTGTTGTAGGGGATTCTATTCAGGGGGTTGAATAATTTTGAGTCTGCAGAAATCATTAAAAGTTGCATTTTCAGTTAAAGTTGGGGAAACATTATATATGAATAATTTTGATTACAACTGTATTAACCTCCATGTAGTAACATATCTTTTCAGATTTATTTAATAAAATCCATAGCTCATACCTGGAAGAAATTTGACTTTCTGGAGGATCATGTCATTAAGATCGGAGGTTGTGTTTGTTAAAGAAATATTACAGGATGGAAGGTGATATTGAGGGCCATGAAAACCTGTAAAATTATGAAGCAATTACAAGAAGACATTTTGTTTGACATCTTTTGATTAAAGAAGTTATATATATATATATATATATATATATATATATATATATATATACGTATTAAATAAATATATATTCTTTCTAATTAAATGTCAGTTTTTCTTGTTTGACATGGCAAAACTGGCAACGTTCGTTCAAACTACATTTAGAAAATATATTATATAGAAAAAAATATGTAATTATTTTATAAAAATATTTTTTTAAAAAAGATTTAAAAAAAGAGAACAGTTATTTTAAATTGTAATAATATTTTTTACAATATTACTGTTTTTACTATATTGCATGCAGCCTGTTGGGCATAAGACTTTCAAAAACATTCTAAAATATCTTACTTTTGAATGAAATTTTGATATAATAAAAACAATTACTATGATTTCCATTTTGATATATTGACAGTTTGATATTTTTCCCAACTCAAAAGTGATGGAAATGAAAATGCACTGCAGGATTGACCCTTTGAAGCTCAAACACAGAGCTGACGGGCAGCATCTCACCACACACAGCGCTGAAGCCTCGGCTACGCTACAGAAGCAGCTGACTCAGACGAGAGCGCTCTCCCTGGTAATTACAAAATATCTCCTGGCACGGATATCAAGACACGCTTCTTTGTCCTGTTGAATTGAACGGCGGAGAAGCACCGTATCAGCAGCCATTATTGTCTGAAATGGATGGGGGTAATCACTCCGGCTCCTCTGAGTTCTGCAGGGGTAATGAATTGCCACACTGTGTCTCTTGGACAAGAGCCACAACGAGAATCACTTGCACCCAGGCCATTGTTCTGCCAGGATATAATAAGAATTTCCAGTATTACAAATACAGTATATAAAGAGAAGATGAAGTGGCTAGGAAAAGAATGAGGAGAATTTCTATAGCTCTGCACAATAATATTGAACCTAGACGATGAAGGCAAACAACATGTTTTGAGCTCAACAATTAACCACTGGCTTCAGCAGCTCTTTGAATTTATTAAAACAAAAAGAGCCTAAAATTATCCAAGCATGTATCCAGATATTCAGTGGACCAAGTTTTTTTTAAAGGGATAGTTCACCCAAATTAAATTTAGTTACCTCACTGTAAAAAGTGTTCAGTTCACTTACTTAAAAAATTAAGTAAACCCGTTGCCTTAAAATTATTAAGTAAATAAACTTAATGCTTAATTGAAAAAAATTAAGTTATGTGAACTTGACAATTCCACATTTGTTTTGTTTCAGTTTTGTTTTTTTGTTCACTTTACCTGTGTTAATGCTAACTGCATAAAATTTGGCACAGGTATGTATTTTTATTGGAATTTTACTATTTCATCGCCATTTCCTTTAAAAAATATTTTTTTGCAGGTACACAATCCTCTCAGCGCCTTTTGGACAAAAATGTCCCCATTGAATCCCATTAAAATGCTATTTTTAATCCCAGGGCCATTTAACTATAAAACGATGCAATCTTTGTTAAGAGGCTTTCATTCTGTTGGAAAGACATCAAAATTTAAATTTTTACTATTTTTTACCTGATGGTGCCATTTTTTTCAGGTTTGGCCTATAAAGCAAATACTCGCTTTATTCCTGTTTTGCTAGCATCCAATGGGGAAAATCTGTTACTGCGCCCAAACAAAATCTTACCGAAAGCTCATTTTTAAGATATCAACCTCAAATTTGTAACACAATTTAGATTTATGCCTTTGATTTTCTAGCCGTTTTAGAGTTCAACTTGTTTCATAAAATATTTATTTTATATAAAATAATGTTCATAAAACTTTTTTTTAATTTACTTATTATTTTTCTTTTACATCAGCAATAATCTGCCATGGGTCTTCTTTAAAATGAGATGAAACTTAAGTCTGTGCTCCCAAGCTTCACATTTTTATGACAGTTTTTTGACACAGACATTTTTGTCCTCTATGTACCTGTGTAACTTTTTCAAATTGATGCACAAGGGTTAATGTTTTCGATTAAGCATGAGGTTTATTTACTTAAAGCTGCAGTCCGTAGCTTTTTTGGGTTAAAAATTATCCAAAATACATTTTTGAGCAAATACATAACCAGCCAGTGTTCAAAACTACCTCGCTGCCTTAGCTCGATTCAAAATGGTAAGCTTGTAATAATGTTTTTAATTCCAGTGGATTTTCGCGGGAAATCTGAGCATTTCTTTGCGTCATTACATCACATCTGTACACATAAAGAAGGAGTCTCAGCTAGTAGGCTATATTGCGTGTGAGGATGCGGGAGGTGGAGATTTATAGCCTTTTCTCACAGCACTTGATATAATTAAACTTATCAATTTGATGGCGGATCCAGAAAGGTTCAAACGACAATCACCAGTGACAACTGGAGATTCACCCTCTGTAAAATGCAAAAGGAAGGGCATTAAATGTAGTCACGCAATGCTGATGTTGAACATTAACAATTTGAGAACAAAGTATTATTTGCACGGTTTGACGTGATATGATAAGCGATTGTTAGATTTAATCAGCGCGATTTACTGCAATGATTTTTTCCCCTCAGTTGGTCAGAACAAAAGTGGATGTTACTTACTTGTTCAGATGACATTTTCCGGTGAAAATTATGTTGGTCATACTTCCACTTTTTACAGTGTTGCATAACGTACCAAACCTGTATAGCTTTCTTTCTATACAGGAGATTCTAAAAGAAGATATTGAGTCTCGTATTCATTGAAAGTCAATGGGATCTAGTATTGATTTGTATACTTGTCTTGTGCGTGTGTATAAATGGGGACCCCATTGTAACATCCTACAAGGTAAAAAAAAGATGATGACATTTAGTCGAGAAGACTAGTAATAATATTCACATTAATCAGATATTGGTTGTGTCCAGACACGGGTGTGGTGCAGGTTGAAGGAGAGGCAGAGTCAAAAGGCTCCACTTAAAACATTTACTAATAAATCAAATCCAAACAGGTACAGGGATGATGGGCAGAAGGTAATCACACACTCAAAACCAGGTAACATTAACACTACCTTACATAAACGAGAACGGACCAGGACTGAGGGAGAACGCAGGGAATAAATGCATGGCTGAACAAAGGAACATAATCAGGTAATAGACTGAACACAGGTGAATGAACTGATGAAGACAAGACACAGGTGCTGACTAAACACTAAAGGCTGATTTATACTTCTGCGTTGGACCTACGCCAGAGCCTCTACGCTATAGACGTTGAATGTTGGTTTTCATTTATACTTCTGCGTCGTTGTCCGCGTTGACGCGCAATTACACATGCAGAGGGAGCATGTAAAAGCCGGGGAGCGGTTCTAGCAGACCAATCACAGTGCTTGCGGTACGCGTAGAATTGACGCGTTGTTACATTTTTGGAGAGGTGCACGTCAGGGTACGCCGAAGGGTACGTGCGCTACACACAGCCTACGACGTAGCTACGGCGTGAGTTCGACGCAGAAGTATAAATTGGGCTTAACGAGGAGCGGGAAAACTGGGACACAGGACTGAACCAAAAACACTGCAGGGGGAAACACAGGACACACATGTAACACATATCAATATCAGATTTATTTCTAGAACACAGTTCCAGTAGTGGGATTGAATGTGAGATTGAATAAGTGCACTCACGTTGCGGACACCCAATATGACGTCAATATGACTTTGGGTTCTGACGTCAACTCGACTTTCAATTCCAACTAAAATCCAACGTTTCTCCGACGTTGAATGTTGACGTCAATCTGACGTTGGGTTCTCGCCCAACTTTATTTTCCACATGTGTGTGTGTGTGTGTGCGCGTGCGTCTGTGTTCTCTTTTATATTCCAAAGAGGAAGTTTTAGTTTATTTAGTTATTTTGGTGCTTCAACTTAAAGGAAAATGAAAAATGTATCCTTGGCAACTGAAATAAAATAAGTTTTTAATACTCAATTTTATTTCAGTTAATTAATATTTTAGTTCAAGTAGCCATTTTTGGGTCATGTTTGGGTCAAAAATGGACAAACCCAACCGTTGGGTTTAAAATCTTTATTTATGCCAACATTTGACCCAAACATGGGTTGAAACAACCCAGCATTTTTAGAGGGTATAGCTAAATAATAATACTGAGGGAGGCGACACCTCCCTCTCAGCATCTAAAGTGGTTCCTGCCCCGATCGTATCACAAAATCAACTCAAACGGCTTCGTTTAAATCTCGTCACAGTAAATTAGGTTTTAGCTGCACTGATCTCTAATCATTAGTCATCAATTGCCGATGTAATTTACATTGCGAGTGTTCTTCGGTTCTGAGCTTTGATTTGAATGCACAAAGAGGATGATGTGGAACTGATGTGGCCACTTCACCTTTTATGCGCGAGGTCCTTACTTGACTTTTAAAAGTGAGACATATAATTTAGCACCGGGGAATATAAGTCAGTGCCATGGAAACATGATGTCACATCCTCGAAAATCTTTCAGACTCCATTGTTATCCCCCCTCGAAATCTGTTTCTCGGGTGTTTCCTCATAGCACTTCTTCTTGAGGAATTTAGTGTCGAGAGTTGACATCGTTCTCTGAAATTTTACAGAATATTAAACTCTGTTCTGAATCACATTGTTGGCTTTAAAGGACTTCTGCAAATCGCCTCTTAATCATGGTAATTGATTTTTACGAGCAGACCCCTTTCGCAGCAGGCTGCTGGTTTTACAGCCCCCCTCGGAGATAAAAGGTGGGCGATCCAGCGGAAAGGTTAACAGCCACTGCGGCAAGAGGAGAGCGGCTTTGCCCTACTTTTCCGTCCACGGGCTAATGCATAATGGAGCCACCTTGACCCCATAAAGCACCCAGGGCTCCTTGTCCCCTTAGAAGCACACTTCGACCTGTCACACTTGATCTACAGTTTAATTTGATGCCAGAGCATGCAATTTCTGCCACAATTTCACCGGGTGTATTGCTCTACCCCAGGAAAGGCCAATGGAAGCATGTATAAATATCTGTCTGAAATATCAAGCATGCCCTTGTCAGTTTAAGCTTGGGTGGTAATAGCCAAGCAGATCCAGGGTATCCAATCATGTCCAATATTGATAAAAAAGAGCATGTATTTTGGCATCTGACCCGGCAGTGGCATTGAGCTGTTTAGCAGCATCAGAGCATCTCTGCAGGCTGTTTAATTCTCAGGAGCAGGAAGAATGGGCAAATATGAGAATTGCCTAAGGCTTGGAAGCCGTGTCTCAAAATGCTATGCAATTAGTCTTTTGTTTGATGTAGAATTCTGGTAATAAAAAATGTTCCCCAATTGAAGTTTCCGATCTTTGCTAACAGCCTGAAAGCATTTAGATAATTTGTAATACAAGATAAACATGTAAAATGCAACTTTGTGAATCCCAAAAGGGATATGTATCATATTAAAATGTTTATTTCCTCTGACAAGATGATTGAGAATCAAATATTTACAATGAGAGACTTGCGTTGCTTCATAAAATCAGACGTGTCAATTACAAAAAAGTAGCAACTGAAATAAAGCCTTTTTGAAGTTATACATCCTTTATTTCCACATTTATTTAAATAGTGCTTTATTGTTTCAAAGCACTGTTACAGGGATAAACAGGATAATAATGATCAATGATACAAACATCCTCAAATATGAGACAAATTCAAATTCTGCTGTAAAGCAACTCAACAGAAGACCATATGTGCTTATTCAGTCTACTTATTCATCATTATGAGATGACGTTGCATCAGATAAAGCAATGCAGAAAACAGTGGTGTCATCATCCAGCTCAATTCAGGGAAAGTTTGCATAATTAACAATTAAGCATTATTGTTTGAATTGTTCCTCCTCTTTATTGTCATGCAGGGGTCACCAAGCCCATGGGAAATCAAAGGGGACACTTAGGTGGAACCAAATCATTCAACCCCTGTTTTTAGGCTGAATTTACCTTAGGGACGGTGAGTTATACTTGCACAAAGTGCATTTGAGTTCAGGAGGTATGAAAATTCTTTAAGTGTACAAGGGAACATAAAATGTTGTCATGCTAATTGATCACACAAAACTTTCTTTTTAATATCTTTGGTTACAGTATTTAAAAGTACTTTTACACAAATTAAACATGCTACTGCTTGAAATTTCATGGCACTACCCAACCATATGGTTATATAGAAATACTTAACCCATTAATACTAACATTATTCTATAGGGCATCTAAAAAAAAAGTAAATAAAAACCCTGATAGCCTACTTGTACTCAGACTAACTGGGACTAGTCACAGTGCTTGTATATTGTTGCTCTATTGTTGATTTGATTGCTCTCCTCGTTTGTAAGTCGTTATGGATAAAAGCATCTGCTAAATCATCAAATGTAAATGTAAAAATAGGCTATGTGTGTCAGTGGAATAAAGCGAGGCAGCTGTTTAAAAACGTATTAAAATAAAGCAGCACGAAAATAGGCATCATACACAGTAGAGCGATGGAAAGCAAAACAGTGATGAATTTCGTCATTATCTTAATGCATTATCGCTAAAAATCCCGTTTCCATTTTTAAAGGGATAGTTCACCCAATAATGAAAATTCAGAAAGTTTTCAGAAAGTTTTCTTCTGCTGAACACAAAAGAATATATTTTGAAGAATATGGGTAACCAAAAAGTTGATGGGGCCCATTGACTTACTATGGGGTCCATCAAATGTTTGGTTACCCATATTCTTCAAAATATGTTATTTTGTGTTCAGCAGAAGAAAGAAATTCATACAAGTTTGGAACAACTTGAGAGTGAGAGGGGGAACTATCCCTTTAAAGGCTCCTGCGGGGTCTTCTTGAGCCAAAATGGCGTCTATGACATATAAGCTGTCTAGCGTATAGCCAGCAAAAAACATTGCAGCATGTTTTCTTTAATCATATTAATGATATGTGTTAACCAATAAGAGATTATATTTTATTATTGCAGTTGTTAATGTGACACTTAAAGCATGATATGGTATTTTGCATATGCTTAAAGCAATTTTTTCTGGAAAGGCACAGAGAGCAGGACCCACACATGAACCGTAGAATGGACCACTTACACCGTCCAAACATGGCAACTCACGAAGCAGATTCAGAAGCCGGTGCTGGTATGATTACTCACTTTAACCTCAGCAGAATTCTGTCGCATTACATTTATTGCGATAATAGTCTGTATGAATACGTCACATCATGCATTTTGCAACTGGGTCGAAGCAAATGTATGTGATTAGTCATGCTTGCGCACAGGTATACTTGCAGTGCGTTACAAAGAAAAGCTAATTTAAACGCTGGACTCTTCTTGTTAGATTCGTTTCTTGATATTATTTTCTAATTGTGTTTCAATTAAATCGCACCCCTTTCTCGTAATCTGTGAAATTCAATATAAATCGTTCGCATTGTGATTAAATATGTCATAATATGATACCAGTTGTTTTTACTCAGTGTGTTTTCATTTTATTTGAGTGCTGGTTTGACGATATAAATAAAAAATGTAATCTATTCTCGCAAAATATCCTTTGAAAGAATTAGTTATAATGCAGGAAGTTAATAAGAACCCGGAACTACAGCTCGACGAGAACGCTGATTGGATGACGCTAATCTTAATGTCCACGCTGAGAGCTCTGATTAGCTCAGAGTCAGATCGCGCTGTCAAATGAAGTGAAATACAAAACAAAGCAGAAACGTATGAATGCTATCATTGAATACCCTTGTGAGACTGAGACCCTATATATAAATTCGTTTTATGATGATGGTTTGTTAGTCTTTTACGTCAGTTTGTGTCAATTTGATGTATTATATGTAATGTAGTTAAACGGAACAGTTTCAAAGTTTGTTTCACTTTCTATTTCATATTTGAAATGTTTACCTACTCCAGATTTTGGAGCATTATTGGTGTGTTATTACTTCTGTGAGTTCCCTCTTCAAGCAGAGACTAACCGGTTTCATTTTCTCAGGCTTTTGTGGGAAGATGTGGATGCTGTGTGCTGCACTGCTGGCTCTGGGCTCTGTCAACTCTGTCAATGGGGACTCAAAGGCCGTTACAACAACACTGACCACTAAATGGCCCTCTACACCACTCCTGCTGGAGGCCAGGTTTGCTTGAACGACAGCATCATGGATGACACAGCATGTTTAATATATAGTTTTATCTTCCCGTTTACTATTAATAAAAATGCCATTATATTTTACAGTGAGTTTCTTGCTGAAGAGAGTCAGGAGAAGTTCTGGAACTTTGTAGAAGCTAATCAAAATATTGAGAATGACCATGATGGTAATATTTGATATAAATCCCATCTTTTACTTTTACTTCTACTTCTACTTCATACTCATGCAAAGGCTTGTCAGCCTGTTTGCTTATTTGTTATGAAGCCTTTGAGATCTTATATTTGATATTTAAGTAATATCACATGTGCAAGAGTGCTGTTGTACTAAATATCATATACTAAAATATTGCATACTTTTATACAGTTGTTTGCTGTACTAAACGTTAAAGGGTTAGTTCACCCAAAAATGAAAATTCTTACATCAGTCACTCACCCTCATGTCGATCCCAACCCACCATAACACTTTTTCTGTCAGGACCACTATCATCAAATACGATTGTCAATTAGCATTCAGTTTGGATTGGCGGTATGGTTCTGTTCTTGAATGTAACCAACATGAATGTATTGCAGATATCATTAATTCAAGATTTTAAAGTACAACATGATTCGAGAATTTATTCTGATTCAAGGGGAATCAGAATGCCAAATCCTGACTGTCGAGAGGTGGAGCTGGGGATGGAGGAGGGTAATTAGCTCCTGAGAAACGTGATAGCTGCTGATAATACTGAAGGAGCTTATATATGTATACTGTGATAGGCGTCGTATTCCTATAGGTAGACGTGGATCAGCTGAGTGTCAGCTGATGCGAGCTTTACTAACGTGACCTGCCAGAACGGACGCTATACAAATGAAGATCTTTTTAGTGAAATCTGAGAGATTTCTTTCACCATAAACTCTGACGCTTCAAGGCAATCATTAAGATATCATAAAATATATCCATACGAATTGAACGATTTAAAACAAGTCTTCTAAAGCAACACTATCGCTTTAAATGATGAACAGATGTAATTCACACTTTGTCACATATAAACATTGTTCAGCAAACTTGTTCAGAAGACTTGGATTAAACCGCTAAACCCCAATCTATATGAACATTTTGAACCTTCAGACTTTTGTGTCAACAGACATTCAAATGAGGGACAGAAATCTCTCAGATTTCAATAAAAATAAAGTCTTATGTGTTTGGATTGACATTAGGGTAAGTAATTGATGACAAATCTAGGTTGTCTAAGGTTGAACTAACTCTTTAAAATTAATTTATTACAGTTAATAAAAATAGTTCCAGTTGCACCAACATTATGTGTGTTGTCTCTCTTGAAATGTGGATGGCCAGTCAGATAACAGGACTGTTGTCTATATTTCAGACACGGATCAGGCTTACTACGATCTGATCCTGAAGAGAGCCAGTGCTCTGCTGAGCCCAGTGCAGCTTAACCTGCTGAAATTCTCCTTGTCTTTGAGGGCCTACTCATCCACCGTCCATTCCAGCCAGCAGGTGAGTGATGCCTCTCCACAGCTGTTTAATGTCAACTCAAAGTAAATCTGGAGAAAACCGGTTTGACTCGACGTGTTATGTGCTGTTTGTCCATGTAGATCGCATCTAATGAGCCTCCTCCGTCTGGCTGTAAAGCGTTCTTCAACGTACATGGACACACATCTTGCGATACTGAAAGACTTAAAGTCATGCTGGATAATGCCTTAGAACGGTGAGTAACAGCAAGAGCTGCTGCAGCCTTCCATCCAACATGACCTACAAAGCTCAAGTAAAAATGACTGAAAAAAACATTCAATGAATTTACCAATTTCCACCAAAATATTTGAGTTAATCTGGTGGAGTGACTCACAAAATTCCTTTTTTTAAATGGACAATATCTTTGGTATGCTTGAAAATGTTGTTAAAAAAATTCCTTTTTCAATGGACAAAATCTTTGGTATGCTTGAAAAAGTAAATAATGCACTTTCAGATTTGTAATGCTAGAATTAATAAGCATAAATTAAGTTAACACTGGAACTACCAAGGCAGTAATTTTGACTGTTTTCAAATTTTGCAATGTAATAACTTTGTTGAAATAAAACCCATGTAACTATAGGACCCTGACTTTTCCTAAATGTGTCTATTTTATTCTATCATTGTTATTTTATTAAAATTACAAGACACAAAATAGTTTTGAGTATTTCTCCCTTGAATGGCCATAACAGTCATACTGACCGTATGCATTATTATTATTACAGACCGTGTATCATTTGCTCCTTTTTTCCCGCTCTTGAAGATGCATCACCGTTGCCTAGCAACAATTTCTTCTAGTTGTTTGCTTAGTCTTTCTTTAGTCTTAGCTAAAACCAAATTGTGCAAAATCCTGGATCATCAGCTGTGCCAACCACAAGAGCACTCAGCCCGGCACTGGATGAAGCTGTCCCACTAAATCCACCTATAGCAGAGCAGCATGAAACAGCAAAAGACGGCACAGTGTGGACTGTTATACAGCATGATATTTTTGCTCACTAAAACAAATATTGGTCACTAAATCAGTTCATTTTCTCGTAGTTTATTATATTTTCAAATTATTTTCCCATGACGGTCAGAATGACTGTTTTGGCCAGTTTGGGGCATATAGGTTTTACCTATGCATTTAAATACATATTGGTGATGTTTTTGTAAGTTATTGTATTCTAATATCCAAGGATGAATACATTTGTTTTCATTTTAGAAAGAAAATAATAGAAAATTGATCAATTTCGACTTTGTATCTGTAATTACAATAGGTGTTCTGTGGTTGTCGATTATCTAATATAATACAAGTCTGAGCCATATATATATATGTATTATCACATACATTAGAATTAAAATGTAGTGTTCTGATGTTTATTATTACCTATCCTAACATTACAGATCCATTTATTCTTAGATTTGATATAGCTTATTGAAATTATATGCAAATAATGTATGAGCGGTCATAATGACTGCTATGGCCATTATAGTTGTTATAGAATTCCGGTAGTTCTAAATATTTGTACAGATGCTAGCAAATGAAAGTCTAAATGTTGGACATGCTAAATGCCATCTAAAACTACATAAAACATTTTTTTTAACATTGTATTATAACTTTTGTAAATGTGGTTTTCATGTCCTCATATTAATTGAGAGACTATTGTACATGTAATATTTGTACTTTTATAAACAGATTTACAAACATACATTTTCTCTTATACAAAAAAAATGACATGATAGCTAACCTAAACACAACCTAAACTGTTTAATTATTATTATTATTTTTTTTACTTTTAGGCCAAAGCCATACTTGTTCAAAGGTGATCACAAATTCCCCTCAGCCAATCCTGATGCACCGGTTGTGATTCTTTATGCTGAGTTGGGCACCAAAGAATTCTCCAGATTCCATCAGTTGATGTTGGCCAAAGCCAACAAGGGCCTGATCACTTACGTTTTACGGCACTTTCTCTCTGTAAGTATCAAAACTCTTAATACATTAAAGTAAAATAGGTTAAATCCAAATGCAATGAATGTTGTCTTCCATATACTCTATCACCCATGCAGAACCCCAGCAAGAGTAAAGTGCACCTCTCTGGATTTGGAGTGGAACTGGCCATCAAAAACCAAGAGTACAAAGCCAAAGATGACACACAAGTTCAGGGTATGATAGCAGTCTTTACATTGGATATTAGTATAATTTAAAGACAGAAATCTTTTAGAATTAGCAAACTCTTTTCTCCACTTTTCACAGCTGGAGCTGATGTGAATGCTACCATAATTGGTGAAAATGATTCTGTGGATGAAGTCCAAGGCTTTCTGTTTGGCAAACTCAAGTAAATTAACTTTTCATAAACCAAACTCTCCATTGACTAAAATGCTTGCTTATATTTGAGATTACATATTGTACATTGTATTTGTCAGGACCATTTATCCTGAACTTAAGGAACAGCTGAAGGAGCTCCGGAACCATTTGGTTGAGAGCACCAATGAGATGGCGCCTCTTAAAGTTTGGCAGATGCAGGGTGGGTGTTTCTGAACTGGTGGAACTGCTGCCATCTATGACATTTTCATGTAATGCCTGCTTGTTGGACGAAAGTGTTTTTTATTAAAGCGGAAGACTGTGAACAGTCTCTCTTGCTGTGTTTTTAACACGGTTAAGGTAGCAGAGCCTCTCTTGCCATTGCTTAAATGTATATTTGGCACACTTATAATAATTCCACTACATCAAGGCCTTTCAAACTCAATTATTGTATTACCTGTGACTAAAGGAGCACTCGGGTTGCTCAATACTCATTCTGACGATATGCAAACGGACCGTTTCCACATTCTTAATTAGCTGTGGTACTGCTCGCTCTTGCGGTTGTCAAACACAACTCCCTCTAGTCCAGAGCTCATTACTGCTCTATCAAGGTAAACTCATCAGAGACTAGTCACATTTAGCAAAACCTCTGAGCCAACACACACACACAGTTGAATGCAATATTCCCAACAGTACTGTAAAAGTGCTTTGGCACATCAAATTCATTTTATGTAGAATTAAAGAAATTGGCTTACCGTATACAGGTCATGGCTATTTCAAATGAGATCTTGAATATTTCAAGAGCAGAAATGCAAGTTTGAATAACATTAGCTTTTTATCCTCCTCAAGATCTCAGCTTTCAGACTGCCGCCCGTATCCTGGCAGCTCCCTCTGTGGACGCTCTCAATGTCATGAAGGATTTGAGCCAGAACTTCCCTACCAAAGCCAGGTAAAGAACTATCTGTGTATATATTACAGTCCTAACCAGAGACATGATAAAGCAACAAAATGTCCCATTTCCTCCACTTAGCTGTGTATTTTTGCCGCGTTCATGTCATGTCGTAATTACCGTACTTACGAGATGACAACACTTGACATTCTACTCAGACTCAGAATTATGTGCTTCTATGCCAAAACCATAGGAAACACTATCAACACCAAAATGAATCTGCAGCAGTCAGGTGGTACAGTAGTACTATAAGTCGGAGCTCTCAGTGAATTACCAGTTTGTAAGTTGTAATTATCAATTTTACGAGCTCATGAACATTTACAAGCCGCAATCTCGTAATTACGGCATGGCATGAACGCACCTTTAACAATGAATATGTTCTAATTGGCTGAGATTTTGTCACTTTGCACAGCATTTCATTTTTTGCAAAAGCAGTAAGTTGATGCTAGAAACAGTATTCTAACCAGGTGTGGCATAACATGTTAATGTGTGGCGTGAAGTTTATATTTCACTTTAAAAAGCCACTTTTCCGTGTTTAAAAAAAAAAAAAAAATCCTCATTGGCTCTTGTAAGTGCTTTTCAGTTCATAAATTCTGGCAGCAGACCGCTCAAGTTGTTAGAAAGTTTACTGGAAGTTCTGAAAGGAAACGAGACTTCGATGCCTTCCAAGAGGTTTAATTAACACTTTAAGGAGAAAAAAAAATGACCCATCAGCAGTTATGATGAAAGTAATATGCTTTATTTGGCCCAGACAGCGCAGCCACAGATGTTTTTTTTTTTTTTTTTTGGCAAATGCATTTCAAATATGCTGCCCACACTACCACACTAAAATGCTATTTTGTTAAAGTGATCCTTGACACCATGGAGGATAATATGCAGTCATGTTTCGCCCAGAGCAATTAACTGCAGCTCTGACTCAGCGAATCTAAAGAGAGAGGTTTTTTTTTATTTATTCAAAGCTTTCTGAATGCAGACTTTCAGGACGTCAGTGAAAGCGATCTCATCTGTATCTAGTTAAACAGCGTTGATTAAAACCCTCGGCACAGACATTTTTATGCAGATTATTCTAGGCGTGCATTCAAGGTTTGATTATAATGAATCGCCATGATGATCTAATTAATCATTTTCAGTGTAAAAGCTCACATTTCTCTCTCCTCTCTCAGGTCCTTAACAAAAACAGTGGTTAATTCAGAGATCCGTAAGGAGATTGAGGAAAATCAAAAGGTGAGGGCCACCTTTGTCCTTTTTCCCCTCATGTTCCTTGAGTCCTTTTCTCAAAGCTGTTGCGTCAGCAGGTATTCTCAGTCATTCACTATGTTTTTCGTCTGCACCGCTGAGATAATGGATTCAAAGAAGCCCAGTCAAGTCTTTGTTTTTGCCTCATAATTCACCAAGAAAAGTCTTTACGATGATTCTCTCTTCCCATATATTAAAACCGGTGTTAAAAAATGAAAGGGTGTCAGTTGCAAAGAGTTTTGGTTGTATGGAGGTAATGGAATGGAGACTCATTCCTCTACACCCCTCTGCTTGTTTTCTTCCCGTTCCTCTGTATCGGAACGTGTGTAAATGCTTTTGTTTTGTCACCGGAAAAGGAAATGAATGAAGTAATTGCGCCAAATGCAGTTTATACGTGGCTTCATTCATTATTTCGGCCATTTCCTTTCTGTGATTAAAGCTGTTTCTTGCCTCTCGTAATGAGGACGTGTAACGGACTTGCTCCTCATTCCTCACTGTAATTGCACGCTGGGAAACATGACGAATAGAGGCTCTTTAAGTTTCTCTAATGAGCTCCCTCGCCCTAATGCATGTGCCTTTAGTGAATAACAAACATGAGTGCCATGGATAAAAGCATGAATATATAGAGTGGACATGGCCTGAGGTTCAAAAGAGTCTGTTTCAATTATAGATCATATTGAGCATCTCTTTCAACTTCTGTTCTGCTCTATGAAGTGACAGAAACATATGTTTCATCCAGGGATTAGCAACCCACAGGGCTTGGTAGGTTATATTAGAGCTAATTATGAATGTGTCATACCTAATGTCCCATGTTCTCATGTCTCCTCTAGTATTTTAAGGGAACGTTAGGTCTCCAGCCAGGAGACTCTGCTCTGTTCATAAATGGACTCCATATTGACCTGGATGTGCAGGATATTTTCAGGTAAGAAACTTTTTCTTTTTCTTTTATAAAGTAGTTTGTTTCTTTTGTGTTAGTGGATATCTAACATTTATAAAATATTGTATATTTAACAGAATTATATTATATTATATTATAAACACACAACAATAAATTATTATATTATTTTATTATATTTAGTATATGTAATTGGCAAAAATATTTGTTTTAAATGATAATAAATATTTAACAAAAATAAGAAAACAATTATAATATTTGACTAATATCATACACTAAGGCTCAACAGTTTGGTGTCTGTAAAAATGTAAGCTCACCGTGGCATTTATTTGATCAAAAATAAAATTTTGATTAGCGTTAGATTAGAATTAGTATTGTGAAATACTATTACAATTAAAAATAAAAAAAAATAAAATAAATCCAGTGTTTCCTATTTTAATATATTTTTAAACGTAATTAATTCTGTGAGGGTAAATATATAAATCCTGTTCTTTTGAACATACTATATTTCAAATGGAAATCTTCTGTAACATTATAAATGTCTTTACTGTCATTTTTTATACATGTAATTCATCCTTGCTAAATAAATGCATTAATTTCTTAAAAAACAACAACAACTTTACCATAAAGTGAGATGTGTTTGCTGATGTTTATCATGTGTTTTTGTAGCATTTTTGACATTTTGAGGAATGAGGCAAGGGTCATGGAGGGTCTACGTAGTCTGCTCATTGACACACCCTACATCCACGACATCCTCAAACTCAACGTCCAGCCCTCAGACTCTGACTATGCCGTGGACATCCGCAGCCCTGCTGTTAACGTGAGCCACATGTTTTTTTTTAATGTTTTTTTTATGCAAACCTTTTTTCAGAGAGAGATAATAGAGAATAATCCCACTTTCTCTCTTGCTCCAGTGGATTAATAACCTGGAGACAGATGGCAAGTATGCGTCCTGGCCCTCTAATGTGCAGGAGCTACTGCGGCCCACCTTTCCTGGAGTCATTCGACAGATCCGCAAGAATTTCCATAATCTGGTGAGTATCGCAGGTGCTGTGTAAACATCGCTTTGTCACAATATCCTTCAGACATTAACAATTCACAATGTAAACCCCACTTAGATCTGAATAATGCAAATCATTTTACAGCGTGTGCTTGTGTCGTTCTGACAGGTGATGATTCTGGATCCGACCCATGAGAACACGGCTGAGCTGATCAGCGTGGCTGAGATGTTTTACAGCAACAACATCCCACTTAGGTCAGTCTCAAAGTAGGCCGAACATTATGACAAGAACATGATTAATTTTTCAGTTGTGAATTCATGTCAGAGCTTTGGCACAGTGGTAACACACACGCTCATAATGCATAGGAGCCATGGTACTCCCTCAGTCATAATTATTTATAATATAACCTACATCCAGGTCAAATCTGGTCATTTTCCGATGTCATTCTCACCCCTTGTGTCTCTTAATATATAAACTATGACATAAAAGCCCTATTCATTTTTTTTTACTCACTTAAAGGGATAGTTCACCCAAAATTAAAATTAGACCATGATTTACTCACCCTAAAGTCATTCTAGGTGTAAATGACATGAATGGCCCGTAACGACAATTTTTAAAGAGAAATGTCGGAGGAGCTTGAGTTTATTGCCCAGCCATGTTTGTTTGAACCGCGAGAGGCGTCAACGCTTACGCTACTCCTACATCCACGTCATACATCGTCAAGTGTTACTCTTTTGGCGTAAGTCGACTTGCGTAGGCCGTCTGCCGGAATCTAGTTATTTTAGTCAATTTTAGTCAAAGATTTAAATATGGATATTTTTCTTACATGAACGCATCGCTTCACTTCAGAAGGCCTTTATTAACCACCCAGAGCCGCGTGGAGCACTTTAATCATGGATAGATGCACTTTGATGGACTGATTCACTGGCATTATAAAGCTTGAAAGAACCAGGACATTTTTTTAATATAACTCCAATTGTATTCGTCTGAAAGAAGAATGTCACATACACCTAGGATGACTTGAGGGTGAGTAAATCATGGGCTAATATCTTCATGCATTGCATTGGAAAAGAGAACATATATTCTTAAGGGTAAAGAAGACCAATTTAAGAGGATTTGGAGTCCCTTTTTATTATTTATTATTTATTGAGCATGGGGATATGAACAATATAATAGAGGAGGAACAAAATGCTTGATTAGGTACTATATTCATTTGAAAATATATTTTAATTTGCACTAACCCTATTTTATTTTATTTCTCTTATCTGTGACTATTATTGATTGCAGTGTATTGTTAACTCTGACTTCCAAAGTACATACTTTATTATCCAATATTGGTTTGTGCTATTGCACTTTTCATGTAATATGAGGCCCGGTGTTTTTTATTTTTTTATTTTATTTTTTTACATTATATGTAATCTAAAATCCCTTTAATCAACCTGAAGGTTTCTTTTTTTTTGTATATAAACTCTCATTATAGGCTTAAAGTGGTTGGTCAACTCTGTAACATGTCAGTGGAGTTGTAGTGTTTCTCTGGTAATTTCTCTGTTTCTGTCTGCAGGATTGGAGTGGTGTTTGTGGTGAATGATTCTGATGATGTTGATGGGATGCAGGATGCTGGTGTTGCTCTACTTCGAGCTTTCAACTATATCGCTGATGACGTAGACAGCCAAATGGCCTTTGACGCTATCATATCTGTAAGTCAACATAATCACCAGTGCTTCATACAACAACAATTTAGTTGTAGACGGATAAGAGTTTTCCATTGTGTGTGTGTTTATGACTATTTTAGAATTGACATCGTCATGTAACTACAGTTTATACAGAGTACAGTTTTATACGGTTGTTATTTCTATTCTGCATGGAGGTTATTATTATCCTTATTTATATTTAAATAGTCAGTATTATTGCTAGTCAAAAGTAGGTGGTATTGGGGGAGGGACATTCTCATTCTAGAGAGCATTCGATTGGACAAAATTAGTGAGTGTAGGACGAGTCCTCAGAATCTGGGGTCTGTTTTTCCAAAAGAGAAAGACTATACATTTTTAAAGTATATCGGCTTCAAGTGAATTTTGTCTTTGTTTAGGAGCACACTGGCATGTATATCTAACAGATGTGGACTAAAAAACACAAAAATGTTGATTTTAATGAACAGTACAGTAGAATGACTGTCTAGCAGGGATGTGTTGTGATTATCTTCTATCTTTCAGATATTGAACAAAGTTCCCAGTGGAGGCAAACTGAAGGTGGAGCATGTAGTGGGTGTGTTGGAGAAGAGATATCCCTATGTAGAGATCAGCAGCATCCTGGGACCTGACTCTGCCTATGACAACAACAGAAAGGTGAGGGATTTGTTTTTCTAGTGTGTGTGCTTTGAATATTTCAGCAGTATCCCACCTTAGATGTCATATCCATGCTTAAAGAGACCTAATATAGTGGATGTGAGAATGTTTGGTCAACTGTAGAGATTCCGCATGTCAGCCAGAGGTGGTTCCTGTGCTAATAGCTCTTTGTGTCTACCAGTAACTATAACTCTTATTGAGGTAATATCTTCTATGTCTCCACAGGAGGGAAAGGCATATTATGAACAGACTGGTGTGGGGCCACTGCCCGTGGTGTTGTATAATGGAATGCCTTTACAACGTGAGCAGTTAGACCCCGATGAACTGGAGACAGTCGTCATGCACAAGATCCTGGAGACCACCAGCTTTTTTCAGCGCACTGTCTATCTGGTGAGAATTACATGTCTGTCACCCATAGTCTCTGTGGTGTCCTTTTTAGGGAACATAACTTTAACATCCATCCATCCATCCATCCACCCACCCATCCATCCACCCACCCACCCGTCCGTCCGTCCGTCTGAAGTACAGTTTATGCTTTATTATCAGTGTCATCTTTTGAAATGCTTTTCCTAATCTTTTTAGGGTGAGCTGAACAGTGACCATGATGTGGTGGATTTTATCATGAATCAGCCCAATGTTGTCCCACGAATCAATTCCAGAATCCTGAGCACCAGCAGGAATTATTTGGACCTCTCTGCCACCAGTGAGTACTTGTCTGACTGTTTTCATAACAAAATTGTGTTTTCTCAGTGTTTTGCTGCTCTGCAGTTCTTTTCTGTTGAATCATATATTTTTTGTTCTTCCTGTAAACAAGCTAGTTTGAGATATACAACATATATGCTCTCACAGGCTTTCGGGAATGAATATCTGCCTCATTGGGAATTCTGTGCTAAATGTCTTGTTTGTTCTTGAAAGCCCATTTATTTACAAAGACGTACAAATGAGACTGCGGCAATGATATTCATAAACTGCTTTGTTTTCGCGAGGAATATGAAACTGAATTTTAATAGCTTTTGAATAGTATATTTGCAGTCTTGCAGGAAGCTGAGAAAAAGACTCATTTCAATCTGAACTCAAATAGCACTGGATGTGCAGAAATAGCTGCATTCAAAATTACTTTGGTTGGATTCAATTAGGAATGTGAATGTACCTCTAACTGAGAACAAAGCACAACCTTATTTTCATTTTCTCCCCAAGTGTTTGGCATGGCCTTACTTCCAAAAAAAAAACCCAAGTCTTTTCTTTTCCAGACAATCATTTTATCGACGAATATGCACGTTTCCTCTTTCTGGGCACCAAAGACAAGAACGCAGCAGTGGCCAACAGCATGAACTACATGACAAAGAAAGGTGAGGGGGTTGTTGCTATTGATCTCCACGAGAAACGCTATTCCTCCAACCGGCTGCTGATCTCTGGCCTACATAAACATGAACAATAGAGGGTTTCTCTATGGGGCCTTTAATGAAATCTGTAATTCCTGGCTTGTTCTCTCCATCTTACATTAATTGCCTGGTGAACACTGCTTTTTTGCCGTCTGAGTCACATTTCTGAATTCATCAAAGATTTTTGTCTTAAGAGAAATTGGCAGTCCCGGTTTGCAAAGTGTGACATGCTCACAGATAAATAGTAGTTGATATTAACTTGTTTCACTATTTGATATGCAACAAATATCTCATTATTTAGTGTTCGCTTTGCGTTATAATAGTCTTTTAGCTCGCTTCCGAGAATGAGCAGTCACATGCAAATGAAGATGACGGACTCAAATCAAGCAGTCAACACTGTCTATCATGACCAAAGTCTTGACTGATATGTATTTGACGCTGTCTGACATAAAAGACAGTCAATGGCATACAATCTACTTTGGTTTTTAACCAAGATTATTTTAACCTCACCAGGCCTCATTATATAATCTGACAGGCAACACTTGTGAAGAACAGAATAAATTGCAGCGAACACCTGGCTTTAGACACCTCAATTCTGTCTGTGTACCACTAAATATATCTGTCTATTTGCTTCTTCATTTCTTTTTTCTTGAATGCTGTTTTCAGGGATGTCAACCAGGGATGCTTCTGGTAATTGCATTGAGCTGTTATAGTCACTTAACTGACAGCCCGCTTCTCATAGATCTCATCTAAACATGTAGTGCTGGAGTGCAGATATTGTTAGAAAACGCCTACATTACCGTCATTAACATAACGCTCTCTGTTGCTTGAAGGAATATTCCGGCTTATTTAAAACTTAATGTCTGTGTACCACATCTGTGGCATGCTGTCGATTACCACAGGAATTTTCAGTTTGTGAACACAAATGGGAAATACATTCACGGGAATACAATTATAGTAGAAGGCAGCCTAGCAGGCCAGTGTGCAACATCTTTGAAAAAACATCTTTGACGGTATAAACACGATAGTAGGACGCAGTGGAAGTCTGGCAGTGGTGCTTGGATGACTTCCATTTTAAGTGCATTGCTGTAAATACATTTTTTTTTTTTTCTAAATTATTGACAGCATGCCACTGATGTAAATGTCCCAGCATATTCCTTTTTAAGTGTGTCTGCAAGTTTTCAGATTACCGTCTTATTTTTGTTGTGGTTGTTTTCTTTTAACCAAGTGAAGAAGTTTTCTGAAGCTTGCTATTGATTTACGCACAGCTGTGCATTTGTCATCTGTCCGAACTGTCACTGTGTGATGGATGAAAGAGAATCTCTTTCTATCCTGTGGTCCCCTGTAATACCTTTCTTTTACAAACATTTACAGGTTTATATCTTGGTTGAAATTGCCTGTCTGTCTTTGTGTGCCTCTTGGGCACTTCAGATACACCTTTTGGATTGTTAAAACCTAAGACAAGCGAGAATCCTTTCAGTTTCTCACATCATTTTCACTCACCTTTTTAGATTGCATGAGGAAACGGCATGTATCGCCTATGTAATTTTCTTTAGCCAATGTGTCTGTTCTTCCCTGAGTTGCAGATGATGGCATCATCCGTCCAGTGACTTTCTGGGTAGTAGGAGACTTTGACAAGCCCTCGGGACGACAGCTGCTGTATGATGCTATACGTCACATGGTAGGCTATTGTCACTGAGTTCCGTCAATGTTAGCTGTAAAATACTTCATACACAGTGTACCAGATTGAACTTTTTGTCACAGCTGCAAAAAGAAGCTGTGACAAAAGAAGCTTTGTCTGAAGAACTGGGACATTTACTGGCAATTTCATTGTCTTGTTACTACTCTTGTTTTTAAATCTAATCTAAATATGTTTTTTACACAATGTGGCATTAAATCTCAATTATTTGTATATCAATTTTTATACAAATAAAATAAGCTATAATTTATTTGAATATAATTTAAAATATATTTAGAGGCACATTTCAGCACAAATATTCGTATTTATTTGATTTAACTTTACATTTTATTTTTTATTCATGCTGCATGCACATTGTTAAAATTATTTTTCTCTTGGCATTTGGTGAATGTTTATTTTGGAAATGCATATGTAGACTCAATGATTGACATATTTTGCTGGATAATTTTTTTTTTTTTTAATATATATATATATATATTTCTGTTTAGCTCTATTTGGTTTCTATTACAGTTTTAATGATCAGTTTCAGTAATTTTACTGAATGTAAAATCCATGGCAACATTTTTTCTTATTTTTATTCATCTAATATTTATATTTTGTTTTGTTTCAGCTTTATTTCAGTTAAAACCAAAACTGTCATTAGTTTTAGTTATCAGTAACACCACTGGAACGGGAAGAAACGTTCTGAACTAATCCAAATTTGTTTTTTTTGTTTTTACTTCAGAAAACCAGTAATAATGTACGACTAGGAATGATCAATAATCCCAGCGAGGACCCGTCTAATGAGAAGAGTCTGATTGCTCGAGCTATATGGTCAGCTATGCAGACCCAAACCTCCAACAATGCCAAAAACTTCATCACCAAAATGGCTAAAGAAGAGACAGCACAGGCTCTTTACGGAGGGAGTGACATTGCGGAGTTTGCTGTCGGGGTAAAATAAGCTCTCCTGGAATTCATTTACAGTTGTGATGGATTATGTGCTCTGGGTTATTTCACTGTTGCTGCTGCAAATGTCACTTTTAAACTGCAGAATTTAATATAGAACAAATGTAACCAGATCCCTCTCCTTTTTTTGCACTACAGGGCATGGATGTTCCTCTGTTTAAGAGTGCATATGAGTCCTCTAATGTGAACTTCCTATTGGCTCACTCTGCCTACTGCCAGGATGTCCTCAAACTGAAGAAGGGCCAGAGGGCTGTGATCAGTAATGGAAGAGTAAGTTAGACATTTGGCCAACTGACTGTATAGCAAGACTTCTGATACTGTGAACGCTCTTCTTACTTTGCTTCCTGTTTTTTCTGTGCAGATCATTGGTCCATTGGAAGAAGGGGAGGTCTTTAACCAGGATGATTTTTTGCTTCTAGAGAGCATTATCCTGAAGACATCAGGAGAGCGCATCAAGGGCAAAATTCAACAGCTGGGCATGGTAGAGGACAGGTATGCTAGACCAATCCAGTGCTAAACAAGTTACAGATACTTGTGTTGATGTATTCAAATGATTGCTGTTTGCATGTATTACCAATAGCAGAGCTCCAGACCTTGTTCAGTACAGAACTGTGGAAGGATTACAATGCATTACACATGTACTTTCTGCAGTAATTACTTCCTCTTAATGAAGTGTGTCGGTCTGCCTTGAAGACGGAGACGTAATAAACGTTGCGTTTTATGTGTATTTACTGGAAGAGCAGACTGAGACAGTGACACCATGTTCATTATCCTCTCTGTAAACTTTTAGAGGGCTGATTATTGAAGTGTTGGCTATAATAGAGTTAGTCAGTCATTGTCTTTATCAGCGCTTGAATCTGGCATTAGGCCTCTGTGAGAGAGTTTGAACAAACTTTGCCTTTTGCTCAGCTTTGGTTAGCCATGGTGCTTGTGTGGGCAATACTGGTTCATATCTGGTTGCTTATCCTCTCTGTTATAAGTGTCAATAAAAGTGATTTATCAAAAATAAATGGCAATAAATTACACTACAGGCTTGCACCTGAGACCCGCGTTTCAATAGCACACACTCTCTGTAGGTATGTTCACATGAGTTGAGTTGCCATGCGACCGACTGACATCTTTTCATACAGATTACATAAACCGAGAATAATTGTTTTCGTTTTGAATTAGATAATTTAATAGCAGAAACGTAAATGTTTATAAAGATATATTGCTTATGCCTATGTGACTAGTGAAAAAATCCTGCAAAACGCGCCGGTGCGTTTGTCGACCCCAGAGGGTTAACTTTAGTCTAATAGGAAGGAACATAAATTGTGCTTAAAAATATGCAGGAGGAGCAGCGTTTGGCACTGCGTCAGTACACTCCGCTTTTCGAATTCAAATCCTCCAACGTTAATCTACTAACTCTCCTGACTGGTTGGACAAAACTTTGGCGGATTCGTCGGATTATGATTGGTCAGATCGCCTGTCAATCAAACTGCTTGCGAAGGGTCAATTCCAACTCCTGGTGCCTGCTTACATCACGCCGCACCACAACTGCCAATAAAATTAAACTGCAGTAGCCACTGTTCAACCTGAAGAGGGCAGCACTCAGACGTGTTTACACCATATATTGTAGAATTAAAACATAACTAAAAAAAGTTGTTTTAGGGTTTAATTACCCTTTAATATTTAGATAAAGTTAATGTAATTATTAAAATGCTATCATTTAAATAATTACATTAACTTTATCTTAATATTAAATGGCAGCACATTTAGCTTTTTTCAGATTTTATACAAATATACATATATATATATATATATATATATATATTATTTATTTATTTTTATTATTATGCACATTTTGTTTTTGATGTTGATGTTAATTTTAGACATGAATATATAGACTCAAGGATTGACATGCTTTGCAGGATATTTCGAACAACTGCAACCTTTAAATGTGTTACAGAGGGAATTAACAAGCCTGAACTCATCATAATTTGATGTCTTTTGTTTACTTTAGAAAACCAATAATAACATATGATTCGGAGTGATCAATCCAAGCGATTTGTTCTCAAACACCAGCACAAATACTTCCTGATTTTGCATTATTCACTTCCATAGTGTTTTATTTGTTCCAAATTAATCAAATTGCATCAAAATCAGAAGGTAAAGAATTTTAATTGAATCAGAGAATATACTCAGACCTATACTCAGTGGGGTGAAAAGGTTGTGATCAAATATCTGTGCCAATAAAATGATTGTTGTTAATCAGCTATCTAGCGATATACATGTTAACAAAAAAGAACTAACTTGCTCAGCAAGATTCCTTTAAAATCGATTTGTGTTCTGACATTTCTGATTGCGACGACACAAGAAAACAAATCATTTGCATTCAATCTTGCGTAGAGTAGATTTTGGGCCTTACTCAATCTGTTTGTTTTGTATATTTCGTTTTGATTTAGAGCTAGTGATCTGGTGATGAAGGTAGACTCCCTGCTGTCCTCCCAGCCTAAAGGTGAGGCAAGGATCGAGCACACTTTTGCAGAAGACAGATTCAGGTACGTCACTTTTCCTCATACCAGGACTATCTTTAAATCTCCTGAATTAATTTGTCAACTTTTTCCTTTTTTACAGTGCTGTGAAGATTAGACCAAAGGAAGAGGAAGTGTACTTCGATGTTGTAGCAGTTTTGGATCCAGTGACCAGAGATGCTCAGAAACTGTCACCCCTCCTCCTGGTGAGAACATGGACACACCTTCACTTAAAAGGATAGTTTACCCAAAATTAAAATTCTGTCATCAATTATTCACTCTCATGTTGTTCCAAACCCATAAGACTTTCATTCATCTTCAGAACTTAAATGAAGAAATTTTTTAAAGGGGGGGTGAAACACTCAGTTTCACTCAATCTCATGTTCATCTTGAGTACCTATAGAGTAGTATTGCATCCTTCATATCTCCAAAAAGTCTTTAGTTTTATTATATTTATAAAAGAAAGATAGGCTGTACCGAGTCTTTCCGGAAAAACCCGAGCGGGTGGAGGTGTGCCGTGTGGGCGGAGCTTAATAATCACAACACGAGCGCGCGAAGCTTTTGCGTTGAGAGCGTCTGTAAGCTGTGAGTGACATCCGAAAATAAACCATGGCTAATAATCAGATAGTAATCCCATGCAGAACAAGGATCTAAACAATACTAAGGGCTCATTCATACAGAACGCGTTTTTGCTCACAAAAACGTGAGATGGACAGTGAAATGGGTGAAAAACATAAGGTCTCGAGCGGTTTTTAAAAAAAAGAAATGATTTGAACTTGAGCGCAGTGTTTTTAGAACACCATGTCATGCGCGAGTTTTACAACATTTGTGTGTTGTAAACAGACAGACTCGTGGTTTATGAGGACATGATTTATTTTTACAATAAACAAACTGACACCTACAGTGGCCAGCTAAACAAATGTATTTAAACACACACACCATACATCGCATGCTCCATAGATACATTAACTGTATGTGATCATGTTGTTTACTTGCTGTGCTTACACGCCGATAGTTAACAACTCACAGACATTTGAAGCAGTTTTACTCACCGCCTGCGGTTCCAATGCACGACCGTGAACCTTATCGTTGGGACTGCTCCATCTAAAGATGAGATTTGAGACTTCTCCAGTCTTCTCAAGAAGTATTAGGCGATCTGCAAATCCGGCGTTGAACTGGGCCTTGTTTATAAAACTATTACCGTCGAAATGAAGGGAACAAACAAAAACACCTGCACAACTCCGTTGCTGCTCTGGAAAAACAAAATCCATCCACAGGTCCCTTAACGCTGGCTTCTTTGGAAATTTGTGCAGTGTTGTCTTGCCCTGGCAACCAAAAACACACTTTTTTGGGGCCATTTTTTAATTGCAGCGTAGCCGACCGAGCCCAGCGCTCTGATGGGCATAGCCGTACTCTCGCACTCACTAGGCTACAGATGCGCGCGCGCCCTTCCGGGAGAAGTGCCCTTAAGACCCGTATAAGGAAATTCCGGCCACTCTGACGTCACACACGCCCGTATTCGAAAAAAAACTTTCAGAAACTTGTGACAACCCGGAAGGAGTATTTTTGGAACATAATTACTCCATCAAACTTACAACTTCATTTTTGAAACTTTGTCCATGTTTAGCATGGGAATCCAACTCTTTAACAGTGTAAAAAACTCACTATGCATGAAACAGCATTTCACCCCCCCTTTAATGAAATCTCTATGGAAAGTCTATTCACCCAAAACTCGGTTTAAAACAATCATTAAGAGATCAGAAAAGAAACCCATGTGAATCGAGCGCTTTAATCCAACAAGTCTACTGAAGAGACACTATCACTTTATATGATTAAATTTAAGCGTTTATTTACATATAAACATTGATCAGAGAACATACATAGAACACTCTAATATGGATTGATTCATATAGATTTCTTTAGCGACCTTTTCATGAACGTTTTAAAGCGTCATCATTTTGGGTGAATAGACTTTAAATGGAGGGACCGAAATCTCTCAGATTTTATTAATAATATCTTTTTTTGTGTTTCGTGTCTTATGGCTTTGGAAAAACAGGAGAGAGTAATTGACAGAATTTTCGTTTTTGGGTGAATTATCCCTTTAACATGAGTTAGACAAGTAGGACATGTAGCTACTTGTATAACCAGATGGTTGAACCATGCTAACCAGCCCAATTTTGACCCCTTGGTTATGTTAGAGCTATTATTATTTGACAGGAATGTTGACCAAAGGATGATGATCCAGGATCATGTCCTGCTTGTCCTACATATTGTGTATATACCTGCATTGGTGTATATACACACATGTGGTCTCCCTCTGTGACATTTCACAGGTACAGTCAGTCTGCATTGCCTCTGCATCTGAGACTAGCTGTCGGTGAGAGCGGGTTCATTTGGTTGTTTGTACCTTGACTCGTGTCTCTTCCTGTTTGCCCACTCAGGTATTGAAGCAGCTGGTCAACGTCAACCTGCGAGTGTTCATGAACTGCCAGTCCAAGCTCTCTGACCTCCCACTGAAAAGGTTAGAGGGGAAAAACTGTCTCTGTGACAACACATAGTCACCTTCACATTTCACCGTTTACTTGAATTTAATTTACAGGCTACAGTGACGTGTTACGACAAGATATAATTCACCCTGAAGCACTTAATCTTCCAGTTAATATTTCAAAATGTATCTTTTTGTGTAGACTTTGGTGTTTTGTACAATATTATGTTTATGATAAAACAACACCATGATTTGTTTTTTTTTCCCATCAGTTTCTATCGATATGTCTTGGAGTCGGAGATTTCATTTTTAACAGATAGCAGCTTTGCTCCTGGTCCAATAGCTAAGTTCTTGGATATGCCTCAGTCGCCATTGTTTACTCTCAATCTGAACACTCCCGAGAGCTGGATGGTTGAGTCAGTCCACACACGCTACGATCTGGATAACATCTACCTCGAAGAGGTAAGAATCCTCATCACTCTCGACATTAACGCTTGTCCGCTTGTCCGGGACAAGTGGATTTTTGAAGGGACAAGTAAAAGAGAATTTTACTTGCCCGACCGGACAAGTAGCCTGATTAGAACATCAATTACAAAAATAAACAAATAACTAGGGAATCACTAAACCGCGAGAATGATTCAGATTTTATTAAATTTATTGTAAGTTGCGATCGATTGTGGATACTATTACTGACGGTAAGGTTGCGCTGTTGACGCTTGCGCAGCCTCTCGAGGAGAAATCTACACAAATGAGCGCAGCACACACACACACACACACACACACACACACACTCAGTTAACAACATACTGCCTATAAAAAATCTAAATGTGGAGTTTTTATATTTTTAACATATGTTAAGCAACCTCAATTATTTTTCCTGAATACCATCACGACTGAAAATGTGACATTGATTTCCTACAACAGTTCAATAAACAGTTAAAATTAAGTCAATTACATTTTAGATGCAATATTGCCTGTTTTTGTTCTGTTTCAGCAGCGAAAATAGTTCCAAACAAAAATCACAGCAGAACCACGGCGCATCTCACAGGATCACTCGACCTGTTTTCATTACTGAATGATTCAGCATTTTGAACGAATCGGTTGAGTCAAAGATTCAATGACCCATTCATAAACATCAGTCTCATTCTTGAATGAATCAGCCGTTTGAACGAATCGTTTGATTGAATGAATCAGTGACTCACTCATTAAGACGCTCGCCTGCCACCACCTACTGGCGGTTTAGTGTTATGTTTAAAAGTAGTATCATTCTTTCCAACGTTTCTTATTTGTATATTTAAATCAATTTCATAACATTATTTTATGCAATTGTAATTTTTCAGTGTAAATTATTTAATTTGATCAGCCTTATAGGGTAACAGCCTTATAGTGTCTTATTATTCTAAATAATTGAATTTATTGATCAAATATAGGAATTTAAAATGAAAGATGAAGCATACATTTAATAAGATTGGGGGAGGAGATGCCCTTTAAAGGTGCAGATATTACAATATGCCAATTTAAATATCAAAGCTGATTGAACACTGATGAGAATATTGCTTCAGAATAAATTAACAAAAAAAAGAAAAGAAAAAAAATCCGGACAAGCAACTTTTTTACTCGGACAAGTGAATGACAGATTTACTTGTCCGAAGGACAAGCACATGAAAAGGCTTAATGTCGAGCCCTGACTCTCATTAGCCATTGATCCATTTACCTAATTTTATGGGCATCTTGCTATATTGCATAAAAAAAATGCTAGATGGAAACGCCAAAATGTGCATACATTAAAAAAAAAATTGCATAAAAACCGCATGCTTTTAATTGAGGCGGATCAGTTTTTTTATCCGATAAGAAGACCTGCTCATAAACTATGTTGGAAACACATTTATCAAATAAATTCCTCAATGCGCAACAAAAAACTCACGTGACTTTGCCTCAATAGAGGATGTGATTGGATAACTGGACTAACCAGCGAACCAATTTTATTGTATAGTATCGCAAATATTGGTTTAAACATTCTAAAATGTCTGAGCCAAGGTCTGTCATCAGAATGATTTGGTATAATGACATCCCAGAAGTGTCTCACATGACTGCATTCCCAAACTCCGGGCATTCGAATGCAAGATAGCATGACAGAGTTTATTGCGTTTCATCTGCATGCTCTTTTCATCTGCAAGTCATTTATGATGTACCAAAAATTCCCCGACTGCAGCATGTGTTATTACAAATATTTTGTGTGTGACGATTGCGTGATGATTTTGTTCTCTTAAACACATGGGATTACTTATGGGTGATATGTGTGTGTGTGTATATATATATACACACACACACACACACACACACACACACACACAGTCAAACCAAAATTTATTCAGACACCTTCAACATTTCTCACATTATCATAGTTTATTAGTTTAGAAAATGGTAATAAAACATGACAAGAACTCAGAGTTATCCAATCAGTTGATATTTCACTGGTTTTGGCCATCCTTCTGCTAGACAGTCTCACAAATGAATTAGGTTAAATAGCTGTCAGCTGTCTAATTTAAAGGAGAACTCCGGCGCAAAATGAACCTTTGGTCTAATTACACATTGTAAGAAGATATTTTATACATAGTCAACTTCGCGTATACAGGCAGAAGCCATCTTTGAAAACAGTCTCTACCAGTTGATCTACGAACGGCGATCCAAGTGCGCTGGTGAGATGTGAACGAGCTATAAGTTGTGATAAGGTGAGCGCGAACAGCAGGCTTGGATCGGCGTTCGTAGATCGACTGGTAGATACTGTTTTTCAAAGATGGCTTCTGCCTGTATACGCGAAGTTGACTGTATGTTTAAAATATCTTCTTATTAAACTGTCTGGACACTGACAAAGTTCTCAATGCTTCGGTTTGAAGGTAGGGACCCTCATTATGCTACCGTGTTAGTGTGGGGCTATTTTGAGCCTTGTTAGTGGTATTAACAAGCAATTTTTATTTGTCATTACTCTTTGCCCAATATACTAGCGTTATACTAGCTTTATAGGCTAAACAGTTTTTAGAGATAAAACTATTTACATTCGATAATCATGAAAACAAATCTCAGATAACGGTTGACTAGGTAACAATGTGTAATTAGACCAAAGGTTCATTTTGCGCCGGAGTTCTCCTTTAAGTACACAATTAGATAATACCAATTTAGGTCAACCAATTACCAAGCAATGCTTAATTTTTTTCAGTCTGTGGTGTAATAAGGTCGCATTAGCAATTAAAAATAAACACTTAAGCAAAACATGGTCAGGTCAAAGTGTCTGAATAATTGTAAATTATACATTTTACTGGTAGTCCACGGTATGAAGTATAACATGTCACAGTTTACTTTATTTTGATATCCTCACTTACATTAATTGACTATAGTGTCCTGCACCCATTAGTAAAAGTTATATCTGGTGTCTGAATAATTTTTGGTTTGATGGTGTATATGTGTGTGTATGTACACCAGGCCGTCACTACTTTGAGTAGTTTTCTTTAAAGCGCAGTTATTGTATTATAACAAACACCCAATATCGTTTTCTTGTACACTACTAAATACATTTTATTTATGTGTATATATTACACAATTTAAACCATAGGCAAATATTCATTATTGTGTTCATTAATAATGACATCATATCCTCTTCTGTGCAGGTTGACAGTGTCGTGGCTGCTGAGTACGAGTTGGAATATTTATTACTGGAGGGTCATTGTTTTGACGTAACGACGGGTCAGCCACCTCGTGGGCTGCAGTTCACTCTGGGTACAGCCTCCGACCCTGTCATAGTCGACACCATCGTCATGGCCAACCTGGTGAGTGGACGTCACAGAATCATCTGGGGAATAAATGCCTCAAAAATGGTCTCAGACGTCAATGTCCCTTTCTGTGATCATATTTAACAGGGTTATTTCCAGCTGAAAGCAAACCCAGGAGCCTGGATGCTCAGACTGCGGAAAGGCAGGTCGGATGAGATCTACAAAATCTACAGGTACCCTATTATAGCGTGTTAGACATCTGTCTGTCTTAATGTACTTCTGTATCTTCACTTGATTTGTCTGTTCACTATTTTAATTCCCCTGTCGCAGTCACGATGGTACAGACTCTCCAGCCGAAGCTGATGATTTAATCGTCGTCCTCAACAACTTCAAGAGCAAGATCATTAAAGTGAAAGTAAGTAATGGGTGTCTGAATAAGGTGTCGGGGTGAGGTCACATAAAAGGTCTCTGTCTCTCTAGTTTGAGGGTATTAGCGGAGATGAATGTTCTCGGGAGGCTGTAGACAAGAGCGTGTGAGATATTCCTTCCATTTCTGCTCGACTGGAGAGATGGAGAGCGAGAGAGTGTCTTCACTTTTCCAGTATATACTCTAATATCTGACAAGCTGTCACATGTCAGCAGGTGTGTGGGCGTGTGTCCAATGTGAGGTCTGCTGCTTCCTGTGGGGCTGTGGGTGGATTAAGAATGTGGACTAGGATGAGTGTGTGTTTATATATATCTGCATTTTTGACACGTTGTGGCTTTAAGTACACAGCATAGACCGTTGGAAATGTGTTTGTTTATGCAACAGTGCTTGTCTCAGGGTTTGGATTATTGGTTTCTCATCAAAAGTTGGCAGTCATGTTCACTACATATCAAAATTAACTTCACTTGCCAGTGCCTGGGACATTGAGAAATAAATGTAATGTCCCTGATTTATCTTACTGGTTGTAAAACAGCATTTTGCTTTTGAATACATTTTTTGTTTATGCTCATAACAAAGAATTTAGCCATTTTTAGTGGGGCATTTGGAATGTCGTCACATGGAGTTCTGAAGTTCCTAGCTGAACGTCTAACTGAGATTCAAAAATTTGGGGTTGGTTACGGTTACAGTTTTATATTTTAATATACATTTAAAATGCAATTTATTTATGTGATGGCAAAGCTGAATTTTTGCAGCCATATCTCCAGTCTTCACGTGATCCTTCAGAGAAAAAAAAAAACCCTAAAAATGCTGATTTGATGCTCAAGGAACATTTTAATTATTACTCATTATTATCATATATTATGTCTTTACTGTCACTTTATGATCATTTAATGCATTCGGGTTGAATATACATATATTAATTTTTCAAGCTAATGCAATTCCAAGCTAGCTAGTAACTCCATTTTTTTAACTAATTAGTTTTTTTAGGAACCTGTCTGTCACCCATGTCCCCACCAAAACTCTCTGAATGTAGCTTTTATTTATTGACCAGAATAACCATATTAAACTGTCTTAAACCACAAGTGGCTCACAGAGTGCTGCAGTTACATGTGCTTAGCTTTAGTGCAGTGGGATTTAATGCATTTAATGAGTTTGTTGCCCTATATCATGTTCGCAGGTGCAGAAAAAGCCTGATATGATGAATGAGGAGCTTCTTAGTGATGGTACCCATGAGAACGACTCTGGATTCTGGACGTCTCTAACCAGGTACAAACACCAGCTCTGTTGCCTGATTAGTTCTACTTTAGCACTCACTTACAATATTTGTATATTCAATGGTTATTTCTTTCTCTCTTTCAGAGGATTTACCGGTGGTTCAAAGCCAGAAGAACCCAAACAGGAGAAAGACGATGTCATCAACATTTTCTCGGTGGCCTCTGGTCACTTGTACGAGAGGTTCCTCAGGTAAAACAGCTGCTTTTCAGTAGGAATTTACAGTGCCAGCGTTGCAAGTGAAATGTACTGTAAATGTGAAAAAAATGATTTGGTTACACCTACATTATGCAAGTGACAAGGGATAGTTCACCCAAAAATGAAAATTGTGTCATCATTTACTCACCCTCAAGTTGTTTCAAACCTGTATGAATTTCTTTCTTCTGCTGAACACAAAAGAAGATATTTTGATGAACGTCAGTAACCAAACAGTTGATGGGTCCCATTGACTTCCACAGTATTTTTTTTCCCATACTCTAAATACAGCTTTGGAACAACTTGAGGGTGAGTAAATTATGACAGAATTTTCATTTTTGGGTAAACTGTCCCTTTAATACTGCATTTATAATGTCATCAGAATAAAATCTCCCTGTTTTTTGTAAAAGTTTGCTACCTCCTATGGGGCCATTCACATCTTTAATGCCATTTGCTCTTTTTTAATTGGTTGTGTCCATATGGATGGATTTCTTTGTCCTTTCTTACACATATTGCTATTTGTGACGCAAAAACACTTTTTTTATTTTTTTTTTTATGTACACCCCAATGTGAAATTAAGGTATTCTGCTTGAATATTAATTGGGTCATGCAACCGTTGTTTCGTAAACTTCAAGTCAAGCTACGGAAGAATTCACTGTTTCTTTGCTGATGTAGAATTTACAGATTAGGCTAACGCCACAGCGCTATTAATATTCATGAGTAAAGCCTTTGCCCTTCATTTATTTAATGCATCCAGGCATATCCAGTAAAATAACTTTAATCAATAACATTATAAACATTTAATAGCTTAACAGATCTTTCGTGAAAATATATTCAAATAGTTATGAATGTCATATTTTAATGTTCCTAAACTACCTCAGCATTACCAATATATTTTAGTTTTATCAAAAGTGATCTATCAGGGCTGCCATTGTTTGCATAGACCAAACAAATGTTAGCGTAGAGCCCTGTTCATGTTCTCAAATGGATCTTGACATTTCTGCAATGACAAATATATGACTTTAATATCATTCTTATGCAATGGTATCTTATTGCTATAGCTTTGACATGTAATACAGACAAATCCTCTTGTGTATACCCTTATGTGATGCTGAAAAATGACACGCATACATCTTCTAATTTCACATAATAAGAAAATGCAATAACTTTACGTGACCGCCTAGCTTGGGTCACATCTTGACTTTTTGTGACATTTTCCTTCTTTTATATATATATATATATATATACTTTTTTTTTTTTTTTTTTTTTTGAGGGAATAGGCCTCTTTTTAAATGCTGATCTCTAGACTTACTGTTTCTTATTAACGGCAATGTTATTGGTTGTGTAATGCAGCTCAGTTTAGAAGGTCACTCACATAACTCTTCTGCGGCTTGTCACTGCAGGCACTCTTTGTTGAGCTTTGGCCTCTCTCTGTCTCTGCAGGATAATGATGCTGTCTGTGCTCAAACACACCAAGACACCCGTCAAGTTCTGGTTCCTCAAAAACTACCTGTCTCCAACTTTTAAGGTACTGGATTCAAGATTGAGCATGATGGCATATATATATATATATATATTTATATATAATTTTATCAAATGTAATTTATTTCTGTCATTTCTGTAGCAATTAATCCAGTTTTCAGTGTCGCATGATCCTTCAGAAATACTTCTAATATGCTGATTGTTGGTGCTTAAAAACATTTATTTGATGAATAAAAAGTTAAAAGAACATTTATTTAAAATAGAAATCTATTTTAACATTTAAATGGCTTTCTTTGCGGTCACATTTGATCCATCCTTGCTGAATAAAAAAAATCTTGCTGACTACAAAATTGTGAACAGTATATACATTGCATACTTGTGTGTGTCTCTTGCAGGAGTTTATTCCATATATGGCAGAGAAGTATGGTTTCCAGTACGAGTTGGTGCAGTATAAATGGCCACGTTGGCTTCACCAGCAGACAGAGAAGCAAAGGATCATCTGGGGATATAAGATCCTGTTCCTCGATGTGCTCTTCCCCCTGGCTGTGGACAAGTTCCTCTTTGTGGATGCGGATCAGGTACAGAAACAGAGCAGTGCAGTTGTGTTGTATGACCTCCCGTCTCTAGTGAGCACTAAGGCCCAGTCTGCCCTTATGAGATTATTTTTTGCACTGGAAGTCCACGGCAGTTGTAATCCATGGTGTTTGTTATGCAAAATGGAGAGAGGATCATGCACATTACACAATGGATGATGCACTGCTGCCACCTTTGGGTAAAGAAAGGTACAGTTGGAGTTTAAATATAAACAATAACAACAAAAATAATCTAATATTTAAATATTTTGTTTCTTGTGGAAAATGCAGGTTTAAGTCTTACCATATCATGTCCTGATTCCATTCGCCCCTCATTTCCATCGATTTGTCGGTGAATGAAAAGACCAGTCTAGGACTGATGAATGTTGTTGTGTTTTGTCCTACAGATAGTTCGCACAGACTTGAAGGAGCTGCGGGACTTTGATCTGGAGGGGGCGCCGTATGGTTACACACCTTTCTGTGAGAGCCGAAGAGAGATGGATGGATACCGTTTCTGGAAGTCTGGATACTGGGCCAGTCACTTGGCAGGACGTAAATACCACATCAGGTCAGAAGGGCTTTTTCCATCTACCTTTAATTTAAATGATGATACATATCAAACTGACTCATTTTTTGGTAGTTTAAAATGGCTCAGTAGAGTCATGATAGCCCTGTCCAGTGCCTCCTGTGATTTTCTTCTATAGAGCTGATTTACCGCTGAAATGGAATTGGTTTAATAATTGAAGACTTTTGCAACATTAAAGGGATAGTTCACCCAAAAGTGAAAAAGTCATTTACTCACCCTGGGGGTGTTCTACCGCAGTATGCCATTCTTTTTTTTTTTTTGGACCACAAAAGGAGAAAAAATTAAAATAAAGTCCATATATTGCATATATCACAAAATGCTCCCATGCAACACGTGTCATATTTTCCAAGTGTTTTGGGGGTATATGTTAGGGTTTGTAAAAAAACAAACCGAAATTGAATGTTGTATTTAACGAAAATCCTAAGCTTTGCCGTTGGTCTACCGTGCTCAACTGCACGTTCGTGTGACTCACTCAGAAAAAGCACGTAAGTTGTGAGAAATCAAGATTAATAAAAACATGACATGAAATACTAGAAATCCCCAAAAAGTGTCTGTGCAGTTTCATCACAAAGTTGAATATCTCCGGAACGTAACTCCGGTTGTCTGATGACAGTCAGAATGACAGCTGATAGATGTGAGCTCCATCACTTCTTGTTGAGATGAACACAACAGATATTTTCACCTCAGAGAAGAAAGTAGATTGTATTTCATGTTCAATTTTTTATCTTGATTTTTCACAACTTTTTCTTATCTGCTTTTTCTGAGTGAGTCAGAGTGAACTGCGGCTCTAATACTTTATTTTTTACTTGCTTATACTTTTGTTGCGACCCCGTCTAGGGTGAGGCCGCAACATAAACTGGAATTAGAAACCAAAGATCCATTGTACACTTTTATTTACAGAACCACAAATGAAAGCACAACTTTAGGGGTGAGCAAAGGCCAAAACAACAAACAAACACCAACTAACTCCTGACAGAAAATCTAAATTCCCTATCAAAAGAAAATAAATTAAAAACAATAAATTACCCTATCTCCCTATCTAATGAAAAACAGGAGAAAACACTATTTACAAAAATAAATGGCACTCACCCCGTACAGCTTCCATATGTGGACACAATATTTACAATATTTTACAAAATATACAAAAAGGAAATGAGATTGACAGCCACTTATCAACTCAAAGCCAAAATTCACACTGCACACAACAGGCAGATCAACAAGCAAGCTAGCAGTAACAACACACAATAGCACATGTACAATTGAAAAACAGGAAATCCCAAGTTGAGCAGAGCTCCCTCTTCAGGCACTCCAGATCATTTTATTGCCCCTTTGGCCCCATTAGCACCTTTGTTCTCATCCAATCCTGTGAAAGAAAGGGCAGGACAAAAGAGAGAGAAACAAATACACAATACGTCTGGGGAATTATCACTTTATACTTTATTGTCCCATTCCTGGGAAATTTGTCTTGGACAACATGACACGGCCAGTACACAACTTCGATCACACACAACACTAGTACATAGCATACAATAATTAGAATATAACAACATTCCAATAATAAAAACTAACAGCATCCTACATCAATTTTGAAAATCTCTGTTAAATTTTGACCGCAGTTGGCATTATAACGATTAGACTTACACATCAAGACCCTGAATCGTCTCCCTGATGGTAACAAATTAAAATTCATATGTAAAATGTGTGTACCGTCAGAGACGATTCTTTTAGCTTGCTTTAAAATAGATTGCTCGCACAGCTCTTGTATGGTTCGTTTTTCCTCCCACCCTATAATTTTTTTAGCAGCGTGCACCAGTCGTGCTAGTTTTGATTTTGATTGAACTGTCAGATTTCCATACCATGCAGTGATACCATATCTTATTAAGCTCTCAAAAAACAGACTGATAAAACAGAAACAAGATCCTCTGGTTTACTCCAAACACTTTTAACCTTCGCAGGAAATATTGCCTCTGCTGCAATCTAGAACAAAGAGTGTTAATGTGAGAAGATCAGCCTAATGAATTGTCCATATAAACTCCTAAGTATTTATATGAAGAAACCTGTTCAATAATATTACCATGTATTATTACAGGGCTCTGGTCCACCTCAGATCTAGGATCAAAAATCATTTCAACAGTCTTCATTTCATTTAAAATCAAGGAATTAGTGTCACACCAGCCAACAAACCTGTCAACATCAGAAAAATACTGCAAGGGTTTTGTTTTCTTATTCAATAAACTCAATATTGCTGTATCATCAGAACATTTGATGAAGTATATATCATCCTGACTAGAGACACACTCATAAGTATATAGTAAAAGTGTCTCATGTCTCATAAACACACAGTCGTTCACAGAAGACCAAGATCAGGGTTTTCATTAAATAATACATTAAATTTCACTTTTATGATTTCACATTTTTTTCACCAAACCCCTCGAACACTTGGAATATATGGCACATGTCACATGGGATCAGTCTGTGATACTTTTACATATTTTTTTAAAAGCTTGATGCTGGTCACTATTCCACAGAGCCCCTAAAGGGACCTTTGCAAAAATAAAAATAAAGACTATCGCGTGCGCACGCATTACAATTTCCGTTTGCGTACAATTTGCGTCACTGTCATTACTATGAGGAAAACAAGAGCATGGATGTCAAAGTTTAAACTTCTCTTCTAGATTAAAAAAGACCAAAGTGTTATTAAACTGTTGGTTACAACGCGGCAAATAAATCCTTATTTTTAAGGAATTGGTTTAACAGGGATATTAATCATCTTATGAATATGTTTGATATTATGGAAATATTTTAACATACAAACAATTTATGCGAATCCATAGTTTTCCTGTGCATTTTAAAGAATTTAATTCTGTCATTAAAGCTATTTTCCCTACTCTGATTCATCTTATCAAAAGTCATATTCAATTTATTTATTATTATTTAATGTTTATTTGACAGGGACAAATGCATAAAACATTGCTTTATAAAGAATACAAAGTAGATGCCATGTATACAGGTTTCTAGCCATGACTAATTTGCAACCCCTGTCCCTGGTTAGGCTTATAAAATTAAAACAGAAATTACAAAGTATTGAGTTTAGAATGTATAGCTATTAAAATACATACAATAAATACATCCCATACATGAGATAATATATGGGCTTAAGTAGATGTAGAAATCACTATAAAACAGAGTCTAGACACATTTAACAATACAAGAACACAAAAGTGTGCATATGTCTGTGCGTGCTAACATATGCAACATAATGTTTGTATGCATTGTGTTGTATCCTGTACAGTCAGTGTTCACAGAGTTGAACTCCACATTAATGCCACATTTAACTCCACATTAATGATAAATCCAAAATTAATTTTAAATGACATTGAATTGATTGATAAAAAATGCAATAATAAACATATTTGTACAATATTTCAAATACAAAATAAAATAGCACCTAGAGGAATTTTTTGTTTGGAACTCTATTATTGATAATATTAATTGGAAGACTGCTTGGTTAATCCCCTTTAAATATTGCATTAATAATAAAACCAAAGAAATACATTTGAAAAAATTTGCATACCATTTATCCTGTTAAATCATGAATTGCAAGATACTCTGATATTGACGATTTATGTTCCTTTTGTAAAAGTGGGAAAGAGGTGTTGACTCATTTGTTTTTTGAATGCAAAATTATCCCAAATTTCTGGAAGGAATTGGCAGAATTTATCTTTAATTTAGTACAAATTAAATACTATTTTACTTTTCAAGGATATTATTGTATATTATGAAAACAATGTTAACAAAGGTCTTGAATACATTGTTGATTTATTTATACTGTTGGCAAAATGTTATATCCATAAGCAAAAATATTTAAATTCATCCCCAACTTAAAATATGAAACTAATATATAATATAGACTCATTACATGCAAAGTGAGATATTTCAAGCCTTTATTTATTATAATTTTTATGATTATGGCTTACAGCTTATGAAAACGTTTTCACAATATTCTAAATTTGAATTTTGGGGTTTTATAAGCTGTAAGCCATAATCATAAAAATACGAACAATTTATTTCCATAAAATTATCAAACATATTCATAAGATGATTAATATCCCTGTTAAACCAATTCCTTAAAAATAAGGATTTATTGGTCGCGTTGTAACCAACAGTTTAATAACACTTTGGTCTTTTTTAATCTAGAGGAGAAGATTAAACTCTAAGTCCGTCTAAAGTTAAACTCTAAGATGCAAAAGCCTCTAAGTCCGTCTAAAGTTTTTGTTTAATATGAACATTTTTATCAGGCTCCTATGTATAGGTTTCTACCTAAGTACCGGAATTTCTGAATAAGCTGAGGCTGGGATTCAGTGAGTTTGAAGTGAAAGTATTTGATGAACGTATACTATGTGCAGAGAGCATTCACTCAATATTATCTTCTCGGTTTTGACAGAGATGGCTTTTAAAGGCTTTTGTATCGGAGGTCGATGACTTAATTTTCATTTTAGACTGAACTAACATTTTAATAATGTTCCCTGTTTATTACTTCGAAGCTACTTTGAAGCAATGTGTATTGTGCTATATGAATAAATGTAACTTGATTTGGTTTTTTGTGCTCCTCAGTGCTCTGTATGTGGTCGATCTGAAAAAGTTCAGGAAGATCGCAGCTGGAGACAGACTGAGAGGCCAGTACCAGGGTCTGAGTCAAGACCCCAACAGCCTGTCCAATCTGGACCAGGTGGGACGTCCTTTTTTTAAATTGTTCTCCTGTATCACTTCCCACATAGAAAAGCCTTTGTCAGTGTGCAGTGCAATCATGTGTGCCTTTCATTGATTGATTGTTTTTTTCCTCTCTCAGGATCTGCCCAACAACATGATCCACCAGGTGCCAATCAAGTCACTTCCTCAGGAGTGGCTTTGGTGTGAGACCTGGTGTGATGAAGCATCTAAAAAGAAAGCCAAGACTATAGATTTGGTAGGTCCATTGCTTTCTGCACACAATGGGTCTCATTCACTAATAATTGCATACACTATTCATATTTATACGCGGAGTATATATGTATTTAAAACCGATCTATGTTTAAAATTGTAACATGTTTAAATGGCCACCAAGTGTATGTGAATTTTACGTATGAGTGGTTTTAGTTGTTCTTACATATTTTCGTAAATTTATAATACATTTTAGAAAGAAAGTTATTGATTAATCATGATTTGTTTTTAAAAACGTTCATACTCAGATTTCACCCAGATTCGTGTGTATGCATGCTTAGTGACCCAATGATTGAAGCAACTAGAACTCATGTTTTCAGGGTTCTTTAGATTTTCATGTTGTTTGTTGACATTAATTGACACTTTGTATTTGTCTGTCTTAGTGCAACAACCCACAGACAAAAGAGCCAAAGCTGCAGGCTGCTGTGCGTATAGTAGCCGAGTGGAGTGGCTATGACCAGGAGTTAAAAAGAATCTACAACAACTTCCTGGGGGAGAAAGAGAGAGGCACAACAGACAGCTATCAGCAAACAGACAGAAAACACCCAGGTAAGACCAATCTGGCCTTTTCCTTTTTGTGTCGTGTGGAAGTGATTGTCACTGAGATGTTTTAATCTTTTCAATGGCACTTTCCACGATCATGGTCCAAAATAGGAATTTCAATCCTTATAAATGTTGTTCGTCCACTTCATTAAGGGGAAAAAAATTATACAGTACAAGCTTTATTTATTTATTTTGCAACCCTGTTACCAAAGTTTATGGCATGTCTATACCAGTGTTGTGCTAGTTACTAAGAACTAGTTACAGTTACTAGTTACTTCATTCAAAAAGTAACTCAATTACTTTGTTGATTACTTACACCAAAAAGTAATGCGTTACTGTTAAAAGTATCTTTTTAGTTACTTAAAAAAAAAAACATTCTTTAATGTTCCCTTTTATGCGTTATGGTCTATACAAACACAAAACTGACTTAAACAGAAAGTCATTTTTAAACACTATTTTATTTGAGTCAGACCAGCACAAACTGAATATATCACAAGGATTTCTGAGGTGACTCACTATGCTGACTCGCGATCTTCGCAGTAGACGCGCCAGAGAGAAATGCACATTTCATACGGATTACATAAGTAGAGAGCAGTCTGTAGTCTGTTTTCTTTCGTTTTGAGTTGTTCTGTTTAAAAGTAGACATGTCTGTGAGGCAAGTAGGATACCTTATACGCCGAATATCGGTTTATTTATGAGACGAGCTCCAGTTCACGCGCCAGCGCCTCCATTTCGTGATTATCTATCGTCTGCTATATTTACTTCTTATTTATTAAATCCAGGCAATTGGTTGATAAAACATTGATTAAAATTAAGATACAATTAATACAAATGAAATTCACTTTAAAGAAAGGTTTTGTGCTTTCTGTTTGATGTCTCTGCAAGTATTAAAGCATCTTTTAGTGCCGCTTTCAGAGCGCGTTGCGTCCGTAACGGAGAACTCTCATGTCCGTAACATTGTTTTTTCCTCATAAATGCGAACACTAAAAATAAAATAAAATGAATATTTTGTTCTGTGGAGACTGAGAGCCAACCCTTCTTCATTCGGTGGGTAGTAGTTTGCGCAGTGTAATTCACATAATTACTAAACAATATTTATTTTAGGCCTATAAAATTCAGCCCGTATAAATGTGCATTTTCTAAGTTTAGAAAATGGACAAAATTAATTTGATTCTAATCATAATGTAACATTATTGTGAAATTGATTTATTTATAGGCTATTTGCTATTAGTATAGTAAAGCCTGTTTTTATCCAACTAGGCTATGTGTGGGCCTTATGTAAAATACGGGACAAATCGCGTCCCTTATTGATTTGATACGGACGAGTCATTTTACTTGTAAATACGGGACATTTCCGTATTTTAAGGGACGGGGCAACCCTACCACCAACAATGCGTCGCTGCTGTAAACAGGTTAGGCTGTAGGCTACACTTCAGCCAAAATTAACTAATTTAAAAAAGTAACGGACAAACGCACCATATGGTAATGGTAACGGAGTTAATTTATTTAAAAAGTAATGCGTTACAGTATGAGTTACTGTCGCGTTACTGCCCAACACTGGTCTATACACAATTGAATGTGGTGTATAGATGAGATACACAATCTAATATACATGTGTTTTTACAATACACTAAATCAAATAAAATATATAGAATGTAAATTTTAAAAACGCATAAATACATTGCTTTGTATTTATTTTACTTTTTTTTATTATTATTTTATGAGATACAGGGTCCACATTGTGTTTATTAGTTTCAAATAAATAACGTTGCTTTGTTTTGATGGGGGAAAATCATTTTTGGTTATTAAAATGACTTAATAATTCAACAATTCAGTAATTCAATTCAATTCAGTTTTTCCTTACAATGAATTGAATGTCTATTCAACATACAACAAAGTTATGGCATTATTATACGCTACTGCTCAAAAGTTTTGAGTCTGAGATTTTCATTGTGTTTGAAGTTTTGGTCACTAAAGCTGCTTTTATTTTCTATAAAAATACAGTAAACAAGTAATATTGTGAAATATTGTTATTTTAAATAACTTTTCTATTTTAAAATATTTTAAAATTTAATTAATTTCTTTGATGGCAAAGCAGAATTTTCAGCATCATTAGTCCAGTCTTAAGTTTCACATGATTCTTCAAAAATCATTATAATATGCTAATTTGGTGCTATAATTATATATAATATATATCATTTTTTTTCAGTATTCTTTGAGTAGAAGGTTCAAAGAACAGCATTTATTTGACATACACATATTTTTCAAGCATAAATGTCTTTACTGTCACTTTTGATCAATTTAATGTGCTCTTGCTGAATAAAAGTATTAATTTCTTTCAAAAAACAAATCTCACTGACCACAAACTTTTGAATGGTAGTGTATAAATATGAACGGTTTACCCAACATATCTCTTTAGAAGTGTAAATTTAACCTAATTGTGGAAAGTGCCAAATACCTTCTAATTATTTGCATAATTTGATCCTCTTTCTGCTCTTCCTCACTCTTCCTCTCTGTCAGGTGGTGACACACACATAGAGCTTTGAGCTGATGCTCTGCGAACGAAGAAGAGGGGACTCTGTTCAAAGAGTTGTCTTTTTTTCACCCTTTTTAAACCAAGCCTATCCTCCAGGAATGGGTTGACATTCGTGCTAAACTTGACTTGAACAGAATTAATGCAAAATTCCCTCTTTTATACCTGAATGTTTGTGGAGGTTTTGGGGTTCTGGGTAAACGACACAGGCGGAGGACATCTCCTCTCTCCAGGCACTTTTGATGTTTAACCCCCTACAACCCCCTCTGGGCCTGATACACTTGCATTTGCCATAAACAATATCATTTTCCACTTGAGCAAAAAGACTAGCACAGTCTCTGATTGGTTGAAGTAAGTACCATAGGGAATAACTTAATTGAACAAGAAACGGCATGTGCTCAATTTTAATATTAAAACAGATTTGATAAACATTCCTCTTAGCTGTAATATCAGGCACTGACTTTATCTCATGAAAATGATTATTAAATCATGAAACATAAAATGCAGACTGTTTATTTAAAAGCCACCCATGGTGTCGAAATGCCACCGCAACAAATTGATGTCATAATATTTAGACTTCAATGCACAGATGGCACATCACAGTTCAGTTAGAGACTCTATGTAAAAATCCAGATTCATCTTTTGGTAAACAAGCCAGCTCTGGTCTGTTTTTGTGATTCTGGTGTTTCCACAATGTTAAAATCTTCAAAAAGACACATCAAAAGACCTTTTAACTCAGGAACAAGCTATTCGGTTGACTTTAGTCACAGCTAAAGATATATATTTTTTTCTGTTCCGCATAAGGAAATGTTAATTAACTGAAAAATCTCTGTGTGCATTGAAAAGCTCGTCATGTAGTGTTGTCACAGCCCAATGTTGGTTTGTGTTTACTCCATGTTAAAATGATTCATAATGGCATTCAGTTAATGAAAGTCAGTCAATGGTCCTTTTGGCCCTACAGGATTAAATTGATGTTTTTAGAAGATTGCGAGGGGGCAAAGAAACACCAACTTGCTCCAGAGATGCTGCTAGCTGGTAACAGGTTTTTGCTGAAATATCATTTTTTTTATGTATCACTGGATTTCAATAAGTACTTGATGTGGGCCACGTCCATTTCTGTGGTAATGCTCTTTGTCGGTTTGAGAATGATCACTAGCTACATACATTTGATCATAATCCATGGGCTGGGATTTTTTTTCTGCATTTAGGTAATATAGATGTGTGCTGACTTTTTCATCTCTGGTTATTACCTGGAAATCGCCAATAGATCCCAGAGTCTGAATTTTAAGGTGAAAAGCTGGGCTTGTACAGTGCCTTGTGCTTTGTTCTGTTTGAGAGGTACATTACAGTGTCGTGTGGTTTATCTACTGTTCTTTTACTGGATACACTCAATATGGGGAAAAATGACTAATTCGGTCAAAACTATGATCCTTTGGAATTACTGTAAGATTAATTGTGGGATGACAATGTTTTGTAATAAAACAATGTATTGTACCAAATGGAAGCATTTTTTTTTACAGTCTGGTGCTAATAATTCAGTTATTTCAATTGTTTTAAAAATTCTACAATTAATATTTATTTATTCAATTAATATTATTATTTAAAGATTTTTTTCTTCCCCACTTCTTTTGAACACTCTTTTAGAAAGCGAAATAAAATCCACTCATTGCAATGCATTATTCTACCAAGTGATGGCAGCACAATCCAGTAGTTAAACTATGACCATAATGTAAAGAGAAAGATTGATGATTATTACCTTGTTTTTAGATGCTCTGTCTCTGGCGATTAAAGGGATAGTTCACCCCAAAGTGAAAATTCTGTCATCATTTACTCACCCTCAAGTTGTTCTAAACCTGTATAAAGGTCTTCTGCTGAACACAAAAGATATTTTGACGAGTGTAAGTAACCAAACAGTTTCTGTCCTCCATTTACTTCCATAGTATTTTTTTTTTCTATACTATGAAAGTCAATGAGGCTCATCAACTGTTTGGTTATCAGCTTTCTTCAAAATATCTTTTGTTATGTTCAACAGATGAAAGAAATTCATGCAGGTTTAGAACAACTTGAGGGTGAGTAAATAACTAAACATCCCCTATAGTATCATAAAACTGGTCTATAAATTAAACACAAGCAAAACCAACCATTTTTTTAGCCTTTGCTTTTCTAAGGTTTTCGATTCCTATCTGCGTCTTCTCAACATCTTATTGTTCATTCAGTGTCAAATATGCCGTGGTAACTTTTTGCCTTTTTTTTTATGCACATGAACATTTAATATCAAACTAACTTTTGATTTCAAATTGAAACTTTAGATTTCACTGTTGTGGCTTTCTCATATTTGTAATGCAATTTCTTGTTATATGGACGTTGTATCACATCTGCAGAACACATCTGTCCCTGACCAATATATATATATATATATATTTATTTATTTTTTTCAGTGCATTTTCTAATGTTCTTTTCAGTTTTGCGATTATATGCTCACAAATGATATTTAACAATGCAGTTATGTAGACAAATTCAAGCTCATGTTCTCTTAGTGATGATGAAGTCAATTAAACCCCTCAAACCCTCATTATTGCACTACAAAAGTGTCCTTGACTCGGATCAAGGGCACTACAAAAGTGTCCTTGACTCGGATCAATGGTTTAATTAATTTGTGAAGGGTGCCGATGTTTTTAAGTTTTGACACAAACAACAAAGTCCCATGGTATTCCTATTATTTGGACTCAGTAATACCATGGTTTTTGGGACATGCACCATGATATTGTTTTGAAATACCATTGAAGAATCGTGTACAGTAAATACTAGTGTGCATGTTAAAGGGATAGTTCACTTTAAAATGAAAAGTCTGTCATCATTTACTCACCCTCAAGTTGTTTCAAACCTATATGAATTTCTTTCTTCTGCTGAACACAAAGGAAGATATTTTGAAGAATGTCAGTAACCAAACAGTTAACTAGACCCATTGACTTCCATAGTATTATTTTTTTTTCCTACTATGGAAGTCAATGCTGTTTGGTTACTGACATTCTTCAAAATATCTTCCTTTGTGTTCAGCAGAAGAAAGAAATTCATATAGGTTTGAAACAACTTGAGGGTGAGTAAATGATGACAGACTTTTCATTTTAAAGTGAACTATCCCTTTAACATCATATATTACACTAGTTGTTCAGTAAGATGATTTAAAAAAAAAAACAAGTTAACAGTTTTATTCAGCAAGGACGCATTAAATCAGAAGTGACACAGTAAAACATTTATTATGTTACTACTCAATAATATTCAATAAAGAGTCGTGAAACACGGTTTCCGTAGAAAGTGTGTGAGATGTTTTCAGTAATTTCAGTGGTGAAATCTCCTGACGGGGAGCATAAAGGTATAGCCTACCGTTTCTTTTTGAGGAAGAAAAAACAAAAAGTCCGTCAATATCAATTGAGAGCAGAGCAGTGGAGCCAGAAAGAGGATCATTTACATGTAGATGATAGTTTTAGCCTGGATCCACTCTTTCTCTCTGTCATTTCATAGTTACCATGGCAACGCGCATGCCATTTATTTCTGTACATTAGGCGCAGACTGCTCGTCCTCTGCTTTGGCCGCTTTTTTTTCTTCAGACCTCTTTTTAGGAGGATGAATTTGCATCTAGATGAGTTTGCGCTGTCTGTCCTTACCCCACTCCCGTCTCTCTCTCTCTCTCTCTCTCTCTCTCTCTCTCTCTCTCTCTCTCTCTCTCTCTGGTTTTATCTTTCCTGTCTTTCTTCCCCTCTTTTGTGACCTTTACTCCGTCGGTTAGTCTCTCACTGCTGTCTCGTTCCTCATGGTCCGTTGAAGCCTCACGAGAGAGAGAGAAGTGTTGGACGAGAGAGAGCGAGACGGACAGAAATTGGGCATCCCTCCTGTTGCTGGGGGAGAGACTCTGACTCTGTGGCTCCAGGGCTGAAACAGGGGGTGGGAGAGCGTGCCTCCGTATCTCTATCCAGATGGCACTGGTCAGTCGTCCCTTACTCAGCGGGCACATTAAAACGGATCACTGATAGTAATGACCAACACCCACATCTGTTAAGCCACGTCCCTTGTCTGGGTATACAGGCATCCCGATGCCTTCTGCCCTCGCTTTGATCTCGCTAACGGCTGTCGGTCTGCCAGGAGGCTGTCCGTCCGTGTGCCGCCTGTGCCCATGTCGTGCCCATGTCTTCCCCAGCCCAGCAGGAGAACCGTTTTAGTAGCCTTTTTGCCAGATGGGACTGGGCTTTATCTCGTTTGCTGCAGTGAATTCACAGAGTTTATTGATAAATGTTTAACAGCCAAGTAGTCTGAGCTCATGTGGCACGCACACATGGGAAGAGATTTGTCAAAATTGCAAGATACAATCTGATTGTGAAGATTTGATCTGTCATATAGTGTAAGGAAGTCAAAACCAACTTGTTTAGTTATTGTTAACCAAAACTAACAATAGTTTTAAAGTAGGCCTAAAGCTGAAATTAAAATATATTAGTTGAAAAACGTACATACATACACAGGCTAGGCATATACACACATTTATATATTTAAAAACTTTTTATAAAAAAAAGTTTATATAGCCTATGTACAAATAATGAAAAAAAAAATATATATATTTATATATATACAAACCTATGTTAGATGTTATGTTATCTTTATTTTAAATAGCACACACATTTTTTTTAAATAGCTTTAGTCGATAATGACAAAACTGTTCAATAAAGGATGTGCAAATGTTGAATTTATGCCTTGATATCTTTCTACCTGGCTGTACTGCATGAGAAGGCACCATTTTTCAGGTTTCGGACACATCCATTAAGTGGGTGGGTGAGTTGTTATGCTGATATAAAGAGAAATTCTGAGCTGATGCCCATTGTGGTAAATCTTGAGGAGCAAAATGTGTCATCTGATCGCATTTCATGCCATGACTGTTCTGACCCAGCCTTCCTGTTAAGTCTCTCATCCATACAGGTGCCTTGACCTTTGTTTCTAGCCTTCATCTTCTAGCAGGTTGGGTCAGCAGGTGACGGTACACCCTTGATGCACTCCTCCACAACTTTCTGTCATTCTCACTTCACAGTTTGGCTCTGTGTCCTATTGTCTTTTCTATAGACCTTTTGTGCTGGTCAATTTTCTCAGTAAACTAAAAGACCCTTAAAGAAGGTGTTCTATTCCTTCATTTTAAAATATCCATATATACCCGTCTCAAAACCTACTGATGGCATTTCTATGTAACGGATGAGCAAACAGCATTCTCAGATTTGTTTTGCTTGTTTAGCATGCAGCCATGTTCATGCTGCAGTGATGTGGTGAGCCATTTGGTGGCGCTCTTACTCTACGAGCCACTGACAGCAAACAGGCCATTAGCATGTGAACATGCTAGGTTTTAATAGTTAATTGTTCAAAGTGACTCTCAGATACAAAGGCGGAGGGAACAAAGCTATTGTTTTTAGTGTACTTTTCTTTTAAGGAAATCCATTTCAATGGCTTTTAGGTGTACAACTACACTTTCAAATCATTCAGTGTACATTGACATCTTAAGAAAAGGTGAAGGATGTCTATGTTGTTTCTTGTTGGTTTGTGATTGGCAAGTTCACACATGCACCAGTAAACGCTAACATTTGCAACCTCCTAAGTTGTTGGATTTTGTTTAGTCACGTACACTGCCATAACAAACACAATGATCTGACAAAACCTAACAAGTTGGTGTTCATTGTAGCAGTCTGAATTAGCCTTTGGCTACTGTTAACCACAGCACAGACTCTGCTCTATGTTTAGATCATTAGCCTGAGGTCAGTGAAAGTGTTCACGGCAAGAAAGCCTATAAATAATCTATAAAGGTGCCCATTAACATTCCCAGCTACTAAAATATTAACAATACGTGCGTTGCTTGTAAAAGTTTTTATTATATGACAAAACATGGCTAATTTTGAATGTCCATCAGGTTCGAAAGATGGTTTTTATAACCAAATTTACCAGCAGAAGGTTACGGGGTCATGCTAACCAGTCAAACTTTGTTTCCTTGGTTTACACATTAGTTAGTGATGAGTATGTCAGCCAGTAGATATATGTTCTCACAGTTGATTAGACAGGCCGTATAGTCTGAGTTTTCACTTGATTACCCAAGACTTATAGGGTTTGGTGCCAGAGGTCTCATTATGATCATCATGAAGCATTTTCCGTCAGAAGTTAGAACACAGCATGTTGACTGATGACTTCAGGATCTCACTGCTGATTAACCAGGTCTGTGAACCCTTCCAGAAATCTAGATCTTCCTCATTGATAAATCATGCCTTGTTAATGTTATGATTGCATCTTTACACAACATATTTGCCATTTACCATGTTCACATTTCCCTGCAAAGCAAGTTAATTTTTTTTATGAATCATCATAAAGGACCTTAAATTATGTGTTTGTTTTATTCAGAGACTGCATGTGATGTTTCACTGAGGTAACTGCAAGAAAATACACAGACCCGGTTCCGCCGACTAAGGTAATGGCACCCCATTTCGTCCTTGCTCAGATTGACTAGATTATTATGACTTTATATAGTGGCTCCAAAAAGTATTCACAACACATAATGTTTGCACGTCTTTGGATTCGATAACAAAATGTCAAAACAAATGACATTTATTTTAAAGATAGATAGAAAAAAATACTATTTTCAAGGAAAACACTTTACAAAAAAATACATTGTTAGATTAAAAAAATAGCTCAGAAAAGTGAAGTTTGTTCTGAGCATCATTTGTTTGCAGTTTGATTCAGTTAGTTATTAATATAACGCAAACGAAACTGTGCCTTAAAGGGTTAGTTTACCCCCTAATGAAAATTCTGTAATGGTTTACTCTCTGTGTATGTGCACTGAATAAAAGCCTAAATTTAATCTATTTATCATATAAAGTGATCATGTTTCTTCACAAGACTTGGATTAAACTGCGCATGGATTTCTCTTAATATGCACTTTTTTATTGACAAGGATATGGACAAATCTCTCAGGTTTCATTAAAAATATCTTCATTTGTTTTTCAAAAGATGAACTAAAGTCTTATGGGTTTGGAAGGCGAGTGATTGACAGAATTTAAATTTTTGGGTGAACTATCCCTTCAAGAGTGTATAAATTACGTTCAGGGCCACTATATAAATATTTTTAGATCAGACGTAATCAAACAAGATAATTATAATATGACAGAGTGAATGTATAGTGATATTCTATACAAGTATAAAATTCAGTCCACAGAGAACAAGTACGTCACTTTCATCAAACGAGTGTGTTTTCTTTATTTAGCGTGTGTTTTCACAGTATTTTGAAAAATCGAAGGCATGGCGGGGTTCCTCAGCGTGATTCCTTTTGTCAATGTTACGAAGGTACACAAAAGGACATTGTAAGTGCATCCGCCGTAAAAAAAACAGATTCAAATTAGAGAGAAAATCTGATTAGCATTGATTGACATCCTCTAAGAAGTGACAACCGTCACTTAACAGTGGGTAAGGAGGCTGTGGCGTGGGATGTGTTTTGCAACCTCACGCCCAGCAGGTGATTGGCGCTACTGCATCTGACTGACCTTCAGCAGGTGTTGGAAGAATAAAGAGGTTTGCACGAACACGTCTAGCACACACACACACAGCCCCCTCTATCCTCCGGCGTCCTGCCTGAAGCACAGTCAATACTGATAACTCAGCCCTGAGCTTGTGTTTGCACGCGTTCCCTGCCCTTGATCCCCTGTGTCCTGCCTGGTGTGTGTACTAGCTGTCCTGCTCTCTCTCCAGAACGAAGGAACCAGGGGCCTCAGCCTAATGACTCCATCCAGCCTTGTCGGCACAACAGCATTTTAAGTACTCAAATGAAATATGGATTTTTTTTTCTTTTCTTATATTGGACGACATCCCAACTCTGAGGAGAGTTGAATTGAAATATCTTTTATTTCCCCACCACAGCACAGCCCAGAGAGGGTTAAACAGGAGGTTTAGATGAATTAATCATGTCTGCAATGAAAATTGTATTATCAGTATCTTTTAATACTTGCTCGTGGAAAGGTGCTTCTGGTCAATGCAATGTTGGGAAATAAAAATGAACTGAATTAGGCTGAGGAAAGGATGTTAAGAGTGTTAATATTTTGGATGTTTAGTTTAGCTCTCATTTCAACCCAGATGAAAATTTGATTTTCAGGAGAGTTAATGGAGTTGTCATTAATATTTAAGTATCAATTTCATAGTTTTTCTCTTTAAAATTCTTAGGAGAGACAAAATCAGATAAGGATGTAACTTGTATAACTTGTAGTGGGACTCAAAGCATTATGTGGATTATTTTAAGTATAGGCAAATCTTTGTAGAACTGTACAGCAGACTCTTTTTTTGTGAAGATTTTGATATTTTAAAATATTTGAGTATACCGAGTATAAATATGATCCTTCATTAAACATTACAAAGCTAAAGAAAAACAAGATTCTGTGTAAAATCACAGTTATAAACTGTATTTTATTAACGGCAAATTACTGTATTTTTTACGATATGTTTATTTTCCGTTGTTTTAACAGGATTTTTTTTTACAGTGTAGGAGAATATCTGAGCACAGTTTGAGACATGGAGATCTCATCTAGAACTTTAGAAGAGTTGTGTTGTAGCGCATCTGAGAAGCAGGATTTTTCAAAGCAAATTTCTCCATTTATCCTTAAGGATATTACCACAATTGAGATATCATTTGTGTCCTCTTAACTTATCTCCGAATCATGCTTTTGTCCTTATAACGCCACAAATAGCTTCCGTCTGCTGAAGAGATGCAGGTAAACAGGTGTGTGGAGGGAAAAAGTGAAATTGGCAAGACATGAAAGGGAAAATGGAATCAGACGGGTGATGCGGTGGCAGACAGAGGAAGTGTAAGAGGGCATGAAACATGCATTTCTTGCCTACCCTTAGATGCTAAATGAAAGCACACGACTCGTATAAAGATGGAAAATCAGCACTAATGGCCTATTTCACAGGTTTGTCTCAACCTGGTTTATATCTGTCTGTAAGAGTCATTCAAGGCATGAGACTGTGCGTTTCAGTCATAAATATGTCCAAGAGCCGTATAAAAAAATTGACTTTGGCTATTGGTATGTGGAAGTTAAGGGAGAACAGTTGCTGCCTTTGCACAACCATTGATATTGCCTGCCTCTGCCAGTCATTTCTAAGGCTTATAGCATCACAATGACTTGTTTAATGTACTACAAACAAAGGATGATGTATATATCTGTAACATTAGGCACTAAAATGTCTCAGTATCATTTACCAGGTTGAATTTGGTATAAATCTAACGCTGTTCCCCCTTCTCACAGAGGACAAGCCATGGCAGAATACCTCAGCCGTCCCTTAGATCAACCTGACATCAATCTAGCTGCAATCCGAGGGGGGTCCGCCAGCTCCACGGACACACTTCCTGCTTTAATGTCCATCACAGCTTTGGGAAAATCTTGTGAAATCATTAGGAGGAGCACAGGAATCAGAAAGAAGAGGTGAAGCTGAAAGATGTGGGAGGCTGTGAAGACGGGACCCTTCCATCTGTTCTGTGAAGCCGACGGTTTATTCCTCCCTCTGAAATCTCTCGCTTCCTTCCATCACAGGTTGTACCGCTAATAACTTCACAAGCTTGATGGATTAAAAGGCCTTTTTTATAGGATTTAGTGTACAAAACGCCTTTAGTTCAGTGCTGGTTCTCTTATGATTTATGTAGCAATGATGACAATAATAATACCAGTGTTTTTGCACAAAACATAAATCTAAAATACCCGTTAAGAGGACTAACACTCTGTCCTTGCCAGCGCAAGGAATCGTTTTGAAATGGAAATGAGCATATGGATATTTCGTCATGGCTCTTGTCAAGGTGGAGACGCCTTTTGCAATGCCTTTTAGAGAATCATTGGCACTTTAAGGTAGCTTTTATGCATTAGAGAAGGATTTATTACGATATGCGTGCAAGCGTTGGCCAGTGCAACGTGATCAGGCTAATAGAGTTATTGACACCCCTCCGTATGGCCACACTCTTTCAAGTGCCCATCAATCCATCCATCACTCCCCTTTAAAAAGGGATTTAGACAACCCAATGCATTTCATTAAGACTTGAAATTACTTTTGAAAACCGGGGGATAAATAAAGCCAGTCATGAAAGCAAATGCTAAGCAGACACTTTGAAGGCGAGAAGAAACACTTAAATCATTGTAATGCCGACCCAAAAAAAGCGGCAGCAAGAAATATCCATTAGGTAAAACAAAATGAAAATGTGATTAGAGAAGTGTTCCCTAGCTGTAACGCCTCACTCTTCATCATGCTAAGAGATGTCCACAAGCGCCAACCAATCAATGCGGTTACTGATACTCACACATGGACAAAAACAGCGAAAGGAGATTCAGTCCATCATTCCCACACAGGCATGTATTGAAGCCTGTTCAGCATCAGAGTAACAAAATAAAAAGCTTATTGTGACTTTATATCTCCCAATTGTAAGTTAGTTTTTCATAATCATTACTTCATATCTCACATAGGGGTGTGCGATATATCATCTACGATAATATCGTGATTGTTGTTTGACATTATCCCTCACTTTACAAAAACGCATCTAGAGAGTGCACGCATACACTACGTGACTAGTCTATTAAAATGCATTTAAAATGCCCCCAATATTCCATATAAGGGGGCAAAAATACCTCTGTATGTCTTTTATGTCTATTTTTTAATATAGTTAATCGATACAATCACATGAAAAGTGCCGTTTTTCTCCAAATATCAGCATGATTACAAATATAATATTAATTTAATACAACAGTCCAATAAACAAGTTAATATTAAGCGACTTACATTTGAGCCCAAATATTGCCTGTTTTTGCTTTTTTCGCCTACGAAAATAGTTCCAAACAAAGCCATACGACATGGTGGTGTTTCATTTCTGAATGAACGAATCGTTTGAATGAATGATTCACTGATTAATGAATGAATGACTCACTGATTAAGACCGTCAAATGCTTCGTTCCTGAATAAACTTTCCCTTCAATGTTTGGAAAATATAAAATTGTTAGCCTAAATAATATTATAAAGGACAGCATTCTGTTTGGTTTCCATTTTAAGTTCCCACAGGAAAGAAATTACAAATGAGATCTCTTCAATATCTCAGTTTTTTCTCCAATCCAACGAGAACAAATAGAATCTTTTGCTTAATATTCTTGCCTCTTCTAAGAAAAATTTCAGGTCAGTCATTGGTTGTGTGATTGCATCAAATTACAGCTCTAATGAAAGATCTCATTGAGGTTGTGATTCAGTGTAAAGGGTCTGATATTCATTGTTATTTGTTTTGTTTTGTTTTTATTGAAGGTGGGGGGGGGGGGGGGGGTCTTCATAAACAGCAAGAGAAAAACACACTTGTAATCTAATGCTTTGTCTCAATGTGTGATTCTGTAATTATGGAAACAGTAAATAATTAGAAAACAATACATAATTCATTGTTGACTCGGATTCATTAGTTGGAATCACATTAATGAATGTTTCATAAATGGATGGTTCTCATTTGGAAGGTGGGGCGAAGTTTGACGGGGCTGGTTTTTGCTAAAAGCGCATGAAGTTCCCTTCAGGATGACTATGCAGATGAGCCGAGCAGTTGTTCAACCAGGGACAAACCAACTGGGAGCACCAAACAGCCCTGCTGTGAGGTATGGAGATTAGACTTTATTTGCTGGAGAAGTCAAGAGTTTAATTCATATTTGCTTTCAAAACAAATAACACAAGAAAACTGTAAATCCTTAAGGGTGCCATGAAGTTACGGTTTGCTTCTCTTTCCGACTTTCCAAATGTTTTGTGCTAACTCTGATTGAATGAGTGCATGTTTCTGGGCATGTAGTCTTGTGCAGCCAGAACTTTTTCCATGTTTATTCAAAATGTGGTTTTAACCAGCTATGAAAAAAACTATAAAATGAGCAACACACACACACTCACACTCACACACACTCAGTCTGGTTATAGCTATCTTTGTGGGGACTCTCCATTGATGTAATGGTTTTTATACTGGACAAACTGTATATATTTTGTCTCCTTACACTAACCCTACCCCTAAACCTACCCATCAAACAGAACTTTCTGCATGTTTACCTTTTTTGTACAAAAAATATAATTTAGTATGTTTAGTAACCCATTTCCCTCGTGCATGTATGTGATCTCAGGTTTTACTATCCTTGTGGGGACATTTAGTCATATAAACCTGCACACACACACACACACACACACACACACACACACACACACACACACACACACACACACACACACACACACACACACACACACACACACACACACACACACACACACACACACACACACACACACACACACACACACACACACACACACACACACACACACACACACACACACACACACACACACACACACACACACACACACACACACACACACACACACACACACACACACACACACACACACACACACACACACACACACAGAGAGAGAGAGAAAACAAGCTAGGCTAGGCTAGTCTTCTTAGTTTTGAACACTTTTGAGCAGTAGTGTGTTGAGTGTGAGAGCTCAGATTTTAGTCAGGGCTCTGATATTGATTTGTCATGTAGCTTTTTTGTTGTTAGCATGAACTAAAATCATCTTGTTTGTGGACTCTTGGTGTTTCAGATGATTAGGAAAAGAGTCATAGTGTAAAGTTTTGGCACTTTTTTGGGGGAAAATATGACGCTGCACACCAAGCTGATCTGTTTCAGAGGCTGTAGGTCAATTACTGTTCAGTTGTTCTAAATGAACCCTAACCATTTTCTTTGACATCAGACTTGGTATAAAGAAGCCTTGCGTTACTCATTTTGTGCTGTGTGGACTATTGAGTTGTTTTAGTTTTAGTTGGGGAAAAATAAATGAGTCCTACAAATGGGTATTTTTTTCTCTGTAAATAATTTGGGCCAACTTTACATTTGTGTCCATCGGCCAACCATAGATGATGTATTGATATGATGATGATAACTATTTATTTCTTTTTTTTTTTTTTCATTTGCAGTCAGACTCCTCTTCTTCATTGTGGCATGTGCCTGTACAGTTTTACTCAGGAAATTCAGCCATCGTTATCTAAGTCTCACAGGAACTGTGCAATCAATGCTGTCCCTCAGTTCCCATTCTTTCTGCATTGTGCAGCCTGCCTACAAAAATAATTCGACACATGGTTTACATACAAAACGTGTCCTTCAGTCTATAGCCTATTCAAAACCAGATGGGCAGCAATGACCTGAGAGCGTTTGTTTACCTTGCTTAAATAGTTTTGTCTTCTGTTCAGAACAGACCAGATACCTTCTCCATGGTTTTACTGTCAGTATGTGTTAATTAGTCTATATTAGACTTTGTGTCTCTGTAAAAACGCTAAATGAAAAGACAGTTGGTAAACTCCCAAATGAGCATCTGGCATCTACAGTTTACATACTAGATGAGTGAATTAATTTAGGCACTGTGTTTTGAAAATTCACTTAATTGCTGAAATAACATGTATTGCAAGGGCTTGATAGGACAAATATATCTTTGAATTTAAAGGGATGAGGGTAAGGATCCTTTAGTTATTCCCAATAATTGCTACAAATTTAAATAGATTAAATAGACTGCAAAACTTTTAAAGCACAACACTGCCAAGTAGACTGTTTTCGTCCCTTATTTAACTTTCCATGCTAATTAAGTTTATAATGTTAATTAACACTTTTGTTATTGACCACCAGTGTTGGAGGAGCTTGTATTTAAAGTAGTTAAAGAGTTAAGAATAACGTTAGAATTAGCTACCTTTCACTTCATAAAATAAATCCATCCATCCAACCGCATCATCCCAGTGAACACCATTCGCTTTCAGCTAGTTAACGCTTTTAGCTAGTGAACACTAAATATCACATCAGGTCATTTAAATTGTCTACTGCAACTTCGGAACAATAGCTATGAAGAAACGGCGAGTCATTTCAAAGGATTAAGTGCGCATTATTTCAGAGAAATCATTTGTTAAAGAAGTCCCTAAATGGTGAAGGTAATTCTCTGGGGTCATTTTTGGATTCGTACACCGGACTCAGAGCCAAGGTCCATATTAGCGTTCGGGAGTTCACAGCTAAATTTACAACGCTGCTACTCAGAGCAATCTGTTAATTTTCCTCATTTTATATTTCCAATTAGGTGAGCTGGAAACGGGAATGATTGCCCCTGTCTCTACCCTTTACCTTCAGATCTGAGAATTGGAGAAGAAATGACTGACCGGGGCCATGTCAGATCACGTTCTGTAAATGACAGTCTGAACGTTAGCTTGAATGATTAGGTGACAAAAGCCGGACGAGAGTCCAGGCTTAGTGACAGATGCAGACGTCGGAAATTACCTCAAGATGAGCCAATCCCTCCGTTTTCCCCCACCTCAAGGTTATGGTACCTCAGCTTCAGATTGGTATGTGAGAGCTTGGTGTGTTGACCTCCACATCTCCTTTGCTTCTCTCATCAGAAAGCATTCTGTGTGTACTGTAAGCTATTTCGTTTGCTCTAGGGGGATTGTGGACAAAGCTGTACTGTATACCCACCATCCATGGATGCAGGGATATTGTAGGAATCCTATTGATTGCATGATATTCATGAGTTACCTGCTTCCCGCTTGAGCTTGCTATGCGTTCTTACATTTCTGCAATATTCTATGGACAAATGAATAATGATCGAATGCCAGAGATCCAGCAAGGATTTATCACACAAATGAGGCCTATTATAGATTCTAGTCATGCGGCTAACACTTGTTAGAGGGGCGAGGCAGATTTGCTGAGCGCATATTTCCTTCCTAATACTTTTCATATTATATGCTATTTGCATCTTGAAAACTTGAAGACATTTCACTAAAATATGCATGTACAAGTTCTGTATATTGTTTGACGTAATAAAGTGGATTCATTTTAAACACATCAAATTCGCCTCTCTCACTATCGGTTTTTCTCTCTCTGAGAGAAACTACATCAAGTTCAGCGGCTCATCTCTTGACCTTGGCTGTCAGAGCAGTAAATGGTCAGGCTGTAATATTTGATTCGGGGGACCGTAGAATGGGACAGACTAATCTAAATGATGTGAGCTGGGATTTTTCACAGTTTTATCCCAGGCTGAGAGAAATACAGGGCTCTTCTCCTGTGCCTTCTCCAACACAAATAAAGTGCTTGTAAAGAGCCGAATCACAAACACTTTGAATCCTCAATGAATACTTGATTACCATGAATCTTCACATAATGTGCGCTGTAACATGCTTAAAAGTCACTTATTGTGAAGAACACTATTGCTAATGACTTGCAATATGAAGACAGTGGTTAATTCCTTAATAATGACCATTGTATTGATGAATGACTTATTTGTGTGGTTTGATTGGTTTTGAATGTTCCAATGGTTCAGAATAGTACACTGTGCTACAAGAAATGTGGTTGATCATAATGAAATGATCCTGTAGGGTAGTATTTTAATTCCCAGCACTAGATAATTCATTAAATTAGTTACCTTTGGCCTGCTGTGGAGGAAAAGCAAACATAATCAAGTTCCCTCTTCTGCTTTGAGTGAAATGACACTTTTTCTGCTTTCAGAGTGACATTATTATGTGATTATATAATTATACAGTTGTCTTTTTAAGGTCAGTCCAATTACATTGTAGGAAAAAAAGATATGTGATGCTTCCAACAACTGCTGGAGCTACAGTACATGGTCAAAAACCGGCAAATTCACACAGCGAAGATGCAAGTTACGCAATGCTCTCATAAAACAAGTGCGTAGCTGTCTCATAAGTAAAATTATGTTCTTTAAACAGCTGTGCTTTCAGACTTCTTGCCTTTATGAGAAAGTCTAATTAAAGTCTCCAGGTTTTGAGAGGAAAATCGTAAGTCACATTTTGAGCCAAATTTCAGACTTTTTTTAATGAAAACATTATTCGTCATTCTGTTATAAGTAATGAGGGAAGCACGTAAAATGGGATTTGAATACATCAAAAAGGTATTGCAAACATTTTTCAGTAAAGTGAAGCAAAAGATGTCAACATTGATACAGATGATTTAGATACAGAGCCTTTCGTTACAAGACTTTTGCCATATTTCAACATAAACGCATGAGTATTCGTATGTATTTTATGTAAAAAGCACTTTTACCACACGTGCATTTACTGACATTTGCATAGACACTAAAACATATTTTTTTCCTTCCGTACACAAAATTGCATTGTGTTTAAAGGGATAGTTCACCCAAAAATTTTAAGTCATTTACTCACCCTCAAGTTGTTCCAAACCTGTATGAGTTTCTTTCTTCTCGTTTGACGAATGTCGGTAACCAGACAGTTGACTTCCATAATATATTGTATATATATAAAAAATACTATGGAAGTCAATGGCTACCGTCAACTGTCTGGTTACCGATATTCTTCAAAATATCTTCTTCTGTGATGTCATGAATTTAAATTTTAGGGTGAACTATTCCTTTAAGTTTGAATAGTCAGCTTTAACTTAAGCATGTTTACCCATTTATCAGCACTGTCAATCTTTTTTAAACAATTGTCTTGTTACAACTAGCGAAGTTATTATAAATAGCAAAGCTATTTTATTGAAAAAGTAGTTATTTACAAGTCATGTGTCTGGTATTTTCTATCACTGTTCAGAATGACAACTAGTGTAGTACAAATGTGAATGAATCACTCTTTTGAATTGGTTCCTTTTATTGAATAAGTGATTTGGTTTAGATTGACAGGTTCAGTTGCAATCACGCAAAATTGTAATTTTAGTAGTCAATTAGCATATCTTTATTTTACTCTTTATATTCTCTGAAAGCTATGACAAATTCTAAAATCAGGGCACCGAAACATCTCTTACACACCACAGAGAAGGAAACTTGCTTTAGCAAGAAATCCAATATTTATGTTGACATACGTAATATGCCACTGAATCTATAATTCCCTGCAATTTATAAAATGTAACCATAATGAAATTAAATGCAGTACAAACATACTATAAAAGCAGTTACTTTATACTTTAAAATCAAAGACATTTTTTTTTATCTAGACTGAAACCAAATAAGGCAATTCTGAAAAATATATATCCACCTGCTACCTTTGAGGGTTTATGCACATTCATGTCAGTGCTTGTGTTTCATCACTTCGAGATATCCCTGGAATCCTTCATTCTGGTTGCAGCATCACTTTGGAAAGCCTGTTGCATTTTTATAGCCTCCTATTTCCATGTACTTTACATAAAATAATAACACACGTGACCTCGGCTGAACACTTCACTCTCTTGCTGCGTGTGAAGGGTCGTTTATGCTCATTAGTTCAGAACAGAACTCATGGATCACAGTAGTGCTTTGTATGTATCCTCATTTGAGGGTCCAAAGATCCACCACATGAAAAAAAAAATCACTTTGAACATGCAGATAAGGTTGTGTTGATCCTTTATTAAACTTTTTTTTTTTTTTTCAGTCTTATCTTGAAAGGCCTCCTGGATAACCGAGAGACTAAGAAAGTGGCTGTAGGGTGATGTGTTGCCTTTCAAAATGTGCTTGTTCCCAGACCAGTTTGAATTGTATGAGGCGGTTATATACGAGTCACTGGCTGTTTGTCTCTGAACAATATAATTGACATTCTGAATGGCTAATGATACTATATTAGTTGCAGATTGCACTCACATTCCGTCTGTCATGAAGGAATCTATTATAATAGTATTAGTGTAGTAAAGTAGTCTGCTTCATTGAAAAAATACTCTGGGAAGCCTGTTTATAAGAAATCAACTTGGCAGTGACAAGCACAGATTTCTTTATCCTTCCACTCAGTGGATTGAAGCGGTTTGAAAAATAGCTTCCCTCTCAGAGATATCTATGCCGCCCGTCTTAGCTATCAGATTTGTTAGCTCTCATTTTGGCATACATCCTAATTCTGTTTCAGTTTTCAGGATATGAATCAGCTTATCGTTTTTCCTTCATTTCTTATTCAATAATCTACAATAGTTCACCTAAAAATGAGAGATTCTGTCATCATTTCCTCACCCCCATGCTATTCAAACCCGTATGTTTTCCTTTCTGCTATTGAAGATGTTAAGCAGGATGTTCACGCTGCTCTTTTTCATATAGTAAATTTTAACCAGAAAAAAGTTGTCTTATGCTCTGTATTGTACATATATTTTGTCTTAATATGTGCATGTTCTTGATGGACTTCAAACCAGGGGCCTCATTTATAAAACGTGCGTATGCGCATTTGATCTTAGAGTGTTCGTATACTAAAACCCATGTCAACGTTCATATTTATAAAAATATCTGACATGGAAACCACATCAGGTTTTGAGGTGGTGTATGCACTTTTCCTTGTGGCAGAGAGGTATTTGGAACTCGAAGCAATTCTTGCCGCTCGCCATTCTCAAGTAAAGGATTTGGACGTTGACTGCTGCTCTTTTATATGGTAATGATGTCATTTAGGGGGAGCGTTTTCAAGTCGGAGATCTGAAACCATTCAGCTGCGCACATTTTCAAGATCATTTGCGATTCACACCTGGAAGAGAGGCGTAGGCCTACTATACACGGTTTATTTATATTTTTTGCATACGTTCATTCTTTGAATCACATACGCACATTTGAGATCAGTAAGATGGTTTGTACGCAACATACCAACATACCACGGGGGGGTACAATGGTGTTTCATGTATTCAGAGTTGTTTACAGTGTTAAAGAGATGGATTCTCATGCTAAACATGGCCAAAGTTTAAAAAAAATATATTTTGGACAAATAACGGAGAATTTCTGTGCCGAAAATCTTACTTCCGGGTTGGTACAAGTTTCGGCTGTTTTTTTCCGATTGTGGATCTAATGACGTAGACGAGAGTGGAACTCCTTATATGAGCATTTCTCTCGGAAAAGCGCGCCCGCGCACACGTCGACCAGAGGAGAGCGAGACCGCGCACATCAACGCGCTTCAACAGGAAATCATCGGCAGCGCTGCATAGGATTTCTTCAAGAATGTCTTTAAATACATTTGTTTAGCTGGCCACTCTAGGTGTCTGTTTGTTTATTGTAAACCCAAACCATGTCCTCATGTCCTCACACAAATGTTGTAAGTTATAACTCGCGGATGACATGGTGTTCTAAAAACACTGCGCTCAAGTTCAAATCATTACTACTTTAAAAAAAACTCCCGCCTCAGTCGGCATCAAGCTACACTTCCCACATGTAATGTTACACCTTTAAAGAAAGAAAAAAAATACGACGACATAAAGTGAAAATTAGTCATTTACAAAAAACGCTAAGCAAATAAGTTCCAGTCATAGACTGTAAAAAATATGGACAAAGCGTCTGTGACGTCACCCATAGACTTTCTGAAGAACGGTTTTGAGGCCGTTTATGGGGGGGTATGGGCGGCGCCATCTTTTGAAAATCTTGGGAAATCCTAACCCTGCCCACCTTCTGGCCAATCCATATATGGGTAAAAGGGCGGGCTTTGTGTGAGACTGAGCCGGCCGGTGGACGCGCCTCTTCAGCCAAGCAGCCTCAGCTATCTGTAACGTTACAAGATCGACTGGCAGACAAGGCTACTTTTTACAGCCAGTATCATTCTTATGTTGAAACTCCTTTTCCTCGATTTACTGAAGCCTATATAAAGCGCATTTGCAGCTGCATTGCTCGCTCATAGGCTGTCATCCAATGGCGCGGGCGCCTCTGACTTGCGACCAACTAGCTCGCAGATCAGTCTATTCTTATGTTACATTTATTCATTTGGCAGACGCATTTACAGTGTTTCAAACGTCAGTTATAACCATTGGTAAAGTACCTCGGACGCTTATCTGAGGACGATTTAATGCTAACTGTTGCAGTGCCACTGCCCACAAACATTGATGCTAAATAGTGCTAACTACGTGAAATTGTAGTGGAATGTCACTTACCGGAAAAAAAGGAGCGAAGTCCTCCTAGTCCTACAGTGTCGGTTAGTGCAGTTTATAGCAGAGCAATCCATGTTATGTACGATATTTCAATACAAATGTTCAGAAAGGATACAGAGGTGGTATGATGTGGTGTCAGATCATGACTGAGATGTCAAATTTCAGGAATTCCATTCGGCGCAGCCCGTTATCAGCTGTCAATCAAAGTTAACCACGCCCTTATTTGTCATACATTTTATATCTAAATACGATCTAAACTAACGAGTTAGAAAAAAATTCACCCCCCTCACAGTTGTCAGGCACTCGGAACCTATCGAAAAATACAATAAAAGTCCATGGGACCTACCTGTAAAAACATGAATTTATGCTGTGAAAACGGACATTTTAACATGGGGTCTATGGATATTTGCTCCCTTTTGGGACCTCCCTCTAGCGGATTTTCGATGTATTGCAGTTTTTCGCACTTCCGGGTAGGCTTCATTTTTCAGATTAGAATGCTGCCGCTTGGTTCCAGTACACACCACATATAGAGACGTCCTGCTGTAGTAGTTGCTGCTGCCGCTCGTCTTCAATTTCAGCCTCGGGATCTGATTCGGGATCAAAAATGTATGGCTGAATCTGATTGTTAGCCATGGTTTGTTTTGGGATGTCACAGCTTCCAGACGCTCTCAACGCAAAAGCTTCGCGCGCTCGTGATTATTTAGCTCCGCCCACACGGCACACCTCCACCTGCTCGATTTTTTCCGGAAAGACTCGGTACAGCCTATCTTTCTTTTATAAATATAATAAAACTAAAGACTTTTTGGAGATATGATGAAGGATGCAATTACTACTCTATAGGTACTCAAGATTAACATGAGATTGACTGAAACTGAGTATTTCACCCCACTCCCCCCCTTTAATGTTGTAACTTGGACTATTTTAACAATGTTTTTACTAACTTTCTGGGCGGCAGGTTTAAATTACAATGGAGGCCTATATGGAGGAGTGAGACAGCTCTCAGATTTAATCAAAAATATCTTAATTTGTGTTCCGAAGATGAACGAAAGTCTTACGGAGTTGGAACAACATGAGGGTGAGTAATTACTGACAGAATTTTCATTTTTGGGTGAACTAACCCTTGAAGATCTGCAGCGTGCTTTCTATATTGAGAATAAGTGAAACTGTCACTGGCGAAGGCAAAGAGCCGGAACGTTTGTCAATATCTCCTGTCAAGAAAATTTTTGCAGACCTTTGCATTTTTGATTTGATATATGTCTCCGTACCTAATTAGCTGGGAGAGCGCTGTGAGCGTATTGATTGATGCAAGCAGTGTTGGGAAAGTTCACTTTCTACATGAACTAGTTCAAAGTTCAGTTCACAAATTTTAAAATGAATTAGTTCAGTTCATAGTTCTTTTTTCCATATGTTGCTGCGAGCTATTTTTTTATTATTATGGCCACAGCATACAACCACAGACAGCAATTATTTTATCGGCGGGCAAAGTTTGCACAGAAATGTAAGATTTTTCCCATCCTCACCGACCTTGTCATAAAACTCGTTTAAATGATCATATATGACGCCTCCTCGATGCTTTGTCGACTACATGCTCCTTTTTGTTTTGATGACGCATGTGGCAGCGCGACACTGGTGGCTGGTGTTGCCAGAATGGATGTTTTTTTCGTTACATATTAAGGCCTGTTTACATGTGTTTTAGCCGGTTTTTCGCCTGGAAGGCTCTATAGAAATCTGGCACCCTATTGAACGAAGTTAAACTGAGAGAGCGTGCGTTCACAGACACCAGAATGAACGAGTTCAAAGTAACGTTCATCAGGCAGTAATACAGCACGTTCAGTTCACGTTCGCCCAAAATATGAACGAGTTCAATGAACGCGTTCAGGCACAACACTGCAAGATAGTCTTAACATTAAACATCTCATTTTGTGTTCTATGAGAGAGAAAAAGTCAAAGTTTGGGAACAACATGGGGGCATTTGACTGATTTTTTTTAAGGTTAACTCTATGCCTTTAAAATATTCCCACGTGAGAGAGAGCCTGTCAGCGGTCTCCTGTCGTTGTCAGCACTCTGATGCCTAATAAAATACAAATCCATGAAATTTCGTGTCTGAATATATATCTCTGATATTTTTCCACTATGTTGAAGGTTACAGTATTCTTGCATTGCTATTCCGGAGACGTGATTGCAGTATGCAGCAAGGTGGAGGGAACATCCCAAGAGGAGCGCAAGAGGCCTTCTTACTCCTGTTCTCCATTGAATTAGCACTAACTCACTTTGACTTTGAAGAAAAAACAACAATTGATCTGTGCATCAGGGGCCCGGTGAGGGAGAGAAAAGATTCCTGGAGGAGGGCAATGACTCGCTGAGACAGATCAAAGCCGAGCCGGGTAAGCGATCAGAACTTCTTCTTAATCAGGAGAAATAGAACAGCTGTAACATTGTATTTTCTTAAACTGCTCCTTGAATCTTCCCCAATCGCCTCCTAAATTCAACTTCGATTACTCTAAAATGTGAGATATTCGGATTTGGAGATTGCAGAAGCCACAAAAGTTCTAGTCTTAGAAAGGTTTCTCATTAAAGTTTCTTTCCATCACTGCAGTAACGCTGAATCATTTTGTTTGCATATTGATTTTTCTTCAGATCTAAAGAGAAAGTCTGAGTTATTGCTTATGTTCGCATCTAATGTGTTTGCTCTGCCATTTATGTGCTTGTCAAAAGTTAAGTGAACCAGAGAAAAGCTTTTGTTTGGCATGCTCAATAAGACCAGCGTGACATCGAGCGACTTTAAAAATGTAACTCTCATACTTGGCAGGCATCCACTGTATTGCTGTAAAACTCATTTTAAGATTACTTACTGTAAGAGGAATCTGTTAATCTGATGAGCAAGAGAATGCTTTTGAAAGCCGTCATTTCTCACTCAAAAAGATTTTTAGCAATTCTAACACTACTCAGCACAACAAATGAACCATATATGTAATATAATACAATATTATGGAAAAGACCTAGGCGCAGTTTCTTTTGCTTGTATTTATTCTCCATCATTAGCCAGATGTGTTCTCTGTGCCTGACAATTTTTTATGCCGTGTGTTTGCTAAAGTAAGATAAGAGTGGGCTTTTATATACAGCCCAGGGTCTCTTTACGAGGATTGCTTTTTTATAGAGAGGCTGGTGTGGATTATGCCATCACACAATGGTAAAAGAAAAGCACATGGGAACCCAGACGGTTGACAATCAACTGCCATTCAGTTTTTACTCATTTGGACACTCAATTGTGGATTGAGGTAATTGAAGGTCTTAGAAGAATAATGGGTTGCTTTTCACCGATAAGAACATTATGAAGTACTAGCCTTGATGGCTAGAATTTAAATGGATAGTTCACCCCAAAATGAAAGGTCTGTCATAATCTACTTGCATATCTGTCTGTTCCTCATACAGAACAGGGATCTTCAAACTTTTTCAGGCCAAGACCACATTGGAGAAAAGAGAGATGAAGCAGTGAGTGATGCATTTTAAGATTAGTTTAGTACCACATTCATCTATGTGTGACTGTGTGTGTTTGTGCGGATGGAATCACACTGGAAGCAGGTGGATGGTCACTCATGAATTCACTTTACTGGCCTGAGACAGACAGAACTGAGACAAACAACCAAAAACTGGTTAGTGGGCAGTGCATTCACGCATCAATGTTGCTCAGATCAGCAGGAGAGATGTGAAACTCTGCTCTTAACATTTTACATAGTGATCGTATAGTGGAATTAAACTAAAAATAAGACATACATTAAAGAAATAAAGTACAACTGACTGTCTCTGTTCTCATTTCTCATCAATTTACAATTGCAGAAAGATAATAACTTTGAGAAACCATCATTTTCATATTTTTGGTATAAAATGGAATACAGAAAGAAAAGAACAGCCACCTAAAATGGCGTCGTTACTCAGTTCAGCACGTGCGAGCACACAGCACGTGTGAGCACACAGCACGTGTGATAATGCTAACAATTCAGCTAATACATTTATACACAGAACATGACAAATTCGAATATAAAAACATACCTGAGACAAACAACCAAAAACTGGTTAGTGGGCAGTGCATTCACGCATCAATGTTGCTCAGATCTTAAATGGAATCAACAGAGAATCGGGAGTTCACAAGCAGACTAACATACACAGTCATCACATTTCACCATCGCAAATAACACATTTGACTCAACTGACAGAGCTAGGGACTGACAGATACATGAAGTAAACTTGTGTGCAGTATTAAAGTCCATACTTGCAATATAAAACATAAACTCTGTTTTTAATGACGCAGCACTTTTTGATGCGACTTACCAGCAGGAGAGATGTGAAACTCTGCTGGTGACGTAACTCCGCCCACAATGTCACGCACACAAATGCAAGTGACGCAACAGCCAATGTCGAGTTTGCCCATTTAAAGCATGAATTTATAAACATTAATTTAAACTCCGTTACATACACCCCCCTAAATTCTGCTAAATTGGGCTAGAACCAGCATATGTAACAAACTAAACATACAGTAGAGATTGCACAAAAAAACAGGTGTGAGTAAAAGAGCTTTACAATACAGTATGTCAGAATTTATCTCTTCCCCAGGAAGTGTGTAAGAATGGAATGGTACCAGGTTCCACACTTAACACAGACTATAGGAGGTGCAGTCTACACGCTCCTAGTGATTACAAATGTATCTCTGCTCTTCAAATATCTTTTGATGGAAACAACAAACTTCTCAAAGTCAAGAAAAACTCACTTCAAAGTCATTCTCTAAACAGTTCACTCTTAGATTAGAATCATCATTCAATCATCACTTTAAACAAAAATGTTCCTTATCAACCCAACAACAAAGTTAGTTCCTTGAAAAATAACTTGTGCATCACTACGTGAATCCCTTTCAACAATTTTCTGACCATCAATTTCACAAATAAGTCTGTTAGGGGGCTTAACTGATCTCCCTAATCGAGTAGTGATGTGGCCTTGTGTGCTTGTGGGTTGTTTGCAAATGACAGGGGCAAGTCTGTTATCAGGTTCTGGCAAACAACTGGGGTACTCATTTGGCTTGGTTGCATGTAAACTCTCTGTACTCTCAGCAGGTTGAGGAACATGCTCAGGTTCTGGACTGTACTGATCAGTGCCAGGGCACTCAGGAGTCATCTCATCAGGAATGTCTGAAACTTCACCACAACTGGCATCCTGCATGTCGTCACTAGCACGTGTTCCATCCATCTGCAATAACCATTCTGATGTCTTTGAAACAGGATCAGGATCATTCATCAGAGCAGAGTCAAGAGAACTGCCACGGGTAGCACCAGTGGAATCTGATCGAACTGATTCTTCTTCACCATCATCCAAGGATAAGAAATTAACTGGCAGCAACAGATTTCTGTGCACTACTTTTTCTTTGCCAGTCTGAACATCCTTAATCCCGTACACATTAATCTCTGGTCTCACTGATTGAACCTCATACAAAACAGAGTCCCACTTGTCCGCGACTTTCCTTTTGCCTTTCTCTCCACGATTAGCCAGCAAAACTCTATCTCCCACTGCTAAGGGTAAACCTCTGACCTTCCGATTGTAAAGAATGGCATGACGGTTCTGCTCTTTGAGACTGTGTTTCCGGGCAATTTCTCCAGCTGCGCTCAGATCTCTTCTCAGTGCAGTGACAAACTCATGGTGGCTGACCACCTTCTCATCGCAAAGGACATGCTGAAACATGATGTCGATAGGCAGCCTCGGGATACGCCCAAACATAAGATAAAAAGGGGCGAACCCGGTTGTCTCATGCACAGTACAATTGTAACTGAAGGTTAATGTTCTCAGAAGCTGTGGCCACCTCGCCTTGGATTTCACTGGGAGAGCTCTTATCATGTTACCCAAAGTCCTATTGAAACGTTCTGCCTGACCGTTACCCATAGGGTGGTACGGTGTGGTGTGCGATTTTTTAACACCAGCCATCTCAAGCAAATTCTTAATGATTTTACTTTCAAAATTTGCACCCTGGTCCGAATGTATTCTCTTTGGAAATCCATAAATGCAGAAGAGGTCATTCCAAAGGCGATGGGCAACTTGTTTAGCTGACTGGTTGTGACAGGGGAAGGCGTGTGCCATCTTAGAAAAATGATCCGTCACTACTAGGACATCAACGACCTTCCCTGAAGTCTGTTCAGCACTCCAAAAGTCTATACATACCAGCTCCATAGGCTCAAAGGTGCGAATATGTTCAAGGGGCGCACGAGCATTTGGCTCAGGAGTTTTTCCAACAACACACCTCTGGCAGTTCTCCACATAGAGCTTGATGTCTTTACTCATTCCTGGCCAAAAGAACCTTTCAGCTGCTAGAGAGAGAGTTCTTGCACCACCCTGATGTCCAGCTGAGTCATGAACACCACAGAGAACGTCACGCTTTAGAGAATCTGGTACAACATATTGGAAGAGTTTCTTATTTATCCGTCGATCTTTCTTTACTCTGTACAGCACATGATTACGGATCTTTAGCTTCTTCCAGTGCTTCAAAAGATTTTTCACAGGGATAGGCTCCTTTGCTTTCTCACTCTTTGAAGGACGTTTATGTCTCAGAACATAGTTGATGACTCTACTGACTATGTTGTCCTGCTCTTGGAGATTTGCAAGTCTGGAAAACGGGATTGCAACAGATGGATCTTCATCAGGGAGCTGGAGTGACTTTGGACTTGACACGGCCAACGGACTAACTCCACCATCGCAGTGAGCACCCAGAAAAGCAGAAACTTCAGCAGCATTAATGGATCCTGGACATGAGTCATTCACGTCATCCTGCATCTCGTTCTCAGTTTCGTCATCACTGCTAGACTGCACATTCTGACAGTTGTTAGTGACACGAAAGGCATCCTGCACGGTTCCAGTAACAACACCATTCACCTCATCCAAGAGAGAAACGTATGGTTCTTTCAACAGACGATGGCTGACACAAGACTTGACAAAGGGCTCTCTGCTCAAAGCATCTGCAACAATGTTCTTTGTGCCTGGCACATACTTCAGGTCAAAGTCGTATGCAGCGAGCTTCGCCACCCATCGCTGTTCACACGCATCCAGTCTGGGTTTGGTTAGAATATAGGTCAAAGGATTATTATCAGACCATGCAGTGAAATGTCTCCCTTTTAGCCAGTGGCTAAACTTCTCACAAACGGCCCACTTTAAAGCCAGGAATTCGAGTCGATGTGCTGGGTAGTTTATCTGAGACTTGGAGAGTGTTTTGCTGGCAAAAGCAACTGGACGTGCAATTTTCTCACCAGGGGGCACCTGAGATAACACAGCTCCTATACCATCAAATGAAGCATCAACAGAGAGAATAAAGGGATGACCGAAATCCGGGTGTGCTAGAGTTACACTGTGCAGTAGGTCTTGCTTTAGAGTCTCAAGAGCAGTACAACACTCACTAGTCCAATCCTCGGGTGAAAGCTTCACGACACTGAGTGGCTTCCTCATCCGACCACACTTCCTCTGAGTTCTTTTCTGTGACCGATCTGATAGAAGACTGAAAAGAGGTTTTGCCTTAGCAGAACAATCTATAATGAAATGCTGATAATACAAGATCATACCCAGGAAAGAACGAATCTTCTTCTGAGAAGGAGTTACGCCATCCGCTTCCATGAGGTCGGTAGTCTGAATGTCCCTAATCACCTTCACCTTTTCTGGGTCAGTCTGGACACCATTCCCAGTGACAATGTGTCCCAAGAATCTGACAGATCTCCTGAGGAACATGCACTTCTTTGGCGCTAGCTTTAAGTTGTGCTTGGACAGACGAGAGAAGACCAGTTCCAGTCGGTCAAGAGCTACTTGCTCACTTGGAGCAAAAACCATCAGATCGTCCAAGTAGCAGAGAAGGCTTGTGAAATTTTTATCCCCGAAAATGGACATCATCATCCTCATAAAGGTTGCTGGACTGTTGGTCAAACCCTGAGGTAGACGATTGTACTCATGAAGGCCGAAAGGAGAGGAAAAGGCAGTGTACTTCTTATGCTCTTCAAACAAAGGTACATTATAAAAGCCAGAAGTCAAGTCCATGGTCGAAAAGAAAACGTTGCCTCCCAAAGCTGCGAGTGCATCCGCTTGATGTGGGAGTGGGTGAGCGTCCTTCACTGTCTTCGCATTCAGCCATCTGAAATCTGTACAAATACGAAGGTCACCGTTCTTTTTCCACACTAAAACTAGCGGAGATGCATATTCACTCTGAGACTTCCTTATAATGCCTTTAACTTCCATCTCATTCAAGGCAGTGCGCAGCTTATCATAGTGGCTGGGGGCTACACGTCGATAAGGGAGTCGAAAGGGCTTCTCGTCCACCAAGTGGATTTTGTGGACAAAGTCAGTGGCTTCCCCACAGTCCATTTTTCCACGTGAAAAGGTTGACTCATACTTCTCAATGAGATTCAGAAGTCTATCCTTCCACTCCTCTGACACTTCACAAGCATCCAGATCCAGATCCTGCAGTTCCAATTTATCCAGCACGTTTCTCCTTTCATCACTGGTCTGCACATGACTTACAGGACTCGCAGCACACTGAACGTTACTCTTCAGGGACTCAGCTGCAGACAACTCTTCCACAGCAATACAAGTAAAAACATCCACAATCTTTGTGTTTCTCTTGAGAATGATTACTTTGTCTGTAGGGTTCATTATTTTGAACGGCACCCATCTACTGCCCCACATAGGTGTGATGACTCTCCCTATGATCACGTTCCTTGGACGGCATTTACAGAGGGTTGGCTCAACAATGACTGTGCTCCCCACAGAAACAGATGTTGACTCAGGAAGCTGAGCCCAAGCGAGATGTTCATGGTGCGGTTCTAGAGTTAATTTCTCCTTCAACTTAGCGGTCCCCACTCTATCAGGCATGTCTTCACCTTTCCATCGTTCAACATTTGAAAGTAGAGAGAGGAATTGGTGACATTCAACGTCATCAGAGTTAACTGGCCCGGACACAAGTCTCCAGTATCCGTCTGTCTCTTTCATTTTCTGAATCAGCCACTTGATAGCATTGCTGCCCAGGATCAAATCGTCAGTTTGGCCTGGAACTACTAAAACTGGGACTACCATCTTGCAGGCATAAACTGAAAGCTCAAGTTCATACATCAATTTTGGGGTAACACGCTGTCCGCCACACCCAATTATGACAACATCACTGGCAGGGAACTTTTGTAAATTTGGCTTGTGCTGCAACAAGAGACGTTCAGCAGCTTCACTCATCGTGCATGCCATGGAGCCACTGTCAATCATAGCTTTCAGTTCAAGGTCGCCCCATAGTGTCGCTGCTGTGTAAAACAGACTATCAATTCGCTGTACTCTGTGCGTGTTCTGAAAAATTATAGTTTTCCCTACAGGCTCAACAGAACTAGAAAGGCTATAAACTGAGGTTGGGTCATTCATACAACACTGATTTGGAGGAATAAACTCACGATCTACACGGTCCTCCCTTAAGTGCAGATCTTCTAGTTTCCCAGCCCTTGAGAAGACGGAGACTTCACTCTCTCAGGACAGACAAAGCGGGAGTGGTCAGGAGAGTGACACTGGAAACACAACTTTTTCTCAAGACAATGCGTGAGGCCAGAATGATCAGGGCTCGAACAGACAGTGCATGGCAAGTTATTGAGGCCTTTTACTCGAGGCAGGCTTACTTTGGGCTTCACACGTGAAATTGGCTCTTTGCTGACAGACTCTTTTAACAGGACTTTCTCCAACAAGCTCATGACTCGCTCCAATGCAGACGCTTCCAGAGACCTGGACTGCTGGACATCAGAAGAAGCTGGAAGTGCTGCAGATGACAGTTCCACCTCAGTTCTGTTCACAGGAATTTTAGTGGGTGCTGCATTTCTAACTGCAGATACAAGACTGGAATCAGAGTGATATTCATTCAAAATATCTTGAACTTCTCGCACAGACCATGCGCCAATTGTTTTAGATCGAAAGGTGATGGCAAGCTCTTTACACGGACAGTGTCTGATGAACATGCGGGTTACCTCTGTTCCTGGACAATCCAGTACTTTACCCTGTTCCTTCAAGCGCTCAGCAGCGATGTCAACTGCACGGTTTAGCCTGATCCAGTACTCGAAGGCATCCTCATCTGGTCTGGGTAAGGTGGTATAAAAGTCAGCCAGTGGGAGAGGAGAGCAAGGAGCAGCTTCGAAGTGTTTCCTGAGAATACTAAAGATTGCATCAGGGTTATGCACAATGTCAATGTCACAGTTTCTTATGCCAAACTTGACCACATCTCTTGCTTTGCCTCTTAGATGGACCATAATCTCCTCCGCTTGATGCTCTTTTCTCAAGTTATTGCGTTTAATATAGTCTCTCATGATGTCTATCCACTCATTTAAGTCAACAGCATCAGAAACTTCTCCCCTGAAGCTAGGAGGTTCTCTCACATTTTTGGAAAAGGACAACTGGCTTCGCATCAGGTCCATCATTTGTGAAGCTGCACCATCTCCAGTTACATTTTTGGAGGAATTATCAACTGAATGCGAGTCAATTTTATGTGTTGGGCTTAGTCTGTTGACTATGCTATCAGCAATTTGCTGACCAACCTGGCCGATTATGTCAGTCATTGCAGTGACTACATTTGGCGGCTGTGCATTAGGGTATGGAGTAGACGAAAACTGTTGCTGTCTTGAAGCATCAGATTCATAACTTGTGGATGGGCCCTCAAAAACTAATGGATCTGAACTGGAAGTGTGACTGTCTATGATTACATGAGCATCACTCTGTACATCAGGCCCACTGAACTGTAAAGACCTTGGAACTTTCAATAAACCCCATCCTCTACCTTTACTTCCACAGGCTGGAGTGTGATAGTTATCAAAACCACTCATAATGAATATCAGTACTTGTAAGAAAAAAAATGAATACAATAAATCAAAAACTCAGAATTCGCTGTTCACTGTATAGCAAATTGTCCTTAGCAAATGTTGCAAATTGCTTAAGTGCAGTCACGAAAAAAAAACGTTCCTGAGCAAAATTGTGTCCACCTGACTCCAGCGCAAGCTCTAAGATGAACCCTCGGCCGCTTCAGGAGCCATCTTGATTGAAGAAACAACGGGTCACGGCACCAATGTGACTGTGTGTGTTTGTGCGGATGGAATCACACTGGAAGCAGGTGGATGGTCACTCATGAATTCACTTTACTGGCCTGAGACAGACAGAACTGAGACAAACAACCAAAAACTGGTTAGTGGGCAGTGCATTCACGCATCAATGTTGCTCAGATCAGCAGGAGAGATGTGAAACTCTGCTCTTAACATTTTACATAGTGATCGTATAGTGGAATTAAACTAAAAATAAGACATACATTAAAGAAATAAAGTACAACTCACTGTCTCTGTTCTCATTTCTCATCAATTTACAATTGCAGAAAGATAATTACTTTGAGAAACCATCATTTTCATATTTTTGGTATAAAATGGAATACAGAAAGAAAAGAACAGCCACCTAAAATGGCGTCGTTACTCAGTTCAGCACGTGCGAGCACACAGCACGTGTGAGCACACAGCACGTGTGATAATGCTAACAATTCAGCTAATACATTTATACACAGAACATGACAAATTCGAATATAAAAACATACCTGAGACAAACAACCAAAAACTGGTTAGTGGGCAGTGCATTCACGCATCAATGTTGCTCAGATCTTAAATGGAATCAACAGAGAATCGGGAGTTCACAAGCAGATTAACATACACAGTCATCACATTTCACCATCGCAAATAACACATTTGACTCAACTGACAGAGCTAGGGACTGACAGATACATGAAGTAAACTTGTGTGCAGTATTAAAGTCCATACTTGCAATATAAAACATAAACTCTGTTTTTAATGACGCAGCACTTTTTGATGCGACTTACCAGCAGGAGAGATGTGAAACTCTGCTGGTGACGTAACTCCGCCCACAATGTCACGCACACAAATGCAAGTGACGCAACAGCCAATGTCGAGTTTGCCCATTTAAAGCATGAATTTATAAACATTAATTTAAACTCCGTTACATATGTATGCACCTTCACTGTAAAAAGTGATCAGTTGACTTAATTTAAAAAAAGTGAGGAAACCCTTTGCCTTAAAACTATCAAGTAAATAAACTTCAAAGTTATGTGGAATTGTCAAGTTTATTACAAGGCAACCGGTTTCCTCACTTTTTTAAGTCAACTGATCACTTTTTACAGTGTTGGTATAATTGCAAAGTCATTAAAATAATCATTATGGTGTATGGGTTGAAGTCATATACAGTTTAATTTAACTTAATGCCTTTTAATGCGACATTTAGCAATGAGACATTTAGCTGAACATTTTATATCTTTAGCTTTGGTTGAAGTTAAACTTAAAGGGATAGTTCACCCAAAAATGTGATTTTGAATGTCATTATTTACTCACCCTCATGTCATTCCAAACCTGTATGACTTACTTTCTTCTGTGGAATTTAAAAAAATAAATTTTGAAGAACTTTGAAAAGCAAACAGTTTCGGTTCCCACTGAAAAAACAAACAAACAACGAAGGTCAATGGGAACCAAAACCAGTTTGGTTACCAGCATTCTTCTAAATATATATGTGTGTGTGTGTGTGTGTGTGTGTGTGTGTGTGTGTGTGTGTGTGTGTGTGTTTGTGTGTGTGTGTTTGTGTGTGTGTGTGAGCGCGCAAGCGTTCCGCAGAAGAAAGAAATGCATACAGGTTTGGAATGACATGAAGGTGAGTAAATGATGAATAAACTGTCCCATGGATAAAAAAATCCCCTCAAAAATTAGTTTGAGATTAAATAATATATTGGTGCACAAGTCACATGGACACTTCTTTTGTCCTTTGAGAAACTTGACAGCCCATGTTCTTCTTTTTTTGTATTATATAATAGGATACCCTGTGGTGACCCTAAGATAAAACGCATAACACCGTAAAATAATAAATAATTCCTTTTGTGATCCACAGACGCTAATTCACATGGGATTTAAGTGACATGAGGGTAAGTACATGATTCTTATTTTCATTTTTAGGTGAACTATCCTATCCTTTAAGTTCTTCATTTAGCTTTCAAAGCTAAATAAATGTATTCATTACTCCCCCTTGTGTGCGCATTAACAGCGATTTGACAAAACGGCCATTCTACACATGTTCTCCTGCGAGCGAGCATGCCAGTCTACAGTCTCATGCTGTTTTTTATTTGTTCTTATCATGTTCCTGTCTGTCCAAAGCAGAACTCCTTTCACGGCCCATGTAGGGCATTAAAGGGCAGGACGTGCGTGTCTTTGAAGGTATCAGATAGGATAGGATGTGTGGACAGAACTGTACCCTACTGAGAGTGTGTGTGGTCTTGGCTTCAAAGGAAGGGCGTACTGACCTTTTCGTCACATCAGAGGGGAATAGCATAACCCGACTGCTGTCCTCTCCACAGGGCCTCTGTGATAGCGGCCACACAAAACACACATACACCCTCAGATAACTCACCTTGCAGTGGAAACTAGGCTGTTTTTGGACAGACATTTCAATCGCTTCGATATATATTATTGAGATCTTATTAGGTATTTGAATATAATGTTTTGTATTAGCACACATACATTTTTGTATGATTCTGTTGACACTGAAACACCATCTTAGGATCATACGGGTGGGGTGGGGGTTTAGATATTGTGAGTCTCTCATATTTTGGTCAATAAAGTGTTTTAAATAAATTAACTTTTATTCAGCAAGGGCACATTAAATTGATCAAAAGTGACAGTAAAGACAGTTATAAAGACATTAAATTTATATTATAAAAGATTTCTATTTCAGGTAAAAGGTGTTCTTTTTAGATTTCTTTTCATCAATTAATAACATCACAAGAATAAATTAGATTTTATTTTTAAATATTAAAATAGAAAAGTTATTTTCAATTGTTTAAATTCTGCCATGTATGATCAAATAATTTAATTTTTATTTTGCTTTCCATAATAGTTTTGTGAACAGATCACAATCTATGATGAGGCTATTTGCATGAAAATAGGCATGTTTGCAAATTGGATTGCAAAAAGGATTGCAGGTTGTTAGAGAATTTGCTTCTCTTGCTTTTCAAGTTAGCTAAAAAAGCTAAAGAGAAGACATCTTCACTATCCAACTTCACAACAATTTTCTTCTTGAAGAAAATTCTTCTTCTTTTTTTCCAACTTCACAAATCTTATTTTCACTGGGACTATAATGCCCCTGGATCAGTCGAAGCCTTGACAGAAATCTCCCATTTTTCTTATCTCCTGTTTTCTGTGTTCTACAACTCACTATTGTGTTGTTTTTCAGCAGGCGATTTTCCTCTATAAACAAAATGTATTATTTAAGTTGTGGTGCTTTGTTCACAAAGTGTGAGTTATGACTATCATAAGTCTTGGTGTCATAAACGATAGCTTGTTGGACGACTGAAAATGTTTACGTGTGTCTTGTTGCCTAGAAACTGGCAACAATGTTTTGAAGTATACTCACAACAAAATCAGTTTCTGAAGTGGATAATCTCCCATGCATGCATGCACATAAAAAATGAACGCCTTCCTGTTAATGCGTTCACCTTGATGTGCTTCATCTTATCAGTGATGTTGCTGAGAATGCAGATTGTGCAAGATTGTAGATTCTATCCTATTTCCTATGTTAATGCCATAAGATGTATTATTCTTTTGTTCTCTTTCAGTGAATGGCACAATGACAATGCAGCAACATCCGGATATCCAGCACATAAATGTTATGATGATAACGGCTAATCAGTGAAGCTGTTATCTAGAAATCACATCAATGACATTGATGGAGCCCTAAATACATCTATCACTCTTTCATTCTGTCTGTTCAGGTCCTGTGGTTCATATTTTTCTGTGAATGTCACTGTTCCCTGAAGTCTTCTCCCCAAGTCAATAACTTTTGCTAGTGTGTGGCCAGTTGCCCTCCCACCTGGTCTGGTTTGTGTTATACTCATGCTGAAGCTTCTGTCCTGAGGGATAAAGCTTGTGAAAATCCAATATTGCAGTTATTGTTGTGTGGGCTCAGCGTGATTGAATGGACTAGAGGAGGAATGGGTCACTTCACGTGACAGAATGAGGCTGGAAAGACAGATGGAGAGGTGCAAAGGGAAATAGTGAGGCAGATAAAGTTTGGTGCAGATCTGTGTTGGCTGAATTCACAGATTAGTACAAAGCCCAGCCAAGCACTTGGGCTCTTTTTTTTGAGGGGGCTCAGCCAGCAGTAAACTACCCCGAATGTTTCAAGGTATCAGACAATGATGTACTTTTGGAATGTGCAGGATGAGAATACAATAATATGACTTTTTAGTTTGTGAGTTAGACAGTTAGTTATATAGTTGTGTAAAGTGTCTGACAATGCAAACGAGTGCCGGTATAAGTTGGTTTATCCAAAGCGACTTACAATTGAGAACAATAGAAGCAGTGAAACTAACAGTAGGACAACAATATGCAAGTGCTATGACCCCTCTCAGTTTCATCTAACGCAGTCCATGAATTATTATTATTATTAATTTTTTTTAAAAAATAGAATAGAAAGGAAAGTGTTAGTGTTACTGGATCAAGTGCTGCCGAAAAAGATGCGTCTTCAGCTGTTTCTTGAAAGTGGCTACTGACTCCGCAGCTCTGGTTGAGTTGGGCAGATCATTCCACCAGCAGGGAACTGACATGGTAAAGGTCAGAGAAAGAGATTTTGTACCTCTTTGAGATGGTACCACAAGACGACATTCGCTTGCAGAGCGCAAGTTTCTGGATGGCACATAAGTCTGAAGTAATGAGTTTAGGTAAAAGGGAGCAGTGCCAGTGGTTGTTCTGTAGGCAAACGTCAGTGACTTGAATTTAATGCGAGCGGCAACTGCTAACCAGTGCAATTTTGTAAGGAGAGGAGTGACGTGGATCAGTTGCAGTGGTTTGACAGAGCAAGCTGGAAGACCAGCCAGGAGAGCATTACAATAGTCCAGTCTGGATAGAACAAGCGCTTGAACAAGGAGTTGTGTAGTAGATGACCGGGCGGTTCTAGCAATGTGGTCTGTGAAGTTCAATTGATCATCAATTACAACCCCAAGATTCCTGGCTGACCTCGATGGAGTTATGGATGATGAGCCTACCTGAATGGAGAAGTTGTGATGACGTGTTGGGTTGGCCGAGACCACAAGTAGCTCTGTCTTCGCCAGATTTAGTTGAAGGTGGTGGTCCTTCATCCAGCCAGAGATGTCTGTCAGACAGGCTGAGATAGGAGCAGCTACCGTGGGATCGCCAGGCTGGAATGAGAGGTAGAGTTGTGTGTCATCATAGCAGTAATGGGAAAAGCCATGTCTCTGAATCACAGATCCTAGTGATGTCACGTAGATGGAAAAGAGAAGTGGTCCAAGCACTGAGCCCTGAGGCACCCCAGTAGCTAGATGTTGGGTCTTAGACAGATAATAGTGCCAAATGTTTGTAAATGCATTTGAATGCAATTGAATGAAAATGCATTTAATTAAAGTTAGTTAGTTAAAAAGTTAGTTTGTTGTGCCAATTGTCTTTGAATGGAAATGGGTGTTTGTATCATTTGGATAATTACATAATTATACTAATTGTCTTAGAATATGAATCCATTTCAGTATAACTGAATACTGAATGCCAAATATCTCAGAATGTAAATGAGCATTTGTATACAGTAAGTTAGTTAATTAGTTATACTAAGTGTCATAAAATGTAAATGAATTCCATTATACTGTAAGTAGTTAAATAGTTAGTTAGACAGTTGGTTATTTAATTGTGCCAAGTATTTTAGGATGTAAATGAGCATTACTATACGGTAGTTAAGTAGATAATTGTGCCAAGTGTCTTATAATGTAAATGAATTCCAGTATAAGTTAGTTAGACAGCTAAGTTGTGCCAAGTAAATTAATTTCTGTAAAAGTTGAGCTTCTATCTCTGTAAAAATGACTTAAATTGACTTAAGTTGACTTAACTTAACAAAGTGAGTAAAACCCGTTGCCTTAAAATTAAGTAAATAAACTTCATGTGTAATTGAAAAAAAAAAAAGCTATGTGGAATTGTCAAGTTTACATCATTTTTACTATTCAACTTAAGTTTTTCAATTACTCATAAAGTTTATTTACTTAATCATTTTAAGGTAGTGGGTTTCCTCACTTTTTTAAGTTGTCAACTGATCACTTTTAACAGTGTAGTTAATTAGATAATTGTGTCAGTTAGTTTAGTGTTAGTATTTGTTATCATGTATATGAGCCTCAGTATCAGTTATTTGGCCTACAAACTAAGACACTTTATACAACTGAATAAACTGACAGATACAATACTGACACTCATTTACATTCTAAGGCACTTGGATTTGACCATGCTGTATTGTGTGTCACTCATCAGCTTGAGATGAAGCATTGTTAATCACCCCTGACGACGACAGTGCGCTGTACATTGCCTTCAGCATCGCGCCACTGTCTCCCCTCTGTGATTGCTGAAATGGACACAATCAGGTAGAACAAACCAAATGAGCTCTGCTCCTGTCAACTCTCCTTTCTAATTTCCAGCAAACCATCAGTGTTTAAACAGCTCGCATGCATCACAGCAAACCACTGGCGCTTAGATCTTTCACAGCACTTGTTAAAGCCCACAGCAGAAACAGACTGTCCCCACAATGCCCTCTGTTTTTCACCCTCTCTTTGCTTTTTATCTGTCTTTCTCTCTCGCCTGCAGCACGCTCTGCTCAGACCATTAGTTTTGGGGTTACTAATGCTCCTCTCGCCTGTTCTGCTTTCCATTATGACCCCAGGCACTGTGACCTGTTTCTCCCTGTTCTGTGTCCCATGTTCTATCAGTGTAATTTCCCCCTGATGGAAACCCCTCATGGGCCTTTCTCTCTCGTTCACTACCCATACAACCATATAATGTACATTTCCACCCAAGATAGGACCATGCCTGGCCATTTTTTTTCATTCGCGAAGAACTGAAATGGACCTTTATTTTTTCCCCATACCAATTTTTTAAATGCAATTCCTGTATCGCAAACAGTAGAGCATGGTGCTAGCAACGCCAATGTCATGGGTTCAATTCCCAGGGAATGCATGTTTTGATCAAATGTGTAACTTGAATGCAATTTAAGTCAGTTTGGATAAAAATGTCTGCCAAATGCATACATGTAAATATTGATATTTACATTGGTATTTACAGGATACAGGTCGTTTCAGAGAAGTCGCCTGACGACTGGCAGGTCAGCACAACCATCCCAATCTGGAAGAAGGACAACCCGCCTGAATGTGTCAACTACCGGCCAATTCGATTGCTCTCACACAGCATGAAGATCTTTAAATGAGTCCTGAATGAGTGAATTGGTAACATCGTTCGCCTCAGTCAATCAAGCCATATTCACGAAGAACTGTGGGACAGTTGACGCAATTCACGCCACCCGGCTCCTGTTTGAGAAGCATCGAGAGAAACAAAAATAAAACACTATGCGGACAACGTTATGCTTACTGCTGAAGAGAAAGCCAGTCTCCAGCAGAATGTCCAGGCATGGAGCAATCGGTTGGCAACTTTTGGCATACACCTCAACGTTAAAAAGATGGAATACATGACGACAGACACGAACGAGTATGGTATGATCAGGATTGACGGCACTGACCTACCAAGAACCGAAACATTTAAGTATCTTGCCTAAATGATCGCAGCTGATGGAAGTCTGAATCATGAAATCCCGTCATGTGTTAACGCTGCCTGGCTGAAGTTGCGCATGATGACCAGCTTCACATGCGATAGGAAGACCAGTGACCAAGTTGAAGATCTACTGTACCGTCATTCGTCCTGTTGCTCTTTATGGCGCTGAGTGTTGTCCCGCGCCCAAAGAAGTAGAACACCGCCTCTGTGTCATGGAAACAAAAATGCTGCGATGGATCTCCGGCAACACGCGCTTCGACCACATCTGTAATGATGACAATAGGCAGCGGTATGGTGTTGCCTCAATATCCGACAAGCTACATGAAGCCCGTCTCCGGTGGTAAGGTTTTGTAAGATGCTTGCAAAACCAGATGATCATGTTCTCCAGTATGATTTGAAGAAAAAAGCTTCTTATGTCATTGTGGCGAGCAGGACGAGGCCGAGGGCCGTGAGAGATACGAGACCGGTGCATCGCGCAGGTGTCGCTCATTATCAATCACGCCACCGGCCTCGCGCCGTTCTCTCACGGCCCTCTGCCTCGTCCTGCTCGCCACAGTCATATTTTATTTTACTTTATGACAGAACTTTATTTTAAATAGTTCAAAATCTTAAAACCTTAAACTAAAGATTTAAATAAGAAAAAAAAAATCTATGTGATTTTCAATGTAGTCTCATAGTTTTGAATCCCACTACACAATTTCCTCTCACCGTTTGACCCAAAGGTCTCCTCCCTGTGGCTTCCATGAAATGAAAGGGTGTTTTTTCTCTGGTTCTGTGTAGAGGAAGCCCTGTGGATCGATCAGTGGCCTTCCATCAGGTGGCTGCTAATGAATGAGATGAGAGTGGGAGGGCGAGTCAGTGAAGTATTGCTCTCCTCAGCAGAGTTCTTGTCTCCGGGTCTGACAGCATCCTCCCCCTGGCCGCTTCACCACTATCTGTCCAGTCACTATCAATTACTGAGCTCTGAAACACCCTGCACCCTGTACACCTTCCTCTGCGAGTGTGGATGCACATGTCGGGGCCTTGACCTGCTGTGTGTGTGCGTGCCGCATGCCAGGAAATGAGAGGTAATGCTATGGAGGCAGGTGGCCACCGAAGCATCTCGCTATCCATTTTGTGTAATTGTGGTCATCTCACCTTGAAAATTATGTGTGTGTGTGCTGTTGTCCTCCTACTCCAGGACGGAAAAAAGAATCATGAAGATTGTGGTACAGTGGTAAACCCATGCAGGTAATGTAGGATTGAAACCAGCCTACAATATTCTTGATCCTATTCCTTCTCTTTGTTACTTTCCACCATATTTGTTAACAAAAAGGTGAACATTTAAAAAAAACCTTTTAACCCTGTGGTCAGAAGTGGAAGCTGGCTTCCCAAAACTGGTTTCCTGGGTGCCCAAAACAACTCTAAAACAATATGGGAAACCAGCTAAACAAACCCATATAGGTTGCAGATGGAAAAACAAACCGCCCTTTTACTCACCTGCCATTCAAACTACCCAAAGAGCAAAACAAATGGTATAAAGAGCCTCATACTTAAAGGAATTACTCCATTTTGCAGTCTCACAAACAAACTCGTCTCAATTATACGATTAAAATCCGTCCCTCAAACACACTCTCACATCGTCTAATGCATTTTGGCATAATCACGCCTGATTCTCGGTGTGAAGAACCGAGCTGAGGAGCTCTGATTGCCGAAGTCACAGTCTGAGAGTGACTGATGAACAAGGCTGAAATTTCATGTTTCCTCTCCAGAGCCCTTAAGCAGATGTCACATTCTGGCAATTTTCCCCTCAGTATTAATGGAAAGGCTCAGCTGGCCAGAGAGAAATGGTTATGAGTCAGCTGCCAAGAGGGAGAGGAAGGCACCAAGCTTTTGGAAAGTTTGCGATATTCTCAAAGAGCTCTGAAGGTAAGTAATGGCAAATCTAATCAATTCATTATCCCTTTATATGATAGTTGTTGGGTATCCTTTCTATCATTCTCTTATGCATATCTCCTTCGGACACGACGAAGACCAAATGGAACTCCATTAACAGTATGTATGTTTAAAACACCTTCTTTTCAGGAACCGTCTGCCATGCACAATGAATAGCAGAGCTTTTGTCTCTTTTTGATTCTGTTCCTCCGGCTTAGCAGACAGGAATATATTCTTTTCATGTGCACATGTCTTATTTTGCTTGAAGAACTAGCAAGAAAGGCATCTAAGCCGTAAATTATTTTAAAGAATGGGCTCTAATGACCTAACAAACTTTAATATAGCCTATATTATTGAATCACCCCATTAAGTATAGCCAGTATTTCCTAGCCATCCATTTATCATGCTCCAGACAACCTGGCTGTTGATTTATACCGCCATTTATTCCACACAAAATGAGGAGAGATTACATGTTCTATTCAAATTCATATAATGGGCTGACTGTATGTGTCTGTAAGAGAGTGAGTGCTTTTTCATTTTCTAAAAGTTTATCTTGCTCTTTTTTTTCCATTTACATCCAATCGTTTAGCAGGAAGTTCTCAAGGTTCAACAGTCTGGGAGGTCTGGAAGTTGTATGTTTTTTTCATTATTTACAGGTATCACAGGGACAATTAACGTGGGAACTATGTGTCTTTCTCTCTCAACTCATACACACCTCATTGTCATGGGAATCACTGTAAGTGTAAGCCAATTACCTGCAGCTAAATGGATTTCTGGTTGGAGATCACTAGCTTTGTACCAATGTGCTTAGCATTCATGGTCTTCCCTGTTGGATGAAAAACAGGCCAAGTAGTTTTTAGAACATGATAAATAGTTGTTGGTCACACCAGCTGTTGGTCCATCTTATCAACCATTTAGACCAGTAACAGACGTTCCCTGCCCTGTTTTTCTAACCACACAGTGATAGTTGGGATTAAAAGGGAGAAGACTAGCTTTGGCTGATAAAATCCATGTAAAACAAGCATTCATCTGCTTTTGACTGGTCATCAAAGGCTTGTTAGATCACTGCACCACCTGACACCAATCCAAATTCTCAATCTATCACACCCATTTCGTTTGATTTTTTTTAAAACTCAGCTTGTTTTGATAACTCGAGTCAGAAATTCACAACCAATAATTTCCCAAATGGCTTTTTGGCCACACATTTTAAATTTGCAGCTGCAGCCATGCCACACAAGGCTCACTTCATTCCACAATCACAATCAGAGAGAATCTCTGGCAAGACAGGGCTCTCCAATCACTTCTCTGGTTCAGAGACGGATATAGAGCTTTGATTGAAGAGCTCTGGTAATCAGAATGCTTTGACATTCTTTCCCCTCATCAGGGCTGGAGGTTTGGGCGTCCTGTGTTGGGCCTGCAGGGCTGAAAGCAGACTCCCCCTCACAGTGTCACACGCGCTCGGCAGGCAGCGAGTAGTAGAGGACCTTCTGATTACAGCTACGCTACCTCTTCAGCCTCATGAATCAGCCGTGACGACTAATGATGATAGACAGGGAGGGACTGTGGGGGCCCAGGTGGCTCTTTCGTTTCTTTTAACCGAAATGACTTGGTCTCTTGTTATAGTTTACATCCAATAAGATTTGAGTCACTTACCTGTCTTGTTTAAAACTGTGAACAAATGTACACTGTCATGCAAAAGTTTGGGGTCAGTATATAAAAAAAAGGAATAATCATATAATATATCACTAGTATTATTATTATATTATATAATACTATACAGTAAAGACATTTTTAATGTTACAAAAGAAACATCCTATTCATAAAAGAATCCTGAAAACAGCTTCCATAAAATGTTAGGCTAAGATCTATATATCTATCTTTATATATAATTTTAAATTGTAATAATATTCCACAATATTACTGTTTTAATGTATTTTTGATCAATTAAATGCAGCCATGGTGAGCGTAAGAGGCATATTTAAAAAATATTTAACAAATCTCACCAACCCTAAACGTTTTAACAGTATGTGCGCATACATTATGAACAGAAATATTTGTATCATTTTATTTGCATTAAGTGGTTAATTGTATAACTTGTCTATTTGAAAAAAAAAAATTAATTTGCAAAAAGACAAAATATTTATAGTAAAAACAATGATAGAGACTAAAAATGAAAAGTTTGCAATCCATTGTACTTCCATAATTTTATATTTTTCTGAGTTTTCCAGTATATTCTAGGAGAAAATAATATAGCGTGCAAGTTGATTTTATCCATTGGGAATTTATTGGAACGTGAAAACGGCCATTATATATATCATACAGAATTAGGCCATAAATGTGACATTAAAGGGTAACTAAACACTAAACCAACTTTTTTGTAAGACTGGGGCTTTATTAGTGCTGTTCATTGATTCGAGTAACTTTTTTGGCATTTGGGTATAAAGTGTTTTAATTCTACAATATATGGTGTCTACCATACATTAAACGTCTGAGTGCTGCCCTCTTCAGGTTGAACGGTGGCTACTGCAGTTGAATTTTCCTATTGGATGTTTGCGGTAGTTCGTGACGTTAGCGGTGAGAGCTGACGTAAGCTGGTTTCAGCTTACCACGCACTTGGTACGAGCTACCACGTCCATGGCAGTATAAAAACCATATTGTTTCGTCAAAACCACTGTAGCGAGTCAGGAGTTGGAATTGCGAGTATTGAAAACGATCAGGATAGAGTATCTGTTCATCCCCTCTATCTCCGCTGGGCTCTGCCCACTTTCCCAGCATTTTTCAAATATTGCCAGTGGGTGGAGTCAGGCTCTGACCAGGGGTTTAGTTACCCTTTAAATGCATTAAATAAGGTCAATTTCTAATTTTGTGTTGAATCACAACTTAGACTTTTCTTCTAAAGTTTACTCCCAAGCACTTCAATTCTGTTGATATTTACTCACCATTATCATTCCAAATCTGTATTTTCTGTATGTTGCATGCTACCAAAAGACTTTTGGGGTGTGTTCACACTTGGCATGTTTGGTTCGATTAAAACGAACCCTGGTGCGATTTGGTGTGTTAGTGCGGTTCATTTAGATAAGTGAGAACGCTACCATTCGAACCCTGGTGTGCACCAAACAAGTGGACAGAGACCCCTGAAAAGATGGGTCTCTGTCTGCTTCCAAATAAACTTCTACGTGGCTTGACTAAATATGGACGCAACACGGACCATAGACCTCTTTACACATTTTGTAAGCTCTTCACGAGTTCTCAGCTCCATCATATACCATCATATGTATGTATACATCCAGTGCATAATGCATTTAGCTCAGCACACAGCATTGTTTAGGATGTTTGACAAGTTCCGTCGCAATATATCCGTCATAAAAGCTTTTTGTTTTGTATATTTAGGTTCGTTGTTAAAAATGACAATGTGAACACTAACCGAACCAGGACTAAATGTAGCATTTTCTTTTACATGTATGTATCTGTGGAGTCTGTGAGCTTCACATCTCTGCACTTACTATCAGCAGCCTCTCAATTCTGCTAATGTGTCATTTGAACAGATGTAGCTGGACGTTGTGCTGTCTGGCCCTTGCCGTCATGGTGATCCCTCGCTCTTGTGTGATGATGGCATTAATCTCTCAGTGCCATGAATGAGGATCACAAAGGCCTGAAATTAGCGGCACGCCTCCAGCCACACTCAGTGTCACACTTAACGGAAACACACACATACACGTGCATAAACACTTTGCCAGGCATCATTAATTTTAGAGCTGAGCCTGGAAATCCAGCTATGGCCTTTTCATGCCCGGCTAATTGCCTCTAATTGTGCTCTTAGCAGGTGTTGCGCTGAAGTGGCGAGTTCTGCTTCTCATCCCAGAGCCAGGCTGGCCCTTAACCCTCGCAGAGAAACAGAGGTGCTCTCACTGCATTCAAAAACAACAGGACAGATTGCTATCCATCATAACTTCTCTTCCAGAGTCTTTGTGACCCTGAATGTGTCATTTGTTGTATTAGGACTGTGCTCGTTTTGGATATTCTTGCAATAGAATACTTGCAAAGATTGTTCATTGCGTATTGCACAGCATAAACTGCCTAACATGCAGCAGTATTTATTACTATAACGTCAAACAGCTTTTGTTCTATTCCAGATGGCCATGCCAACGTCTCACAGTGAGTGGTAGCAGCGATTAGCATTATCCAAGTATAAAAATGCAATACACCTCAACAATGGTAACACACTTACACAACATGCGATATTACAGTGAAATGTAAACCTGCAATCATCTATCAATGCAATTTTAAACCTGTTTCACACACCATCACAGCTGTAGAGTTCTTATTTGAACCCATTCACAAAGCATGAGGAGAAACCAGCAGTGCCACAGTATGTAACCATACACTTTTTAAATTGATGTTACATGAACTATGCTGCATATCAGTGTTAACAGTGTTAGAAGCTTTAGTATTAGTTAATATTAACACCAATGCATATTAACTCTTGCTTTGTATATTAAACTTTAATTTTGAGTAAAAAGGTTTTTGAATTTGTTAGTCCAAACAAACGAGTCAAACAGCTGATTTTAATAATTGTATATTGCTTGGTGTTGTTCATTCCCCACATTAGAAATGTAAGGTAACGTTGAGCGCATTACATTGTGGGATGGAGTATCTCATAGTGTTTGCTCTGCTTGTGTACATTTTAACAAAGTTAGTATGTATATTTCATGCATAGGCTTAAGTATATTTACTGCAAAAATCATAGTATGAATATTGTGTTAGTGTGCCACTCTGAACATTCCCTTTGTAATAATTGGTAACACCCTATTTCGATGGTCCACTTTAGACATTCTAATTACTATAAGCAACTACATGCCAACTACCAGAGTATTAGTAGACTGTCTGCATAATACCAGAGACTAATTATATAGAGACATGCCACTTCCTCAATCCTTAAAGGGGTCATATAATGCCATTTTTTTGTACAAGCTAATATGATTCTTTAGGGTCTAAATTAAAAGTTTGTAATATACTTTAATTAAAAATTCTCATTAGTATTGCAAGAAAACACTTATTTTACCTGGTCAAAAACAGCTCTGTTTTCAGCACGCCGTTTCAGTGCATATGACTTTAAATGATAATGAGCTTTGCTCACCCCGCCTCTCTGTTCTGTGCATACACCATTTGTAAATCAATAACACAATAACCATAACGCATTGTTCAGTATAAACGTGGGATTATGAATTATATTGAGAACGTCATACATAGAAAACATGCCGTAATGTACCCTGAGTGTAAACCTTAGACGCATTCATTGTGAAGCGTGCAGCTAGCGATTTGCAAAGATTAATATATTAATATAAAGTTTAATAAAATGTTACACTCACTTTCGTTCTTCTGGAGATTCAGCAGGAACACGAATATCTGGTACCGATCCTTTTTTCATGATCAGCTTCTTAGCAAATCCAGCTTTATACTGATCCTCATTTATAAAGCAGTCTGGTGAGAAATGATTAGCGCAAACATGAGAGCATTGACGTTGTTCGTGGGGAATATTCCCTTCGAAAACAAACACAGCCACTGCGTCTTCAGCGGTTTGGATTTAGGAACATTAAAATGACTGCTGTGTTCGTTATTACACCCAAGAACAGAACACCACAATCGCTTAGACGCCATTCTGCTCACAGACAGTGCTCCAGCATATCAACAATGACCGCGCGGACTATGATTGACAGCTCCCTCACGAGCGAGGGCGGGTCTGTGTTGAAACGCTCCTGTCAATCAACAATCGTGGGAGGGGCTTCCGACCGTGTGACGTCACATGGTCGAACGGCTTGATTTGAGGCAGAGGAAAACATATAAGGAGATTAAAACAAAAACACTGGATGGATTTTTATCATTTTATGATGGTTGTGTCCAGGCACTGCCAACACACATTTCAGTACAATCAACTTGTAAAAGTGCATGTACCATTATATGACCCCTTTAATACAAGTATATAGGGAAAACCCGTAACGCCAAAGATGGCGGTTGTATGCACATGTCCCGCCCCTCTCGCTGGAAAGCCAATCGTCTGCTTTTAACAGTCAAGCCGGGAAACATTTAAGCCTATCGTCTGGTTCCACTGACGCATGCGCACAGTTGAGGTTTGCGACAGCGCAAAATACGTTACTGTTTGCTGCAGATTTGATATGCAGTGTATGTGTGAGTTGTGTAAATATCAGACATCAGAAGTCTCCCGCAGATTGATAGCGCCTCCCTGATGCCCGCAAAAGATGCTCGCACATACTGTGCTTCAAACTGTGTAGCGCGCACACGACAGAGGGAGAAAACCCTTGCGCATGCGTAGTAAAAGTGTAACCTGTGGGGAAAAAGGCGTTTTAAACCTTATTTTGGGGCAAAGTCATCAAACCTTTTCAGCGATTTTTATCATATTTTACTGCTGTTTCTATACATGCAGTTTTTATGTCCCGGTGACCAGTGAAACTGCAGTTCTGACTCTCTGCCCATTCATTTAGATAGGAGCCTGGTCTTGTTAGTCCGAAATAGCTGCCCGGAGGCGTTGCCAAGATGGTGGCCGAGTGGCATGACTTGCCTCAAAGGACTTTGTTAATACCCGCTAACACTTAATTGTGATGCTCCTCCAGCAGACATTCTACTGACTATAAGTAACTTTGCAACTACATGTCAACTTTCTAACCCTAACACCTAACTCTAACCTAACAGTCTACTAATACTCTAATGATAGTTTGTTGACATGTACTTGCAAAGTTAATTATAGTTATTAGAATATCTAAAGTGGACCATCAAAATAAAGTGTAACCTAATCGTTTCATTTTTCTACTTCGTCCAATGTTGTATTTTCAATCTACATGCTGTGTGGCATATTTTGAGTGTCCAGTCAAATTTTTTCTCAGTAACCATAAAACTAAGGGTTGGAGGACTAATGTTATAGACCAGAATATTGTTTTTACTGAACAAAGTCAGCATAAGACAAATGTTTAGACATTTGAGATTCTCTTAGAAATAGCAAAAAAAAAAAAAAACCTGCAGATCTTAACAGTACTGCTTAATGCTAAATTAGTCAGACCATACATGAAAGCAATCCCATCACACTTGCCCTCTTTGGACATTTACTTTTTTTTTTTTTTTTGTATCATTAAAACATTGGACGCAGAGGAAGTTCTATTATTGCCAACTTGACCTTTAAAGGGTAATTGCCTTTTCCTTACCAAAGGATAAAAACCTTGAAATCTTCAAATGAAAATAGGACCCTCTTTACAAGATACAATAAACCAAACAAAAAACATATGTTTCTCCATAAAATGCTAGCTATATCACTCAGGAAGAGATCTTAAATTGCTTTTAAGGGAAAAAAGGGCCATAGTACTCATTTAACAGTTCCCACTGAAATTTTATTCAAATCAAATGAGTACATTGGTCACTTTACAATCCACGGTCATGTGATATATCCCATGTTGTAAGAAAGCTAAAAAAAAGAGAATTGGATTTAAAAGAGTAAAACACTCGCTGGCCCTTTGGAAACAGAGTCAAAGTTTTATCCGAGTTTATGTGGAAACTCTGGCTGTAGAATGAAAGCGTTCCACTGCAGCTGTCATGAAAGATAGACTTTAAAGGGCACTTTTCAGACTATTGTCACATCAAAGCACTGCAGCTCTCTTTGGGGTATTGTGCTACTTTAATGATTTTTTGAGTGGGCAGGAAGCTATCATATAGAAACCACCTGATCTGGAAACACAGTGTGGGGAAAGAAAATGTATTGTGGAAAGAAGACCAGATACAGAGTGTTTGAAAACAGGAAAACAGAATGATATCAAAAGGTATTAAAATATAAAAAAATTATTGATTGTCACAGAAACCAAATATGATCTAATTAGGCCTCTTTAAGTGCAGTGTAGTCCTTGAGTTAAAGCTCACATTTGAACATTGATGTAATACACATTGGCCCCGGAAAGTATTTGGGCACTTAACCCGCACTTTAAAATGCATTAAAACAAAATATCAAACCAAAATCAAAACACAAATTCAGAAAATACAAAATAATATTTTTTGAACTCTTTCTAATTGTCAAATGTTGGTTGAACATGTTCATTGTTAATGTGATAAAACTACACCTGTGTGAACTTGAGAGGAACTGATTTCAAAAATTCACCTTGGGACCATGAAGTAGATGCAACAATGGCTTATATAAGTGAAGGTAGTTCTGTGATAAACTCAAGTATCATTTGCATCACAGCATCAAATTCTACTTGGTTTAATTATCTGCAATGAAATTCATGTTAGATGTTGTATGACTAAAAGGGATAATTCACCCAAAAAATGAAAATTCTGTCATCATTTACTCACCATCACGTTGTTCCAAACCTGTATGAATTTCTTTGGTCCCTTTACAATCCACGGTCATGTGATATATCCCATGTTGTTCTTCCAAGAGTTCTTCTGCTGAACACAAAAGATGACATTTTGAGGAATATGGGTATCCAAACAGTTGATGGGCCCCATTGACTCTCATAGTATGGAACTATAGACCTTTTTCGCAAACACCGGAAGTAGCTAACCGCGGCCATATTGTTGACATGACATCTGTCCTGCTGCCCCTGACCGCGCGCAGATTTGAGTTGAGGGGAGCAGTAGCCTGGCTTCATCTCGTCGGTATCAAGAGAAGATAATGCTATTATTTGATGTGGGTCCACACCAATCAAGCTTGTAAAGATCCGTCCTTATTGCCAGCCGTAACTTATCCGGATATTTATAACTATCTCGTACAGTATCCGTATACAAACGACAATTTACCTCAACAAGGCAACATGATGAACGACACTCGTCTCATTCGTGGAGGTGGAAAAACAAGTTCTTTGTGACATGCAAGATTTGTTATATTAAATTGTAAATGCAAAAGAAAAGGCATGAGAGTCGGTTGTTTTTGTCAATTTTAAGTTTTCATTTAAAATGTTTGCGATTTTAATATAAGTCCATGGTTACATATTTGACCACTTGCTTGAGCAACTTAATATATAGAAGTAATGCATGGAATAATTGGCTTACGTTGTTGAAATAGTGAGTATGTGTTAAAATAAAAATAGTGAGTACCGGGGTGTTTGTGGTACAGCCGCAGATTAGTTACGCACTGCAAACGCAGCATATTGTATTGCGCGTCCTGCTTCTGTACTGTATACACACCGCACACGCATTGCACACGGATTATGTGTAAAACCTGTGGTAAAATGATGGGAACAGACTTTTCTGTGGGGAGTTGGCTGAAAGTTTAGCCTATTTATCCTAGCTAAACTCTCATGCGCTGGCTCAACTCTGTCTCCTTCCCTTCACGTTTTCTGACAGTCGGTAACTTATCGCATAAAAACTAACTCCGGGGTTCTTGGTGTGTAATTTTCTTTAAAAAAAAAATACAGTGATAATACCATGGATAATACCGACGCTGCCTCGCTTGTTAATTGACAGACTGACAGTTGCCGTGGTTTCTATGTCAACAATATGGCCGCCGCAAACATTGATGACGCAGATCGAATAACATCTATTGAAGTCAATGGGGACCCATCAACTGTTTGGTTACCGACATTCTTCAAAATATCTTCTTTTGTGTTCAGCAGAAGAAAGAAATTCATACAGATTTGGAGCAACTTGAGGGTGAAAAAATGATGACATAATTTTCATTTTTGGGTGAACTATTCCTTTAAATGCCTCAAACTATCCACATATAACACTGTATAGTGGATTCAGCTTGCCAGATGCTCGCTGCAGAAACTGTCACAGGACCTTATAGAGTTTCCACGGGAAATGTCTACATTTACAGTTAGACCGTATACTGAGGTACTGTAGTACAGCAGTGTTTTGAACATATGTTGAAGGGAAGAAAATTTGGCACCAGAGTCCAGGGTGGACAGGAAAGGTCAGGAGCTCCACTCCTCTCATCTCATCCTCCTGGTGGAGGTGCTGTTCCCATAATTACAGTGTAAGCAGTGCCTTCTAAGTGCGCCTAAAGCAAACATCATCAGGCTGACGGCAGTAATTTTATATCATTACTGAATATGACTGGGTAGGGACATTAGCAATGGAACATTAAACTGCCTCATGCCGCTTCTAAATGGTTTGTAAAACAACGTACGATTCCCTTTTTGTGATTTATGCAACTTTCAGGAGACCGGCACAGAAACGGGGACGGAAAGATTCGGTATGTGCTGATGAAGAAGAATTCAAGAGTGATGATGATGACAGCGATGATGAGTCATTGTAAAAAAACATGGACTAGTACAATGTGGTGATAATAACAACAGCTGTGGTCGTGAAGTGATTCAGACATCTGCTCCCCATTGAATACTTTGTTTACTCTTATAATGAGGTAACAGCTTATTTAGCATGTTTTATTATTGCTGAACTGTCTGATGCAGGGAATGTCCTGGGTCACGTTCTTCCAGTGTTGGCTTACTTGGTTGGCCTGTAAAGTTTCTAAAGGTTTTTCCATTCTTCAAATCAAGTTAGGTTTACCAATGTATGTAATCAAAGCACTTTTTTCACACACTGCTCATTGGCTGTTTTTTTTATTCCAGTAGCGCACAAGTTTACGTTATCCTTAAGTGTTCTGGCAAACCAACTAAACTAGATAGTTCTTGGTTGCAAATCTGTATTATTTTCTTTGCACCTTTTTCTCCTTTTTGTGGTCTGAAGAAAAGAAGAAGAAAATGGTTTGGGATATCAAGTGGGTGAGTAAATCATAATTTTCATATTTGGATAACTGCTCCAGCAAGAAAGCATTGTTTGAGTATTAGCATGTACATAACTAATTCTCCCTTTTTTTGCACTGTTAACTCTAAAGCAAGCATAAAAAGAGAGGTAAAGAAAGAAATGTATCTCTCTCAGATATTCAGAGCAGGGATGGATAGAACGTCACTGAATACCGAAGTGAAAAATCCCATTTCTCAGACACGCGGTGGGAGATTGAACATGAAGGGTATCATTCCTCTGCCGTGGCTAATGTCTCTTCTGAGAGACCTCTTTTTGCTAAATTAATTTCACTTCCTTTAAGTGCATGTTTACTTTAAACAGGACCGAAGTCCCCTGACAAATGCATTTGTTTCTCATCCCCTGAATGTTCAGATGCTCAGGTGCATGTAGAATTCAATGCCAAAAAGACATTTTGTAGGCTTTATTCAGATTGCAGTTTGCTACATCATTGAAATGTCTGCCCACCCATGTATAACTGAAGTATGATGGCTAAAGAGTGTGTTTACTGTGCTTTTATCAGGAACTGTAAAACTGTCTAAGAGACAGAAACCAAAACAGCAAGCAATCCCTTTCTATCATTCCAAAAGCAAGCAAGGCGATGATGGGGGCCAACTACATTAGTGAAACTACTAACTTAAAGGGGACTTGACATAAACAGTTTCTGCCAACTCTTGTGTTAATCTTGAGTACCTACAGAATAGTATTGCATCCTTCGTATATCTGAAGAGTATTTCGTTTTATCAGACGTATAAAATACAGATACAGCTGCTGTACCGCTTCTTTCCTAAAACAGTCAAGCTCCTGGAGGCCTGCCGTGGGTAGAGCTAAAAAGTCACGAGCACTGAGTGGTTTTAGAAGAAACAAATGGACACTAATGGTGGTCAGCCAAACAAATGTATTTAAACGCACACACAATACATCATTGCATTACCCCTGGATAACTTTTGATTCACTATACGTTCGTGCTGTGTACATTATATGCACTTACATGTCGAAACAAAATAGACATTTGATGCATTTTTAGTTACCGCATACGGTTCCAACTCATGAACGGGATCTTTTATTGCTGGGACCGCTCCATCTTTCAGTTTCAAACGATCTGCAAATCCAGCATTGAACTGGGCCTTGTTTAACAAGTCACCAAAATGCCGGAACAAACAAACACACTTGCACAACTCCGTTGCTGCCCCGGAAAAACTAACTGCATCCACTGTTCCTTTAACGCTGGGTTCTTTGGGAAGCTGAACAAGGTTACCTTTCCCTCACAAACAAAAACACACGTCTTTGGTGACATTGTTGATTTCGTGGTCTAAAAATAAAATGACAGCACTACCGACGGCTTCCGGACCGTGACCCGAACTTGCACGTTGATGGGTGTTGCTCTTGCTCTCGCTCAGGGGTGCGTTTCCCAAAGCCAACTATGGTCGCAAGTTCCGTCGTTACCAATAGAGTTCAATGGAAATTGCGATCATAGTTGGATAACGATGCTTTCGGGAAACGCACTCCTGGTTGATGTGTGCACACGCTCTTCCAGGAGAAGTGCCCATACAAGGTATTACGCCCTTCATGACGTCATACAGGGCCATACTCGGAAAAAAAAACTTTACGAAACTTATTCGAACCCCGAAGGAGTGTATTTGGCACAGAAATACAAAGGCCATGTTCAGCATGAGAATCCAACTCTTTAACAGTGTAAATAAGTCATGCAAGAATGCATGAAATATCATTATAGACATCCCCTTTAACCACATTTTCTGTAGCTTTTTCTGTATCTCTCTCCTGAATTAGTTTGGAGGGAAAGAGTCATTCATGGTAAATCGATAATGGTTGTTCTTTAAAGGGATACTCCACCCAAAAATGAAAATTCTGTCATGGAAGTCAATGGTGCCAAACAACTGTTTGGTTCCAATCGTTCTTCAAAATATCTTCCTTTGTGTTCAGCAGAAGAAAGAAACTCATACAGGTTTGCAACAACTTGAGGGTGAGTAAATGATGACAGAATTTTCATTTTTGGGTGGAGTATCCCTTTAAGATTCTCTCTTCCACGTTATCCACATTTCTTGCAACGCGGAAGTAAGCTTTTTTATGTGAACTAGCCGCTATAGGTAAATAACTGGAATAAATAATAAATAAATGGTGAAATAATTTGCACTACAAAACATTGTGTTTATGATAATACATTATAATAATATAACAAATAAGTTTGCAGTTTCAAGCAGCATAAAGGACAGGCTATGTACAGCTGAAATAACTAGAAGTGGATGAGACCGGAAGCCTAGACACAAGCAAGTTGCAAATGGCTGCACCCACTCTTACTTTAAAAATAAAGTGGATAGACATTTATTCTATTGAGTTTGTACATTATAACTGGATGCGTCTCTTTCATATGTAGCTTTGTCAAGTCCAATACACTCAAATAAACCGGTCCACCCTAAATTACTCTTTCTCCCATATGGAAAGTTGTATTTATTCTAGTGAATCGGTTCGTTTGGGCGGTTCATGAAAGTGAGCCGATTAAATGTGACGATTTACTGATTCTAATACGCTTTCAGGCCATCATTTTAATGCAGTGTATTGTTAATGCTGCGCTGCTTTTTGCTATACTTTCATGTTAGTTATGCAAATTAGTTGTTGTTTTTGGTTGCTGCCAGCAAAAAGAGTGCCGATAAAACTTATCTTTCCTCATGTCTGTGCAACATGTGCTTTCCATTTATATTGAGTTGCATTTATTTTCCTCATAAATACCTGTCTAAGCCTGTGTGCTTTTGTGAATCAGAGATGGCTGATTACTTGTATGGTGTTTATTTATTTATATTTTTTCCACGTCTTTTTCCGGGAGAAAACAGGAGTCCCTCCTGGAAAATGAATTACACGAAATAATGAAGTCACTGAATTAGATCATTAGCTTGATTAACTCACCCCATATGTTGCAGTCATGGGAGAATGATGAAAAAGCAGGAAAACACATCAGCACTTGTGAATCATAATTAAGAAATGCTAATTGTGTTTTTCATTATGGGAAAATCAATGGCTAACTCTGGAGATGTTACACTTGGTTTATTTTATATTTGGGCTCAAGATTTCATTTTAGAAGCGACATGTTATGATGCTGAATGCTGAGAAAACATGCCATTACTTGAAAGTTTAACTTGTCGCATACTGTAGCTATAAAAAGATCTCATTAAATATTTGACAGAAAGTTCTTTTGCACACACATTCTTTTGACTATATTGATGCAAATAGTTCTCACAGAATTTTCATTTATGAGTGCAAATTGAATAAAGAGGTGTCTCCATATTGTACACCCAGTGCCTGGGAATACAGCTTAGCTCATGTATTAAAGCTGACTACCTTGGCCCTGGCCTTGCTTTAAGTCAGTATTATGCTGAGATGGGAAATCTTTAGATTGTGCATTGTTTGCAGGGTCACACACACCATGTAATTATATTTTGAACCTGCTGGTGAGCTCAAGACAAGAGCATATATTTGAATATACATTAGATGACTCCAGAAAGACTTTTCTACACTGGCAAAACCATAGATTAACACAATATGTGTATGCTCAAGGAAACCAAGGGCACTGCAAACATTATGGTTTGCTATGGATATGGTTGCATCAGAGGGCATCGCTCTGTGTTAATTAAGCTGACAATAAGTTATATGTAAAATTAATATTTGCATATATTTTTCTTTATTAAGTTACTTCAAGTTCAATGCTACATTCGTGTAATACACACACACACACACACATCAGTAGAATTCTTTAGTTTCTATTTGTTCTCTTTAATAATCACATGCTACACTACCAGTCAAAAGTTTGGAATCATTAAGGGGGGGGGGTGAACACTCATTTTCAGTCAATCTCATGTTAATCTTGAGTACCTATAGAGTAGTATTGCATCCTTCATATCTCCAAAAAGTCTTTAGTTTTATCATATTTATAAAAGAAAGATAGGGTGTACCGAGTCTTTCCGAAAAAAAAAAAACGAGCAGGTGGAGGCGTGCCGTGTGGGCGGAGCTAAATAATCACGAGCGCGCAAAGCTTTTGCGTTGAGAGCGTCTGGAAGCTGTGACATCCCAAAACAAACCATGGCTAACAATCAGATTCAGCCATACATTTTTGATCCAGAATCAGATCCCGAGGCTGAAATTGAAGACGAGCAGCAGCAGCAACAACTACAGCAGGACGTCTCTATGTGGTGTGTACTGGAACTGTACTGTATAACTTATATTTGCTTAGCGGTTTTTGTAAATGACTAATTTTCACTTTATGTCGTCGTATTTTTTTTTTCTTTAAAGGTGTAACTTACATGCGGGAAGTGTAGTTTGATGCCGACTGAGGCGGGAGTTTTTTAAAAGTAGAAATGATTTCAACTTGAGCGCAGTGTTTTTAGAACACCATGTCATGCGCAAGTTATAACTTACAACCTTTGTGTGTGTTCACTAGTGGTTTATGAGGACATGGTTTGGTTTTACAATAAACAAACAGACACCCACAGTGGCCAGCTAAACAAATGTATTTAAAGTAGTGCTGTCAAACGAATAAAATATTTAATCGGATTAATGGCATAGTTAACTTGCGATTAATCACACATTTTTAGCTATTCTAAATGTCTCTTGATTTCTTTTTGTCCCATTCTTTTTTTCTCATTTTAATGCTCTTATCAACATGGAAAAGTGGATCGTCTTGCTTTGTGCAAATGTTTTTATTGAAAACAACATTGACAATACTGTGCTCAATTTCACACTAACATTCTCACTTGGGGCAAATAATCTCTCACACAATGTAACACTGTCCATCAATAAAAGGGTGAAAGAAATACTGACGAGGTACTGATATTGACGAGGGGGCGGAGAATTCGCATCAGCTGTGTGTGTGTGTGTGTGCTTGGCCATCATCAAGTGGTAATTCAGACTGGACGTGCTGCGATGATAGCTCAGTGCACAACGACAAAACACACAGATCACTTTGGTCTTGTCAATTGAACCATTTGGCAACTTTTTAAAAGTAAACCTCCATTCAGAATCTTATTGGCATCCATTTCGGCGTCTCGCGCTCGTCATCCACTCAAAATGTAACGTTAACCAACTATTTGTCCGGCTCGCAAGCCTAAACAAGTGTGTGCGGCGTTGTGCTTGTTGTTTTGTTTCCGGTCTAGCTAGATCCGCTTGCGCTTTCAAAATGTCCTCGTGCGGCACAAGCCATTGAAATGAATGGGTTTCATAGCTGCCGCGTCCTGTTGCAAAAGAATGTGAAAAAAACTACAAAGTTTGCTAGTCCAAAAAGGCTGTTAATCGCGTGATAAAAAAATTAACGCCGTTAAAATGGGTTTGCGTTAACGCCGTTAATAACGCGTTTAACTGACAGCCCTAATCTAAAGACATTCTTGAACAAATCCTATGCAGCGCTGCCGATGATTTCCTGTTGAAGCGCGTTGATGTGCGCGGTCTCGCTCTCCTCTGGTAGACGTGTGCGCGGGCGCGCTTTTCCAAGAGAAATGCTCATATAAGGAGTTCCACTCTCGTCTACGTCATTAGATCCACGATCGGAAAAAAACTGCCGAAACTTGTACCAACTCGGAAGTAAGATTTTCGGCACAGAAATTTTCCTTTATTCGTCCAAAATATCTTTTTTAAACTTTGGCCATGTTTAGCATGAGAATCCATCTCTTTAACACTGTAAACAACTCTGAATACATGAAACAACATTGTACCCCCCCTTTAAGGTTTTTGTCTCTTAGTCTCTTATGCTCACCAAGGCTGCATGCATGTAATCGAAAATAGAATAAAAATAGAAATATTGTTTTCTATTTTAAAGGGACAATGTGTACTTTTTTATGTATTTTATTATTCAAAATCAATATTTTTATTCATAAATATGCCCTCAATGGTGTAAAAATCCCTCTGCCAATTATTTGACTTATCCTCGTAAACGAAGAATTTATTATCTTTAAATATTTATTTTATATGTTTATTATCTAATTAAACAATTAAATAATCAATTAAAAATAAATTTATACCTGTATGATTTTACGCCGTACCCACATTGGACCAGTGGTTTGGAAAATGGATGAATGGATGATTCAGCTGCGGCGCCATCATCCTGCGAGACACAGGAATTCATTCAGCACTACCCTTACGTCAGTGCATTATGGGTATTCTCCATTGAGTGTACATCAGTTGTACACTCGCTATTGCAGTGCAGTATGGGATTGAATGAGTGGACTCGATAACATCCACTGGTTTTGAACACCACTACAAATGGCTGTTCCCTCAAATAGTGCCCTATTTAAGGGGCGATTTCAGACACAGCCTGGGTTGCTGACAGAGAGGTGTTGCAATGATGTAAAATATGTGGAAACAATGAAATATATTTGAACTTTCAAGCATGAAAACCTATTCTAGTAGACCCCAAAACAAAATCAAAACATTGTAAATGGGCATAATCGGTCCCCTTTAATATATTTTAAAGTATACTTTATTCCTGTGATGGCAAAGCTGAATTTTCAACACCAATTACTCCAGTCTTCAGTATCACATGATCCTTCAGAAATCATTTTAATATGCTGATTTGGTCCTGAAGAAACATTTCTTATTATTAACAATGCTGAAAACAGTTGTACTGCTTTATATTTTTGTGGACAATATGTTTTAGGACCTTGGCCGGTCCTCTTCATCACAGATCTATTGAAGCTTAGGAAGGTGTGTAAAAAGTTCATTATCGTAGTCTCACTATATAAATGTTTCTCATTGTGTCTGTTTTGAAATGAGATGATATGTCATACAGTCACTTTTCTTCAATATTTGTCTATCACTGCAGAGCTTGACGTGATAATCTTCTCATGAGTTGAAGGAAAGCATGCAACTTTACATGGATGGGACAAAGACAGTTAACTGCAGCCTTATCTCAATTGATGCTCTGAATGGGGTAAGTATGTTGTCTTTTTGTGATTGTCTTTGGATTCTCTACCTCTCTAGGCTCAACCAAAATGAGGCAGTTTATGAAAGTTGTTTATGAAAGGTGAATGGCAATTAGCGTAGCATTAACACACTTATAGTTTATTAAAGCAGCCTAGAAAGAAGGGCAATCTGAACATGGGTGGGATGCCTGGAAAATAAGAACATTTGTTATTAGAATGTTTTCTGGAAGGATGAGTCCTTTCAATTTTTTGTAATGCATTAAGTTGGTCACCAGGGGACACTCAGGGCTCTGAGATAGGCACTTGATCACAAGACAACAATTTCAGAGATGGATGGATACAGTGTTTGAGAGTGGGCCCCAGACCTCCTTTATTAAACTTGAAGGGATAATTAAAAAATATACAATTCTCTCATTACCCTCATGTTGTTTTATGATTTCTGAAGATATTTTGAAGATATATATATATATATATATATATATTTGTCCTTACAACGAACGTTAATTGGGTTTAGGACTGTTAGTTTAGGACTGAATGTTGTTTTGGACTACATTGACTTTCAGTGCACAAACAAAGCATTTTTTTGAAACATTATTCCAAATATTTTATTTAGTGTTCTACAGAAAAAAAGAAATGCATACTTGTTTGGAACGACATAAGGGTGAGTAAATGATGACAGAATTCTAATTTTGGGGTGGACTGAAAATAATTCACGGCCGATTTTTGCTTGACCTTTGCAAAGATACCAACATACAAAGAGGGACTATTTCTGACATTAAAATGCCAGAAAAAGAGCTCTTCTACATTAATTAGACTGAACTATTAGGGGCTGCATGGCTTATTGAGCAGTTCGCATTACTCTGTGTTGTGTGTGAGACCCTTTCGGTCCGGCCAGTCCACCAATGCCTCAGCCCCCGCGTCCATGTCATTCTGTGCGAGGTTAATTGCTACACCTTAGCTCATGTCCTTGTGTTAATGCAAATGAGATCTTTTGACATCCCGCGATGAGTTTATGTGGTGGAACAAAATGAGCGACGGCTCTTGAGCTTGTAAAGGAAGGTGTGTAACAAAGGTTGCTTGTCTGAATCTCCATTGTTTGCCAAGGAGGCCACAGAGGAACGGTATATACATGAGCTGAAAGATGAGGGAGATGCATTTGTTTCCTACCTCGAACTGAAAGGTACATTTACATTTACATTTACATTTAGTCATTTAGCAGACGCTTTTATCCAAAGCGACTTACAACTGAGGACTAAACCAAGCGAGTCATCGTGAAGAGGCAAAAGCAACGCAAGAAGTGCTCAAAATACAAAGTTCAGACATAGCTCGGAGTAGCATAAGCCAGGCAAGCGAGGATTTAGAGGAAAGGAATTTTTTTTTTTTTTTTTTTTAAGTTAAGTGCTCCCGGAAGAGATGAGTTTTCAGTTGTCTTTTGAATGTTGTCAGGGATTCTGCATTCCGGATGAGGGTGGGGAGATCATTCCACCAGCATGGAACCGTGAATGAGAATGTTCTGGAGAGTGATTTTGTGCCCCGCTGTGATGGTACCACGAGCCGTCGCTCATTGACCGATCGTAGGCTTCTGGTAGGGATGTAGACTTGTAGTAGTGAGTGGAAGTAGGAGGGAGCTGAACCTGTGGTCAATCTGTAAGCAAGCGTCAAAACCTTGAACTTGATGCGAGCAGCGAGTGGTAGCCAGTGCAGAGAGATGAGCAGAGGAGTGACGTGGGCCCTTTTGGGCTCGTTGAAGACCAGACGAGCTGCAGCATTCTGGATCATTTGTAGAGGTTTAGTTGCACATGATGGAAGTCCAGCCAGAAGAGCATTGCAGTAATCAAGCCTAGAAATGACCAGGGCCTGGACGAGAAGTTGTGTTGCATGCTCAGTTAGGAAAAGCCTGATCTTCCTGATGTTGTGCATAGCAAACCTGCATGATCGAGCTGTCTTTGTAATGTGGTCTGTGAAGGTCAGCTGATCATCAAAGATTACTCCAAGATTTCTGACCGACCTTGATGGGGTGATTGAGGATGAATCTACCTGGATAGTTTAGGTCGTGCTGTAGAGATGGATTGGCAGGGAGGACGAGAAGCTCAGTCTTTGCCAGGTTGAGCTGCAGGTGATGTTCCTTCATCCATGCCGAGATGTCCGCCAGACAGCTTGAGATCCGTACAGCTACTGTGGGATCATCTGGTTGAAATGAGAGGTAGAGCTGGGTGTCATCAGCATAGCAATGGTAAGAGAAACCATGTGCCTGTATGATAGGTCCCAGTGATAGATCCTAGTGATGTGGTGTAAATGGAGAAGAGGAGCGGTCCAAGAACTGAACCCTGAGGAACGCCTGTGGTCAGTTGATGTGCTTTGGATACCTCACCTCTCCATGTGACCTTGAAAGACCTACCTGTGAGATAGGACTCAAACCAGTTGAGGGAGGTTCCAGTGATGCCCAGTGATGAGAGGGCGGACAAGAGGATCTGATGATTCACAGTGTCGAAGGCAGCAGACAGGTCCAGTAGAATGAGAACTGATGATTTGGAAGCAGCTTTTGCGATCCGCAGGGCTTCCGTGACTGACAGCAATGCAGTCTCAGTTGAATGTCCTTTCTTGAAGCCAGATTGGTTGACATCCAGCTGGTTGGTCAGAGACAGGAAGGATGATACTTGGTTAAAAGCAACTCGTTCAAGTGTTTTTGCAATGAATGGTAGGAGAGAGACAGGTCTGTAGTTCTCTAGAAGTGATGTGTTTAATGTTGATTTTTTAAGCAGAGGGGTTACCCGAGCCTGCTTAAATGCTGTAGGGAAAATGCCAGTGTGGAGGGATGAGTTGATAATGTGTGTGAGAGCTGGTAGAAGTGTGGGAGAGATGGCTTGTAGAAGGTGTGAGGGGATGGGGTCTAGAGGGCAGGTGGTAGGATGACTGGAGAGGAGAAGTTTAGATACTTCTTCCTCGGTTAGTGGAGTGAAGGAGGAGAGAAGGTTATTGGCTGTGGGAGAGGTTAGTCTGGGTTCCTGTGCTGAGAACTGACTGCTGATAGTGGTAGTTTTGTTAGTGAAGAAGTTAGCAAAATCATCAGCAGTTAAAGAGGAGGTGGGTGGTGGTGGAGGTGGACAGAGGAGAGAATTGAATGTCTTGAACAGTGAACGTGTGTTAGAGGCGCTGTTGATCTTGTTGTGGAAATATGAAGATTTTGCGTCGTGAACGTCAACAGAGAAGGCAGAGAGCAGAGATTGATACATACTGAGGTCAGATGTGTCTTTTGATTTGCGCCATTTCCTCTCCGCTGCCCTGAGCTTGGTCCGGTGTTCACGAAGAACCTCAGATAACCAGGGGTTAGAGGGAGTGGTGCGTGCTGGCCTAGAGGAGAGAGGGCAGATATTGTCTAAAGAAGAGGTTAGGATGGAGCATAAAGTATCCGTTGCAGTATTCACATCCAGAGATGAGAAATGTGAGGGTGAGGGAAGAGAAGATGACACAGCAGAGGAAAGATGGGATTGAGAAAGTGAGCGCAGGTTTCGTCTGAAAGTAAATGGTGGGGAGGTTGGTGGAGCATGGGTAGTGAGTTGTAGATTGAAAGTAATGAGGAAATGATCTGAAACTTGGAGAGGTTTCACCAAAATGTTGTCTGTGATACAGTTGCGTGTGTAAACCAGGTCCAGTTGGTTGCCTGACTTGTGAGTACCGGTGGTGATGAGCCGTTTGAGATCGAAAGAGGCTAGGAGAGAGATGAAGTCTGTTGCATACGGCTTCGCTAGGTGAATGTTGAAATCGCCAAAGACTACAAGTGGGATGCCATCCTGAGGGAAAGAGGACAGCAACACATCCAGCTCTTCTACAAAGTTTCCTAGTTGATAAATAACTACAATATGGATCTTCATGGGAGTTGTAAGTGTAATAGCATGATATTCAAATGAGTTGTTATTGCATAGAGAAGAGAGAGGTGAATATTTCCAATTGTTAGAAATGAGAAGACCAGTGCCCCCACCCTTCCCGGACTGGCGAGGTGTGTGAGAGAAAGAGAAGTTGTTAGAGAGAGCAGCAGGGGTTGCTGAGTCTTCTGGACGGATCCAGGTCTCAGTCAAGCCCAAGATATTAAGAGTAGAATGAGATGCAAAGGCTGGAATGAAGTCAGCTTTATTGACTGCTGATTGACAATTCCATAGACCCATAGAAAGAGTGAGAGGTGAGTGTGAGGATGAGAGAAAAGGGCGCAGATAAGCAGTATTGCGCTGCCTTCTGTGCGTGGTGAGAGAGCGTTGTCGAGAGACAACAGGAATGTATTGAAAGCACATAATGATAATGGGAAATAAGATAAAGGTAGGAAAGGAAAGGGTGAAGAAGATACTTTAAGTGCCTTGCAGGTGTCCTTGCTCGGTGGAGTCGCGCAGGTAGAGTCGCAGGTCTTTACCCGAGTCGGTCTTCACACGAGAGCTGAACACGAGAGCTGAATGCTTCCGCTGACGCTTCCGCGACAGCGCGCACACTACATAGAAATAATGCTATCAATCGTCTGAGTGAGGACAGCTGTGGTAGTCCTTGCAATTAGCACAGCCAAAGCAAGTATCCCGACAATGGCCCAAATCGAAACTAGCTGTTATGAACAGCAATACTTAAGTGCTACAATAACAAACAGACTCCAACCCTTAAGACGGCAGATATTCAAAATAGGAACGCGACTAATTAAAATAAAGATATTTAGTGAAGATAAAAATTACAAAGAAGCAAAGAATCGAAAATAGCCCTACTTAGTTGACAAATGGTAAACAGAGCAACAGGAGAACTGGATATTAAGAAAAAACAACTTACGCGCTCTTGACGTTCTCACCGAGTGACTGCTGTCCTGGCTTTCACCTGAATTTACTTCTAATTTATATCTGCTTTAACAGCCCTTGCAATTAGCACAGCCAAAGCAAGTATCCCGACAATGGCCCAAATCGAAACTAGCTGTTATGAACAGCAATACTTAAGTGCTACAATAACAAACAGACTCCAACCCTTAAGATGGCAGATATTCAAAATAGGAACGCGACTAATTAAAATAAAGATATTTAGTGAAGATAAAAATTACAAAGAAGCAAAGAATCGAAAATAGCCCTACTTAGGTAAAGCCCTTGTTCTATGAATACTCAACGCTGTAGTCTCTCCTTGAGTGGATGTGACATACAGTGACAAATGAAGTGAAATAAAGCATGTTTTTGCTCCGTGACAGGCACAGGAGTTGTGTACCACCTTAATTTAACGGTTAATTAGATTGTTTTCCATTTACAGGGCCCAAATATTTTATATAGGAGAGGCTGAAGCTAGTTTTCATTTGTTTATCTCCCGTGAATATTTCTCAGGGTAGTCAATTTCTGTGCAAGCACACACCTTAAAACTTCACTAACGCTATTGAACATTTCTACTGTTACTAAGCAGAAGAAGCAGGCCATGTTGCCACAATGGAACAAGCTTTGCATTAAAAAGAACAGTAAAATGCTTATGAAACATCAAATAATTCATGAAACATAATTGTAAATAAATTGCATATTGTAACCTTTGAAACTGCTTGTCCCAACCTGACATTTATGAAAAAATACCCAACTTTTCACTATACAGTACCATTCAAAAGTTTGGGACCGGTACGATTTTTTAAATGTTTTTGAAATTATTATTTTATGCTTACCAAGGCAGCTTTTATTTGATAAAAAAAATATATTGTGAACGATTATAACATTTTATTAAAAAAAACTAAACATATCCTAAAATGTAATTTATTCATGTGATGGCATTATTCATCACTCAAGTCTTCAGTGTCGATCCTTCTAATCATTCTAATATGCTAATTGGGTGCTTAAGAAACATTTCTTATCTATGTTGAAAACAGTTGTGCTGCATAATATTTTTGTGGAAACCATGATACATTTTTTTTTGTTAAAATGTAGTTAGTATATGTAAATGAAGAATGTTCTGGAATGTTTGTCTGGACAAACAAATGTAATTTTTTTCTACATAGGCTTCCTAGTCCTTAGCGATTGTACACACTAAAGACAGTAATGATGGCATTGATTTTACCATATCAATCTGAGACCATCATCCATCGTTCTTTCTACTGTATAGGCAGCCAAGTTTTATTTAAAGCCCATTTAGCCTGCAGTGAAGTACCCTTTAAAAAGAACCGATTTGCAAAAATCTAAATAACCTTTTTCCACAACAAAGTACCTTTATTGTAATGGAAAGGAGGATGTTAAAGGTTCTTCATAGAACCATCAATGCCAATAAAAAAAAAATGTTTTTAAGAGTGTATAGTGTGGTTTTTATTGTATTTATGTACATCTAGTTCTGTAACTTTTTTCACACAGATGACCTTGTACACATACACACAAACACTGAGAGACATATGATCACAGCTGTTTACCATATACACTTATACAAGCCAAAGCATTTTTTCACCTCACATAAACTAAAGGTGATCTTTGCTGGGGTATGAAATGGCCAAGATCTGTCATAGCTCTGACAAATGTAGGACAATTTTGCGGTGTTACATTTTGTTAAGGCTTGTGTCCCCACAAAAAGTCACCTAGCAGCTGTGTTAACTATAGCCTACTGGGAGGGAAGCCAATAAGTAGTAGAGTAAAAGATCAAGAAGGTATGCTGTTTAGCCTGAGTCATTTAACTTAGTTTTTTTATGGGCTGCAGTGACAGTTTGCTGCCAAAAACAGTATGACAATGTATACATCTTTTTGCAGATAACGAAAAAAAATGTGGCATCTGACATGGTGTGAATAGTTTTTGTGTGGTACTGGTGATCAGATTAGGTTTTCCATATTGAAGCATGTAAAGGTCATAGAAGCAAGAATAGTTTTCCCCCGCAATCACAAAATTGACATTACCGTGGAAAAAAAGACAGGATCAAGATGCTCATTCATTTGGTGAGATAGAAATGCCAGAAATGTGTGATTAAATGGCGACATATAACCCTTCTATCTAAAATGAAAATGTTCATGGGTAGTTCACATGCAAATTAAAAGATTTGCATAATGACTCCTTTATTATAATCTTCTGAGATTGGATCTGTGGCCAAAGGTAAATTAAATTCTTCACTTGTGGAATTATTCTTAATGAAAGTGGGAAGAATCTGTCAGCTGCATGTGTTATTTTACAACATGTTATAGTTATCACACAGACTTTTTTTTTTTTTTTTTACCCCTTTCAATAGATACAATTGAGACTTAATTGACAGAATCTGCAACGTTACCAAATGACACAATGTAGTGTCATTAGCCAATCAGAGCTTGGTTTCAATAAAAGCTGTTTTTGTTTTGCCTTATGTCATTTAAGCCCCTTCTGATTTATTCACGAAATCTCTGCGTTGAATTTGGAATTAAGTCTCTCAAATTTAAACACTCACAATATTTACTAAACTACCACAGTGAAAATACAATAAAAAAAAAAAAACATTTAATTCATACTAAGTATACTACAAATCCATTAACATGTATACTGACATATCGCTTGAGGCTTACTGATAGAAAAATTATTATTAAACTTTATTTGGAGCACTTCTTTATTGCACAATGCACATTTCTTAATATTAAAAATTTAAGATATTTCTGTCAGGACCATTATCGTCAAATATGATTGTCAATTAGCATACGGTTTGGATTGGCGGTATGGTTCCGTTCTGGACGAGAACTCCCTGCGCATCCATGCAGCCTAGCATGGATAAGAGCAGGGAGAGAGCAGCCATCACTGAGCTGGCTCACTCCTTCATAGGCTTCTATGTAATTTCATTCTGCCGGCCCAGAAAAGTTAGTAAAAACATCGTTAAAATAAGTGACTACAGTGGCTCAACCTTAAGCTTATCAAGCGACGAGAATACCTTTTGTGCACCAAAAAAACCTAAATAACTTTATTTAACTATTCATTTTCTTCCGTGTGGGCCTCTGACGTGAGTTCACGAGAGTGCCACACGACGCATGCGCGAGAACTGAGAAGATGACGCTCACGATCATTTGATGGGAAAGTGTGAAAGGTAAGCCAATCATTTTGCTGCATTGGTAAGGCACTTTTACATTTTCTCGTTGGTTTCTCATGATTCGGACATCCAGGAAATGCACACTTTAGAACCATTTTAAACACTAGATCGAGACCCATCTGCATCATCTTCTCAGTTCTCGCGCATGCGTCGTGACAATCTCGTGAACTCACGTCAGAGGACCACATAAGAAAGTGAATAGTTGAATAAAGTCGTTATTTATTTTTTGATACACTTAAGGTTGAGTCACTAGTCACTTGGACTATTTTAACAATGTTTTTACTAACTTTTCTGGGCCGGCAGAATGAAATTACATAGAAGCCTATGAAGGAGTCAGACAGCTCTCAGATTTCATAAAAATTTTTCTTAAATTCTGTTCCAAAGATGAGCGAAAGTCTTACGGGGTTGGAACAACATGAGGGTGAGTATACTGACAGAATTGTCATTTTTGGGTGAACTATCCCTTTAAGTATATCTTTCGTTGAACTTCAGGACTATTTCCGGATAACTAAAGTGCATTAAAGGAGAACTCCGGGCAATTTTTAAGTTAATCTTGATCGTTAAACCTTTGTGAGTACTGTCTATAGAAAAAAAACCCCCGCAAATGCCCAGAGCTCCCACTCAGCTAAAACGGCAGTTATGGGGGCATAAACAAAAATAGTGTCTTTGTACCTCTTAACAGACACAAAATGCAATTAAAATGTCTGTCCAACATGAACAGGGGCCATACATGTGAACAAGATTAGCCATTGTTTAAATTCACCTAAATAGTGTTTTAGACGGCAAGCTGTAGTCTCGCGCTGAAGTCCCATGGGAACTCAGTTGTAGCCGGAAAAGGCAAACAAAGGTGTAACGATCGAGATTAACTTAAAAATTGCCCGGAGTTCTCCTTCAAGTACAAAATAAGTTGTTCCAATTTAGCAGATTTAAGTATAACAATTTAGTATACCAACAGTACAATTGCAGGGTGTTTATATTAAGTACATAAGTACAAATGTATTTGCAGTATACTTAGCATAAAATAAATGTATTTCAAATATATTTTAGTATATTTTTTTTACTAGGGTAGACTTTTCATGTGCTTTTTGTGATAAAGCTATTAATTTTACCTATACGCTATAATTCTTCACATTTCCAAGGTTACAATAGCATTTACAAGGCATATTTCCAGTGTCCCTGCTTTACAGAAAATTGGAGAGAGAATTGTTGTATTTACAAAAAAAAAAAAAAAAAAGAAAAGACGTGTGTCTTTTACAGCAGGAGAAGATTACACAAGGAATGGAGGAGAGAGGAACAGAGGAAGCAATGCATCCTCCGAGTCAGGATCATATTTAGCTCAGGCCAAGCAAACTGATCATGTAATAGATAAAGACAGCAGCATTCAAGCAGTGCATATGCAAAGCACTTTGGGGTATTGTTATTTGAGCGGATTAAATGTTTATAAAATTATCTCATAAGGTTAAGCAATTAGTTTATTCCTTTCTCTCCTGGCCTCTTATTTATTTTCTGTTCTCACTGGACGTTTAAAGCACAACGCCCACTTCTCAAAGAGACTCATAAACTTTTATATCGTATCTTCACTTAATTAAAAGCATGTCCTTTATTGACCGTCTCTACAGAAAGTTGACTGACGTCCATTTCTTCATTGTCCAGTCTAGTGTGATAGGACTTTATGTTCCAGCTGGGCACAGTGGAAACATTCACTGGAATGTGGGTCGTCCTTCATATCGCAGTGACATCAGTCAATAAAGTTCAGAGAAATTGAAGATCTCTTTTCTCTCCAAGGCCAAACTTTATACAGGCCTTTTGATTTTGGCTGTGGGGCTGTTTTTCAGTGATTTAATAACTTGTGTTCCCACATCTGGCTCTTTGTTGTTTTATCTTCACAGATTGAACAGGGCAGTTGTGGTACATCAAACCAGGTCATGACACAAGGCACTCCACCATCACACTTTTTTTTTTGAGATCGCTCCAGGCACTGAAGGAAAAACTTACTGAAATACTTATCCTAAACGTTTCATTGTATCGCAATGAAGAATATTCGTCGGGTCAATTTTGTAATAAAACACTTATATAACCTTGAGCATTTCAAGAGAGGATCCAAACTGCAATAAATGGATTTGCATAAATTAATAATACACAGGGCTGCACTGAATACCCCAAATAATCCCCTTCCTTTGGCCATCGAGTTCTTCACACAGCATTTATACTCCACACTGTGCCATAATCTCTACCCGCAGTCTTAAAAACCACAATCGCTCGTTCAGAAACACATTTCGACTTGTATGTACTGGATGAAAAAGGAAAGTCTCTTCTTTCTAATAATATTATTATAACTTGTTTTGAGAAAATCGACACTAAAGATTCTATTTTTTTTTTTTTTTCAGAATTTGAAGACATTAATAAAATCATAAAACATATTTTTTTAGATTTAATTGCACTGGTGTCTTAATTATTTCATTAAGTTAAATATATATAAGGATTTTTTATATGAAAGTATATATTACAAGTGATATCAGATGACTTGTTCACAAGCAGTTTTATGGACGTCTTTCTTATGGAAACAGTGATTGCGCGATTACATGAGAGATGGTTCATTTCAGTAATTTTTGCTGTACCTATCTTTCAAAATATATATATAGATATTTTGTGCTATAAAGAGGAAGAGATGATCAATTCCCCTTTGAACTTAGGCAGCTAGCGATCTGTCACAGTCACACCACATTATTATTATATATTTTTTTATTTGACCTTTATTTAACCAGGATAATCTCTCTGAGATTAAAAATCTCTTTCACGGGAGTGTCCTGGCCCAGAATGGGCAGCCGTTACAATCACAAACCTACAGATCAAAACAAGTATAAAATTAAAACACTTAAAAACAATTACACATCATTGAGTCTTCTTCAAGTGACCGAATAATAGATTTAAAATGTTCCATAGACGCCATTAAAGGGATAGGTCACCCTAAAATAAAAAAAAATAAGTCAACATTTACTCACCCTGGTGTTGTTCTAATGCCGTATGCCCTTCTTTCTTTTATGGACCACAAAAAGAGCATTTTTTTTAAATGTCCCGCTTGTGCTCATCTATATAATGTCAGTGAATAGTGACCAGCATCAAACTTTTTAAAAAGACGCAAAAGTATCACAGAATGATCACTGTGTGAAAGTTTGTTGAAAAACACACAGAAATTGAATGTATTATTTAACAAAATTCTTGACCATGGGTGTTGGGCTTTTGTGACTCGTGAGACTCTATTAGTGCACAGTTCACTCTGTCTCATTCAGAAAAGGCACACAAGTTGACAAAACACAAAATGATATACACCGCCTAGAAATCCCCCAAAAATATCTGTGTACTTTCTTCACTAAGTCCAATATCACCTGACCAGAACTTCATTTGTCTGATGACTGTCAGAATGTGAATGCAGTAACTTCTTGTTATGAAGAACACAATGGATATATTCTACAGAAGGTGGTGCATGGGTTGTATTTCATATTCCATTTTTGTTGATCTTGTTTTTTCACAACTTGTGTGCTTTTTCTGGGCGAGACGTTGTGAACTGTGGTGTCTCACGAACGAGAAGACAGAACACAAACGGCTATGGTCAAGAATTACGTTAAATAATACATTAAATTTCGGTTTGTTTTTCACCAAACCCTATCATATACCCCCAAACCCTTTGTCGCATTCTGTGTCTTTTTAAAAAAGCTTGATGCTCAGCCCATTCTCATCCCTAGGCGTCATGAAACTGACGCCTTGGGAATCATTTTGACCATGCTTCAATATTCGACGCTTTAGGCACCCTTTAGCGTCAGTTACATGACGCGATCCTAGGGCGTCATCTCACTGACGCTTTACCTTTAACGTCAGTTAGATGACGCTATCTAATCCTAACCCTACCCCAGACCTAAACCTACCCGCGTCATCTAACTGACGCTTAGGTAAAGCGTCAGTAAGATGACGCCCTAGGATCGCGTCATGTAACTGACGCTAAAGGGTGCCTAAAGCGTCGAATATTGAAGCATGGTCAAAATGGTCATTTTAGTGACGCCTTGGGGTGAGAATGCGTTGTGATGCTGGTCGCTATTCACTGATATTATAGGGGCGAGCACTAGCGGTACTTTTTAAAAAAAAAATCCTTTTGTGGTCCATAAAAGAAAGAAGAGGATACGGCATTAGGGTGAGTAAATGATTGCTTAATTTTCATTATAGGGTGAACTATCCCTTTAAAGAAAGTCAAAACGACATTTAATGTTTGAATTTTGTTATAAATCGACCATTTAAAAGCTTTGTTTTATGAAACAATGACAACATTTGTGTATAATTGTTTCTTCATAAACGGTCATTCATTGTAACTTCTGACACATGAAATACATATACAATACAAATCGTCTTCTGCAGTTTCTGCTTACTGTGACGTAGAACTGGAAGTTCAGTTGCATTATGCTAGCAATCAGACACATTGTCATATTTTTTTTTATAATTATACAGTGGCATATTTTTGTAAATGAGAAAAGGGGGCATTTGTTTGGTTGTCATCACTGGCAATAACTCACCACCTCCAGTACTAAAATTCAGCTCTATCTGTGGAAAACAGGATTATTGTGCATGCCATCGGCCTCTTGTGATGTAACATATGAGCTAGCACTGATAATCAGGACCTGGGACCATGGCCTGGCTCTGTAATTGAGCCACTTATAGTGGTCTCTTCCCATTCTCAATACGAGGAACCATATCCGCCAACTCTGACTTAATCAGATGGTGAAAAGAGAAATGGCAGGAGGACTCTGATTAAAATATTGTTTTTTAGCGCTGCCTGGGAGAGCCAGGCTCCTTATTAAAAATTGATCCTCAAGCTGTGTCGCCTTGCTTTTCTGCTTTGCTGAAGAATTCATTACCTCTGCCACGCACCATGTTGCCTGCCTGGTATTCTCCATGTCACTGCACCCCTCCGTATCTTGCACCCCCTCTTTCGTTTATCAATTCTGAGATGCAAACAAACAAATATTCCAGAGGGAGGAGAGAGGAAGAGAAGGACGAGGAGAGAGCTTGAAACAAAAACACGCCGCCCCAAGGCCTTCTCAGTACGGAGTACAAGACGTTTGATCACTGGCATGAAAAGCAAGTGCTGTTTATTCTTATTCTCATTTTCCCTCCTTTTAAAAGTTCATCTCTTTATGCTTTTTGAGTAGCCAGTTTTTTTATTGTTTTGCATTGCATTGCATTTTTAAGGGAAAATCTATGGAATTGTGCAAAAGGGATTGGTAAAATGTATTGAACGGAGCTTAGGGCACTTAGGGACAAAAATATTTTAATCACAAACACGCGGTGTTGGGGAAGCATAGAATGTGTTCCAATTCTGTGGGAACTTTCAATAGAATTCAGCAGGTTTAAATTCATTGTGAGCCTGCTTATGTTGTTTATTCAATGTGTTTTAATGCATTATTATTATCAATAGTATTGTTCATAGGAAAGAAAAATCACTAAGGAGAAAAATTTTTATTTTGATTGAATGGAGCTCAAATGGAGACATTTGCTGAGGTCTCCCGTTTCTTTTTTTATTGATCTTTAATGAGATCTTTGGAAATCATGTCACAAACTTTTTTTGTACAAACTGCAAATATTGTATTATTTAAATGCAAGCTTACAAAATCCGCAGTCAAGTCAGAGACTTCAACATGAGCTCAAAAATTTGTCATGAGTTGCTCCAAGATCAACTTGAGCTGTGCTATATCACATTCATTTTATAGGTCTCTTATACACTCTAAAAAACGATTCGTTGGCTGAACAACCATAACTTATAAAAGTAATTAGATTAAACACAAAATATTAAGTATTCATAACTTTTCAAACTCTACTTAACATATTTAGTGTGTGTAACACAAAAATATAAGTAACTAGGTGAACTTAAATGTTTGCATAAATAAAATGAAAAAACATAAGTCATGTCAACTACTATAATAATTGCTTCAAAATTAAGTAAATCGAGCATAACATTTTAAGTAACTATACGAGCCACGTGATATGCAATTTCCCGTGATGGCTTTCCCAGCCAAAAATTGGAGCCATTTTGTGAAGCACATATGTGAAGACGCTGAAAAGAGGTAAGCTTAACTTTTTTTAACTTAAGGTACACTCAATCGTTTATTGCATTTTTGGTCAAGAAACTAACTTTTAAACTGAATGTCAGAATTGCTACGAATTTTGCATCAACAATTAGAAACGTGTTACGAACACCTAGTCTACAAGTTAAGGTATGAAATGAGTGACTTTGAACGAGAGTATATTTGAATTATTAAGCGAGTGTGCTTCCATTGAATAGGCTATCAAGTGTCAAGTGTTTATAGTAGGCCTAGTCAGAGTATTTATTGTGTTTTTCGAAATATATGACCATGACGTTGGCACCTATGCATTAATGGTGTGTTCACACCGAACGCGAATTTAATCATTTGCGTGAGTAGATTACAAAGTCAATGCAAAGACACGAATAGACGCATCAGCGCGAATGACGCGAATTGGGTGACGCGTTTGCCGCGAACGTCTTCCACGCAAGTTGAAAAATTTGAACTCGAGCAGATTCAAGCGTCTAACTAACTAGACGCGATAGACGCGTATTTGACGCTCTATTCGCGTTCGGTTTGAACGCACCATAAGAGGACAATTCGGACGGCGCTTTCCCCCACGGATAAATTCGTAGGCCTACTTTATTAACGAAATGTAGTTGTTATTTATTATATGCAGGCTATGAGTTTTCGGATTAAAAAAAAAATACTTTGCATATTTACAAATTCCCATATAGGCCTATTCTATTCTCTAATATCTATAAATGGATCGCGGGAAAGGGGGGCGGCCAGGCCTTGGGCGCCTGTTGGCCTACTGGTAACGTTCGTTAACATACAAATATTAAATTCGAAAACACATTGGCTACAGCTCCGTGTGCACGATTTATCATTAAATAATGGCGATCTTGATTCAAACACAATATTATTCCTAAATGACAGCTACAACCCTGTCTATTAAACCTTCAAAATTATTATCAAAATAAGTAAATAGCTTTTAAGCAAAAGTTTGGCTTCAAACAAAGATTGTAGATCTTTATTACTGTTTGGCTGTTCCAGTAGTGACTGACTGTTAATGTTTTGAAGAGATTTGTTCAAAACCTCTGGACAAAAGTCTTCATTAATTAACTTGTTTTGTTTAAATTAATAGATATTATTTAATAGACTCATTTTTATATTTATAGGCATTTAATAATGGACTAATTTGTAACATTTAATTATAGTTTTTTTTCTTTTTAGATATATTTTTGATAACCAGAAAAAAATGTGTGTATATATATATATATATATATATATATATATATACACACACAACCAGTAAGATTGTTTAATGTTTTTAAAAGAAGTCTCTTCTGCCCACCAAGCCTTCATTTATTTGATCCAAAATACAGCAAAAACTGTAATATTGTGATTATTATTATTATTATTTTTACAATTTAAAACAACTGTTTTCTATTTGAATATATTTTAAGATGCAATTTAAAAGTTTTGGGTCAATTAGAACTTTTTTTTTTAAAGAAATAAAATAAATTAATACTTTTATCCAGCAAGTATGCATTAAATTGATAAAAACGTGACATTATAGACATTTATAATGTTGCAAATGTAAGAGGCTGTAAGAGATTTATTTTATTTTAAAATATAAATGTACATTTCTTTCTCATTCTGTGTTTCAATGCAATTGATTTTTTGCAACAGTCTGAACAATAACAAGTGATGTTGCAAGTAAATGCAGATTTCCTGTTTTTTTTTAATGTTTTTTTTATACTCATAGGAACGAAGAGGAACTGGAACATCTCACATTGAGGATCATCACGAAAGGTGGCTCAGCAGATGATCCTTCACAGACTGGAGTAACGCTGGAAGGCATAGAGGTGATGAGTCACGAACGCTGTGCTAAGTGAGCTGGTCGATAGGAATTACGTTTGTGAAACTAATTACATGGAAATGCATGAATTATATCTGATTATTAAAATAGTTTCTTCCGGAAAAAACGGACCATATTATGAGATTCCAAGTCACAGTTCATCTCACTTAGCACGGCGTTCGTGGCTCGACTGGTCGAGACTGTTTTCCAAGATGGCTCCTGCCTGTATAAGTGTAATGTACTGTCTTTATAAAGTATCTTCTTATTCAACTGTCTGTACACTTACAAAGTTCTCAATGCTTCGGTTTGCATGTAGGGACCCTCATTATGCTACCGTGTTAGTGTGGGGCTATTTTGAGCCTTGTTAGTGGTATTAACTAACGATTTACTTTTGCTTATTCTATGCCCCATATACTAGCGTTATAAGCTAAACAGTTTTTAGAGATAAAACTCTACGTACATTCGATTATCATGAAAACGCATCCCAGAAAACGATCATCTCGGTAACCATGTGTTAATTACCCCTAGGTTCATTTTTCACCGGAATTTTCCTTTAAGAGGTTTTTTGTATGTTCCAAAAGTAAATATTGGAAAAATGTAAATCTTTTGAGAAGTGTTGCAAAGGTGAAAAAGTGACCTGTTAAAAGTGATTTTCCATTTGTCGATTTGCCACATTTTGTTACATTTCATGTGTGGTTACAGGCTTTCAAGCCTTTGGCAAAAAATAAAAAATAATAAAGTTAAATGCTTTACTGTGTGTGATTTGCATGTTTAATTTATTTTAAGACATTGAATGTACTGGAGCAGTGCAGTTAGCAGACCAATAGCTGAAGATCTAAAATAAGTTAAAATGGTTGGTTCAACTCATTTAATTGTCTTATTTTTATATACAAATGGGCTTAAATGTTAAGTTAACAGAACTAAGATTTGTTTTGATCTCACATGGCCTGCACTGTGTTGGATTTACTTAAAATGTTTATGCACCATTTTTGCATCATACTTTTTAAGTAATCCCAACTTGGAATTATTTTACATAAAATAAACAAGAAAACCTTTGTTATATGTACTTACATATTTGAGTTCACATAACATTCTTTACTTAAAAATATATGTAACGTGATGCATATATTTTTAAGTAAAGAATGTTGCGTGAACTCAAATATTTAAGTACATATAACAACGGGTTTCTTGTTCATTTTAAGTAAAATTATTCCAAGTTGGGATTACTTAAAAAGTATGATGCAAAAATGGTGCATATATATTTTAAGTAAATCCAACACATAATTTTTTAGAGTGTAGGTTCTCCTAAAAACTTGGCAAATATATTGATTCAGACTCATCACTGTCTGTCTGGAAGATACAATTGTGACATTAAAAAAGGTCTCATTGGTAATTTTTCTTTGCCAACATTTATCCCATTTTTATTTCCAGAAACACCCGAGTCGAAGTTGGAAAATAACTGAGATTCCATTAAATCTCCTGAGCTATGAAAGACCAACATCTTAGCAATATCAATTTTCTCTGGATACTCTCGTTTTTCTGTTTTTCTTTTCTTTTCTCTGTTTTTCTCTCTCCTTCTAGTAGACGTTGTGCTGGGATGTTGATTAAGAACTAATGCAAATAACGGAGCATCAGCCGCCAGCCACAGGAAATCAATATCCCACAACCCCCTGCTCCTTCCCCCTTATTCCTACATAGCGATAACTAGAGCCTCCTCAAACAAAACAATTAAAGACTCAACCTTAAACTCATTACCCACACCACTGAACAAGAAAGCCTATTCCAGGATGACACTGAGTGCTGTTTGCTTCTCATTGTGGGCCTATTTGATATTCAGTGCCTGTCTGAGGCCTGTTTAAATACGCAGATTAATTGCGTTCATGTCCACTTGTCTTTGCTCACACAGGTGTGCCTCCGTGATTGATTTGCTGAGAGTTTTGTATTTCGTTTCTATTGATTTAGCCAACCAACTAGAGCAACCTATAAGAGTACATGTTGGTTGAATGACTGGAAGCAAAGGCCTTAACTATCATCATCATCTTAATGAAAGGAATTTGAAATAATCTTTCTGATGATGAGCTGTCGGGTCAGGAACATTTCAACACATTCCAATGTGTTCATGCCAATTTGTAACTATTTTACCTTTTTGGTGAATTGGTGGCTAATTCGTATGAAATCATACAATCTCATTTTTATGTGTTTGTGCGATCTGCAGTTACGGTTACGTTTAGGGGTGGATTTTCTCTAAAAATCGTACGTTTCCGTACAATTGCCACCTTGTAAAATAGTTACATTTTCCTAAAAGTGTTCATTGTCCAATAAAGTTAAATATGAGTTCACTAATAGAGGACAAGAGGATTGCTGGAGTTCCTGAATCACTTTATGACTTCTTAACGCATCACAGTGAAGACCTAAGCTTCCATTCATTAGAGACGCATCATTGCATGATGACATTTCCTTCTTTTTACTGACAGACAGTATTAATTACCTTCTGGCACTTCCTTTATCGAATCTACATATTTGCAATAGTGACCGCGAATGCTCTTTTAATGTTTCATCTTGTCTACCAAGATTATTATATGAAAAGACCTCTGAACCCACCGAATGGTGAAACCTTACTTTTTGACTTGTCAATTTGCCTGTGGCTGTGACGCTCTATTCATATAGCAATTTGTCTCCAAATCTTCTCATTTTCACTCATATGTCGCCGGGCCAGGTATCATGATAAATGGGGGATTTGAGTAATCAGAAGTTTTTGGTATTCTGCTTCACATTTGGTTTGAATTTCCACCAGATCTGTTGTACAATACATGTCCAAGGAGTGTTAGTGCGAGAATGATGCCTTCATTCATTGCTGTACTCTCTGGAATTGGATATTTTATTAGGAATTAGCCAATGACATAAGAAGCTACTTCTAGCTTTAGATTGAGTGATTCATTTTCTTTGACTTTCCGATATTTCTGAGTAATGAAAGTTCTCAATAAAAGGTGTAGGATAAAAACTCTTTATTGCCTTTACTTTGTTTGGAAGGTTTAGAAGTTGTTTATATTAAAAACAATGTTACATGTGTGCATATGAGACTTGCATCATGTAGTCACTTGTGCTCAGACAGCACATGAGCAGGTGGTAATCACAACAGTGTCCATTTAGATTACAGTGTTAAATGCTGCTTTGATTGATTACATTTCATGGCCCATTTAGCTTATGCTTGGCAAGAAAATGCAAAAAGGCAAGAATTTTTCCAACATTTGCTGATCATGCCTCATTTTAAGCATCACAAGACTCATTTTACAAAACTCTGGCCAATCTACCAATAGAAATACCAAAGAGGTCATGCCCAAAGAGGTCATGCCCAGATGTAACTGCAAACATGATATAGCAGACAAAAAATAAGAGCATTGGTGAGCCTCGGAAGGGAGCAGCAAAATTTCAAGAAGAAAAAAGAAAAACAAAGCAAAGCAATCTCCTGTAGGGTAGTGTCTGTAAATTAGCAAACTTAATGAGCCAGTGACAGCATGACGGATCTTTAGCATCTGGGCTGGGGTGACAGTGATTGATAGATGCTGGATGTCTGCGGGCTGATCTGATGGCTGATTTATGCCGTGCTCGGCGCTGATTACATAAATGCCATTAGAGTTCCCAATGGTAGCGCTGGAGTGCGGCGTGAGCCAGACGTGATGGAGGAGAGGACAGTGACCGACCTGACACAACTCAACCTCCCGCTAAGTGCCCCCAATCCACAGTGACTTGAGGATTATTGTATCATTTTTTTAAATGATTGTTTTAGTATTTGATTATCTGTCCTCTGATTTCCATCATTTTTCATAGTCTTATATGGAAAGAAATAGCAGCACTCTCCTTGATAGGTTTTTATAGGACTCGGACTGATACGCAAGGCGAACAACCTTTTTTTAGTCTGGGAACTCGGATGCCTGTTTCAGGTCGTAAACCTTAGCATCCAAGCATATAGGCTCTGCGCTGGTAATGACATTTAAAGTAGAAGTTTGCGTTTGTTTAAATTTGTTGTGGAGCTAGCCAAGTGATAATAGAATTGGATTATTTTATTTATTTTAAACAAACAAGTAGGCATACAAATAAATGTGATGAAAACAAGTGAAATTCACATTAACATTTCTCTTAACCTATTTTCAGGATTATTATGTCATGTATCACTCCGTAATCTCTACACTATTAAATCTGAAAACTAATAATGATAATAAGTACTTTTTAGTATTATTTCTTCAAAGGGTGAAAAGTAAACCATACTCTAGGCCAATATGGCCAGAAAATCTATAAATTATCCTCCCCTTCTCATCTTCTTAGATTCTGTTTTCCACAATAGCAAACCTGCGTCACTAAATGACTTTGCTTGCTTCATAAAATATGTATTTCTGTACAGGGAGGAAAAAATGCTAATAACGTTTGGTGGCCGAATTAGATTTGGGAATGAAGGCAAGGAAGGAAAGAAATGCATGAAAGAATTTAGCTGTGCAACTCATAAATAGTTTACCAACCTAGTGAAGATTCATCAAGTTGCATAAGAGATAAATTATATTTTCTGGCTTTGCATTCTCACCCTCACACCGCCTTTCCACCAGAGGAGTGAATTGAATAAAAGATGAGGGATTGAAATTGTGTCTGCTCCGCGATACCAAGGCTAACTGCGGTTTATACCTGCCGACGCTCGTGAAATCCTGATATCTATGATAGGCCACATTTGGAATGGGTGTCACCGATCCTATCACCTTGCCATGAATGAGGAAATATTGACAGCAATACAAAATGTGCACAGAAATGTTATAGCGTATCCTCAACCTCCAGCAAAGCTTTACAGCTGACATCTGCTAGTTTTTGCAATCTGAAGTATGGAGTATGTGGAGAAATCCACCAGTGGTTTATCGGATCTCTATTTAACATAACACAGGCCGCTGATGAAATTATTTCTAGCACAAACTGAGAGACGTGCCTTTTTGTTATTCTGGAAGAGTTAGAAATGAGTTTAAAAAAGCAGGAAGCTGGAGACCTTGCTAGATGCCATTATATGTTCTCTGCAATCGAGGAAAACAAATTTTGTCAACAGGAAACCTTGACTTCTTCCGAAAGTTAGAGAATGTTGTGCTAAATAGAGGACAAAGCTAACTCGCCTAAGGCCTTTCTGTCATTTTGGTGCACACTTTACATGCCTAATAACAGACTAGGTGTGTCAGTTACAAGATTATTCCTCTCTCTGATTGTAATTAAAATCCCCAAATTCTGTTCTCACACATTTGTGCACATGGCGGCATGTTGTTGGATGGCAACGTCAAAAACAATATAAAGGATGAACTTGCAGATATGCAGATCAAATATTTATTGTGATTCTTTCTTGATAACGATTTTTAAGCAATCCACAAAATTGGGATGCTAGAAATGCACGTATTCTACTCGGCTAAACAAAGTTGCAAAATAATAACAGTTACAATTGATGTGCTTTTTTATATAGTGCTTTTAAACTGAATGTAGGGGGAGAGCACGGCACAACGTAATGCAGGGCTAGATGTAACCTAACGTTATTTTTTTTCGTGTTTGTTAGTTTAGACAAATAAATTAGACGAATCTGATATTTTTTTAATCAGATGGCATTTTAAGCTGGCATGGTTACCGGTATGTTACAATGTGCCCCTCACATGGTACAATGTGCCCCACCTATGTGGCATGTTGTCACATGTCACTTCCATTCTTTCGGGGTATATCAAGAAAAAAAGTATACACTGTATTAATAAAACAAACCCACATAATTGTACTAGACATGTGGGAAATTAATGTGGGAAAAAATAAATACTGCTCTCCCCTACATTGTGACTAGTCGCAGCACAAGTCCACACTGTGTAGGGTCTTGTATTGTGCACTTATAGGGTAAATCATTAATATGGTTATTGATGGGATACTAACTGTGGAGATGATATGTAAAACTTCTTCAGAAATGTTTTGGGAAAACTAAATCATGCTGGGTTGAAGTCGATTGCATTTGAGTTAGTTGTGGTCTCAACTGACAAAACAGATTTAGATTCTGTGTTGCCAAACAGTCATCTACTTTCCACAGTTGACTCTTTGAAAGATATCCCTGTCTTTGAAAGCATTACCCTGTTTTGCAGTGGCTAGACGTGGTTTGTATTGTGACAAAGCTCTTCCTTTATCCACTATGACACAAAGCACTGGCTTATGCCCAATGGGAGTCCTCTGGTCTGGGAAAACAGAGATGATTGGTTGTCTGTCGTTTAGTGATCAAAGAGAAAGACACTTTTAAATCATCCTCCATTTGGCCATAGATTACTCAGCGAGGCTGTGTTCAGACAGAGAATTGAATGTAATATGAGTATAAGACTAATGGTTAAACTCTGCACAAGGCTGGCCACCTCTTTTAATGGATTTAGTTTGATTAATAGCTTTATAACTATACACTGTATGCCAGTCTCTGCTTCTGATCTAATTGGTTTTATTTGAAGTGGTAGGCTTTGAGGTGATGCCGCCATTTATAGTTTTACTTATTTTGAAATGGCAATCACAGAGACGAAAATAACTGCATTTCAATGAAATACTGAAGACCTATTCATAATGTCTCCATTAAATTCAGGTTAGAATTTGTGTAAGAACAAATCATTCACATTTATCTATAATTTGTCAATCTCGTAATGTGTTGGACAATCTACAGAACATTAATGATTTGTTTTAGTGCTCAACATAAGCATCATTTCACATAAGCACACTCTAAAGCAATAGTTACTGATTAGTGGGCTGTGGTCTAGTATATCCAGACTATGGACTGTGAATCCTTTCACATAAATTTTATAAGCAAACATGTATATAGTTTAAGTAACTTCTGACCGTTACATCAAAGCCAGTTTGTGATGTTTGTGGTCTCTGGCCAACTAATTTGAACAATCTTTTGTTTCTATTTTTATGCAGGCCTCGTAGCAAGTAACTGGACTCATATTTGTAGTCGTAGCAATCCTAAACTCTTTTGTTATTCTAAAATAGACTATGCAAAGGAAAATTCAATATCAGTGGATTTCCATTGAAAAGGTAGATGCAGAATTATTTGCCAATTAGAAGAAGCTCCTTAACGTAACAACTATGCATTTTCACATTCTATTCTATTCTATTCTATTCTATTCTATTCTATTCTATTCTATTCTATTCTATTCTATTCTATTCTATTCTATTCTATTCTATTCTATTCTAATTCTATCAGTGCATGGAGTCCAGTGTTGTTTTCGACCCCAGTGACTCATTGTATGGACAAACTATCAAAAATCTTCTTTGTAAGAAAGAAAGTCATAAACTTTTGGAATGACACGAGGTTGAGTAAATTTTAATTTTTGGGTGAATTTTAGTCAAACCATGAGCTATTTCTCCTTCAACGCCCACTCATCAAATGTCTCATGTGACACGAAATTAATTTAGCTCTTGTTAGCTATTGTAAAGTCATATCGTTTTTGATCAAACATAGCATCCCTGCACACCATTCATGTACCGCAAGTGTTTTCTAATCCCATCCCGGCCTCTCATTCTTTCATTTTTTTTTTCTTTTCCTCTTTCTTCTCATTTACTTTTGTGGCATCAGCCACAATTCTGAAACCTCTTCCGTAGGGCCGCTCCACTCTCGGCAGCGTCAGATTTTCATTACCGAAGAAGTCAATCATCATCAAACCGCCCTCTTGCCTTTATCGCTTGAATCTATTAGAGTTAATGCTTTTAGAGGCATTAACCAGGGCCCTGCGAACCTGCGGCAACCAATAGGCGAGAACAACATCCCCTGATGACACGTCTGAGCCCTGCGCTGAAAGACCTGAATTGATAGCTCTGCAGGTAGATGAATACCAAACAGAGAAGGCCCCCGCCCTGGCTCAGGAGCGGAGTCCTTTACTGCATCTTAATGGAGCCCGCGCTTCTCTGCAGAGGATGGGAGGGATTGATATGCGGCCCGACAGCTCCTCGCAGGTTCCCATTGTGCTAGAGTAGGGTAGGTGCATATGAAGCAGTCAGGGATCAGGGATGTTGCCGGGGTAGCTGAAGACAGATTGCTAACTCGGCCTCTGAGGTGTTCGACACACTGAAGGGCCATTGTGATGAGCTGTACTCATGCCTGTGCAACTAAAGCATGCCAATGTATTATGTGTCCTCACTCCTCAGTGCAAGAGAACAGCATGCTTTTCTCTCTCGGGTGGCTGTTTAATGTTAATAGGAACACAGACAATGAAGTCGTTTTAGTGTGGTCCTGTATCATTGATTTCTTTTTCTGTACTTTCCTTTTGTACTTTCTGAAAGTATGAATGCGACGAAAACACTCTGTTATCAACATCCTCATTCTCACATACTGATTAGGGCAGATCCAAAGTTATACAAGTATATTTTCATTACTGCATTTGTGTCTTGTGAATCAATACCGGAAGAAGGTATTGAAGCTTTCCTGACAGACATTCTAGGCATTCCATTTGTTATTCTTGTACATGCCCTGTAAATACTCTTCCTTAACCACAAAGGTGAACTGAAATGGAGAAAGTGTTTTGTCTCTCCTTAAAAGCATTTCTCTGTCTGCTTATTGATGCCGTGAAGAGACTTGATACTCAGCCTTCAAAAAGGAGTGCATATCTTTTTCAATGCTTACCCCCAAGTACATTCTTTTTGAAATGACTTGTTTTATTTTTTATTATTGAGCTCTATTCTTTGATATGCAGAATAGGACCGAATGCAATAATTGGACAAACATTTTTTGGTCCTGAGACTTCCACTGAAGATATGTATGTTTTAATAGTAAGACTACTTCTATTATTGATTGCAGGGATGTGAGGAGAGTTTCAACCAGTATAACAAAAAGTGTTTATAAAACAATTGTACGGTGGCTGAGAGAGCTCAACGCGCTGCATCTGAAGAAAACACATGCAAATGGTAAAAACAGTAAGTAAGAAAACATCTTTATCAGTCTCACAACACATGTGTGCTCCAAATACTCACAACACAACCAAATACAGAAACTGCAAATAGCACAAACCACAACAGAAATGTTTCCAGGGGGCCCCAAATAAGACGAACCCAACTGGGACATGCTTACAGCTCAAAGATTATATTTAATTTTTTTTGCAAAACATACAGAGATGGCATGTTTAGGACATACAACTTTGTATACAATATACAATATTGCTGAATGAAAATGAATATAAGCTTAAAACTAAAATAAATAAATAAGATAGAGAAAAAGAACATGAGGGAAAGATATTAATCTATACATCAGTTACATTGTACAAATTTTGTCATGTTATGTTTAAATAAGTTTCATACGTAGGTAATGCAGGGTCCAAAGATGAGACGGCAAGTTTTAAAGTTGAAACTGAAGGGCCACCATGGCCTCACGACTTCGTCAACGCCACTCAATCTTTTCAAACTTTTTCAATTCAAATCTAGAAGTTGACACTCACACATAGATATATAACACAACTTTGTTTTGTATAAAATGTATATTTATTTGCAACAGTTATGTTAACAGCAATAATAAGCTATTTCTGGCAATAACAGCCATTCAGCTGATGGACACTATGCTGCGTTTCATGGAACATCCCAGGTGAAAATAATGAGGAAATTACGCTGTCTTTCTTTGCTCCCTTCAGCAAGTGCGTTCCAAACGGCAACATAATGGCACACAAGTGCCCTGCTCACTCCAAAGTCCCCACTTCAAGGGCTCTGCCGTCTGCCCATTAGGGCATAGTGATGCTCACGAGCAATAAGCATGTCCCAGCCGGGTTCATCATTTTTTGGGGTCACCTGGAAACGCTTCCGTTGTGGTCTGTGTTATTTGCAGCGCGTTTCTGTATTTGGTTGTGTTGTGAACTTTTGCAGCGCGTTTTTGTATTTGTGAGTATTTGGAGCACACGTGTGTTGTAAAACTGATGAAGATGTTTTTTTAATTTGCGGGTGTTTTTCTATTTGCATGTTTTTTCTTCATTTGTAGCGCGTTGAGCTCTCTCGGCCACCGCACAATTGCCTATACCTTTAAGCTTTAGTCAGGTATTTAAATGATGACTGGAAGTGGTTTTTATCTGGTTTGATGCAAGTTACTCTGAATGTTTTTTTTTTTAATCCTCTTTCAATGTAAAACTTAAATGATCACTTTTGTGTCATTAAAATTTAAAAAAAAAATTAAAAAGGAAACAGATCAGAAACAGGTCAGAAATTAAACATTGAAACATTTTAACGATAATTCAAGCTGAAGTGTTTCATTACTGGGCCATTTTTAAAACCAAACAGAACACAGTGGCTAATAAAGTATTTTAACATTGAAAGAATGACATACTTTAAAAAAAAATGCTTTAAAAAACGTTTTTGCAGTACAATATTTTTTCTTCAAGATATTAACACTAAATTTGGTGAGTTGTGTGCTTAGAGTCTATACTGGCAGGGTAAATGTATCTAATTTTAAGTATGTTTATATATATGTGTTCCTGGTGTTTACTGTGAGCATACACTAATTAACTTGAATTCATTTTAACTTTAAATGCTTTTAGGTTGAAAGCAAACAAATAAATGATTTGGCTAGTATTGCTTTTAGACTGATTCTTCTCAGAGATGTTAAAAAATGTATTGAATTTTTTTTTTTAAAATGCTTCATGAACTGAGGCCCAAAAGTAATCCATTATCTTCACATGCATTATTAAAAAGGTTTCTGAGTTAATATTTATATTCACAGTGAGGTCAGGGTGGAAAATTGTTGCATAGTAATGTATTCATAATCATATTCCTAATAAATAGATACCAAATAATCTCTCAGATAAACCTCATCATGATCTACTTCTTTAATTGGCTCCCCTGAGAATAGCTGTGTTCAGTGGATGGGATCATGCAACTACTGTAAATTCAGTTAATAAGCCACCACAAATGGATAAAATATTGTTACATTTTTCAACAATTCATCAGACAACGTCAACACAAAACTTTGTTTGTCACATGAAGTCACCCAGAGGCAGCTCCGTCTGTGCGGTGCTCGTAGTTCTGCCAAACGTGTGTGTCTGGCTGGTAAGTGGGTGACGTGACTGCGTCTGACCTCAGATTCACCCCAGGTTCAGTGGGAGTTCAGTGCCGCTTTGTCTCATCACCAGCACTAAAGCCTGCAGGGCGACAACCCTCCTGTGTGCGGCTCCTCAATATTACATAACGTGACGGCCCCAGGATGGCACTACACACTGGAGTCAATTAACCACTGAAGGACATAGTAAATATTCTGTAATGGCTCTTTAAAGAGGTCTCTATTGAGATTATGCAAAAAGTGAAATGAAACCACAGAGAATATGCAATAATGGGGAATGTGAAGTTGGATTTTCATGTAGAAACCAAGCATGACTTATTAAACTTACTAAATATTTCATTAAGACTTCATTTGCATTTGATTGCTGTCAGTGACATTGGTTTTTTATTATTTTAACATTGACTTTTAGGCAGAGATTTACTCTTGGATCTAATAAGAAAAGACACATAACTTGGCTTTACTGTTTCTGCTAGGTTTTGACCTTGGTTTTTGTTTTTGGCAGGCATTGCACATGCACCAGCTCTGCAGGGATGGCCTGTGACCATGCTATTACCTCTGTAGTAAATTATTTAACTACAACAGCCTTGTCTAGCCACCTAACGAAACCCAGACAGAGTGGTGTGAAAGGCTAACCAGGCCATCACCTGCCACCAAAATTGCAAATTCCATAAAACAATTTTTAAAGTGAGGGGCTTATAGAATGCATTATAATGTTTTACACTTCAAATGATTTATATATTTGTCTGAGTAATTAGAAACATTCAGAAGGCAATACATCATTTTTAATGCCTTTTTTCTTTTATCACTTCAGTTTGTTTTAAACTCTAAATGAGATTTGCTTCTATTTACCGACAGATCCAGGATTGTTTCATGCAACTGATAAGGCAAACTAAGTTTGACGTTCTTTTTTCAAACGCCTAAATTGCGTTTGAAAAGCAGCTCCCGTGAAAGACAAATGCATGTGCTTGTGACGTTGTGGTGGTAAATCCCAAGGGAAAAATACTTTGATAACTCAATGAAAGTGACATCTTCTCTAGAGTCGCTGTGTAGATACAGTGGTAAACAGATGCCGCTAGTGTACTGTGCATATTGATGATGCAGATGTACTGCATTTCTGATTTAAATATTGTAATGTGAAAAGACCTGCAGAGGCAGAGTTAGTACGGTGGAATTGGAGCAATCAAACCAAGGTTAAGTGAGTTAAGTGTTTAGCTTCATGTTAATATCTTTTTCATATACCAACATAAAAACAGTAATCAAATGTCTTTCTTCATGGCAGCGGCAATGAAGCAAGAGTGTGGGGAAGCATGTGGGAATTCTGATTCTCCTAGTGTTCATAGAGTTGTCACATTAATGTATAAACAACTCTTTATACAGTAGGCTACAGATTGTTTCAAAGCAGCTTTACTGTACTGTCCTGAGGGAATTACAAGTTTTGTATTAAAACTCATTCTCTGTAATATGTTTTCCGCTGTGTCCTGCCTTCAGCTCAGTAATTGCGGTGGCAATCAATAGCCTACGTATAACAATCTAGCATACGATTGCCACAAATGCCAATACATACAACAAATATAGACAGAAAACAAATGGACAATATTCGAATGTATTTGTAACATAGTAAGTAAACTTAAGTATTTGGTGCATTTACTGTTTATAGGAGACCTAACAACTTATAATATGATGGCAGGCATCTCTTTTCAGTTTTGTAATGGCATTGAGTGCATACAGAGTGTGAGGGACAACAATATCCATTAAATTAATTTTCTGGGTAGTTTTCACCTGTACAGACATAATTTTTATCAGTCCTCAGTGTGTAAAAACAAACAGGCAATTTTTGTCTCTCTGAAAAGGTCTTTCAGCATATTCTGCGAAGGACCAGGGTTAGATTGTTTTGGTGAATAAACTCTTTACTTAGGAGAAAATAAAGTGGTGCAGCGATGACAAATTTTTGAAGGCCATCCCTTAACAAAAAGCCAATAGGATTTTTTTCCATTGACTTTTGGCTAATTGCAGAAAATAAGCTCTGTGCCCAACAAAAGTCTGGTAATACCAGACTCTGCTACTTCACTTTGCTTCGTAGACAGAGTCTGGAATGGCATAATAGAGAAGTGTTTTCTCTCTCGCTAGGGGGCGCTTGTCTGAAGTTTAAAATCATTGGTTACCCGTAAGCCAATCAGATAAGTTTATATATGACGTATGTTATGTGCCGACACAGCCGCATCGAACCACAGTCATCATGCATCGAACTCAAATCTATGATCGAACTTCCACTGTAAACCTGCTGTAAACACTTGATGATGCGAGCAAAATACCGGAGTGAACATGGCTGTAAACGACTTTTGCAGATTATGCGAAGTTAATCTACGCATCCACGGTACAATCAGGGCCTCTAAACTGATATTTGACAGTAGAGAGAAACAAAAAAATATTTGCAGCCAACTGTCAAAGTTAGGATTAGTTCTGTTAAACACAGCTCTTTGTTCATCTCGAGAAATGCTCCAACTTAATTGCAAGATTACAGCATGTCATGGCTATATTTAAGACCTGGAATAGAAAGTAGACACTGACCTGTCAAAAGGCTCCCCAGTTTCTCGCTGACGATCGGTAATAGTTGATAAATTAAACTTTTCCCAAAGGGAGTAGGGCCACAACATCACCTCCAGTCAAAATGTTTAATACACACTCTTCTTGTTCGGGCTTCAGTTTGCTAATGCCGGGAATATTCTCCACAACAGAGCGAATTGCATCCGCGTCTCCATATCCGCGGTCGTTTTTGATTTCCCTGACCTAATCTTAAACTCGGCGCTTAGCGACTGTCACGGCTTTCAGTCCGCCCTCTGTTCGTTGTTTGGCCCGGCTGTTTTCAGGCCGGAGGAAAACGGATAGATAGGCCGCTGTCTCAGACTGAGTACAGATACGAAATGAAATTGAGCGTAAGTACGAAGTCTGACGTAGTCAGGCTAACAAAATTGTATGATACTTACACATTTCGTTCATCATGGTAATCTTCACAAATGAACAGAACTTCGATGAATTTTGAATCCTAAATGCAATCTCCAGATTTAAGTTTATAAACGAAGTACACCATGGCCTCACGACTTCGTCAACGCCACTCAATCTTTTCAAACTTTTTCAATTCAAATCTAAATGTTTTAGTTTGAATAGTTTTCAAAAGCAGGAGTATAAACAAAACAAGGCTGTAAAAGCAAACTAGCGAGATGAGTTTACCTGTCTAATGGGATGATATTTAATGTCCCTGACAGCCTCTGTAGTCCAATGTAGCAACTTGCTAGCAACCACCTTTTTCGAGACGCATAAAAGCTGGTGTGTTACAGATGTATTTTTTGTTGTTGAACAACATGAAATATATTGAATATAATAATAAGCTTAATTCAGGCATTTAACAATAAAGAACCCGTTAAAAAAAAGACATTGACTTTGGGACAATAGAACCGTAAGTTCTAAAATTTTAGGACTCCTGCACCATATACACTCACCGGCCACTTTATTAGGTACACCTGTCCAACTGCTCGTTAACACTTAATTTCTAAGCAGCCAATTACATGGCGGCAACTCAGTGCATTTAGGCATGTAGACATGGTCAAGACAATCTCCTGCAGTTCAAACCGAGCATCAGTATGGGGAAGAAAGTTGATTTGAGTGACTTTGAACGTGGCATGATTGTTGGTGCCAGAAGGGCTGGTCTGAGTATTTCAGAAACTGCTAATCTACTGGGATTTTCACGCACAACCATCTCTAGGGTTTACAGAGAATGGTCCGAAAAAGAAAAAACATCCAGTATGCGGCAGTCCTGTGGGCGGAAATGCCTTGTTGATGCCAGAGGTCAGAGGAGAATGGCCAGACTGGTTCGAGCTGATAGAAGGGCAACAGTGACTGAAATAACCACTCGCTACAACCGAGGTATGCAGCAAAGCATTTGTGAAGCCACAACATGCACAACCTTGAGGCGGATGGGCTACAACAGCAGAAGACTCCACCGGGTACCACTCATCTCCACTACAAATAGGAAAAAGAGGCTACAATTTGCAAGAGCTCACCAAAATTGACATTTGAAGACTGGAAAAATGTTGCCTGGTCTGATGAGTCTCGATTTCTGTTGAGACATTCAGATGTTAGAGTCAGAATTTGGCGTAAACAGAATGAGAACATGGAACCATCATGCCTTGTTACCACTGTGCAGGCTGGTGGTGGTGGTGTAATGGTGTGGGGGATGTTTTCCTGGCACACTTTAGGCCCCTTAGTGCCAATTGGGCATCGTTTAAATGCCACGGCCTACCTGAGCATTGTTTCTGACCATGTCCATCCCTTTATGGCCACCATTTACCCATCCTCTGATGGCTACTTCCACCATGTCACAAAGCTCTAATCATTTCAAATTGGTTTCTTGAACATGACAATGAGTTCACTGTACTAAAATGGCCTCCACAGTCACCAGATCTCAACCCAATAGAGCATCTTTGGGATGTGGTGGAACGGGAGATTCGCATCATGGATGTGCAGCCGACAAATCTGCGGCAACTGTGTGATGCCATCATGTCAATATGGACCAAAGTCCCTGAGGAATGCTTCCAGCACCTTGTTGAATCTATGCCACGAAGAATTGAGGCAGTTCTGAAGGCAAAAGGGGGTCCAATCCGTTACTAGCATGGGGTACCTAATAAAGTGGCCGGTGAGTGTATGTTAACACTGAAAACATTACACACTTCAGATTTAAAGCTCACCAAAAAATGGAAATTTCATAATTACAGTATAATCACCCTTGTGTTGTTGCAAACCTGTATGACTTACTTTCTTCTTCTGTAGAGCACAATATATTTTAAAAATGGTGTTATTTTGTCTATACAATGAAAGTCAGTGGCTTTACGTGTTTTTTTGGACTCCATTTACTTTTATCGTATGGACAAAACATTTTTTGGGAATATCTTCTTTTGTGTTCAACAGAAGAAAGAAAGTCATTCAGGTTTGAGGGTGAGTAATGATGTCACAGCTGTATATTTTTTTTAAACTATCATTAAAGCTTCTCAGAAGCTTTGGAAGAATATTTGATGCTCTAAAAGACTGCAATAATGCAGTTTATTTTCTATAGTGATTAGTGAAGCTTTTAGCTTTCTCATGACATAAAGAAACACAATATTGTAATTGACCACATCAATAATAAATTACATACTCAGAAACCTTCATGTGCCTGGCTCACCTGTCTGGCACTAAGCAATTTTAGGTAGGGAATAAGGGGTTTCTTCCTCTGACACATCCAGAAGGTCTTGACGAGCAGATACTTGAAGCTGTCAATCAAACTGTTTGTCTCTCTCTCTCCCTTTCTCTCTTTTTCCATCTGAAACGGCCTCTCTGATGTTCCTCCCTGCCGTCAGCTCCTTTAACCCCCCTATCTTTTGCAGAGATGTTCTGTCACTGCCCTCACAAGAGGAACAAGCCATATGACAGGGTGATTTTATGGAAGGAAATTGTAAGGAAACTGTCTGTCACAGGATGTGGGGTCTTTTTACACGCCTCATTTTTCTTCCTGGACACCACAAGTGATGTCAGTTATTACCATGGCAGGAGTTTCAATATCGAAAAATAATAGTGCTTGTTTCAGCGTGGAAAACAGACAGCAGTAAAATGCCATTAACAATACTTCCCTCCATTCTCTGTGTATGTGGGAAGGAAATTATGGGAGTAAAAACGTAATATCTTGTTTTAACTGGAAAACAAGACAAAAATAATGATCAGAGAAAACTAGTTTTACTTCATAGGGTGCAGAGGAGACAGTGTCCATGTCAGCTTTATATTCTTCTGTTGTCTCAGACTGAAGCATCTGAAGTTTATAGTTTTGTGGACGCAGGTGTTGCACCCATATTGCTTTCTCAATTGAGGTTGATACTGGGATGAATGTCCATCACTCACTCTGCACAGACTTATTATGACAGGCAGTACAACGGTTGGTGCTGCACACATCCACACAGATCATGTACACACACTGCCATCATGGTAAAGACCTAAGGCATTGAATTTCAGACTAGTCCAACCATCATTTCTGGATCTATTTCAGGCAGCATTTTCCACAGAGGAGGATACAGCGCTTTATTAATGATATCTGCTACAGAAAGGGTCATTGAAATGTCACATTTATGAATGATGTACTATCAACAGCCGTATCCATAATAAGAGACCAACAGTTGAATGATAAAAGTAAGGAGAAATAGCCCTTTCCAGTGGACTCTAAAGGATGGACAGTCACATTCATGTTTATAGGCTCATTTCTGATGGCTTACATCACCAAACAGCACCTGCAGTGTGTGATTTGTCAGGGATATTGTGGTTTTTATTTTATGAAATACTCTAGAAACTGACAGGAAATTAACAGTAAATTGTTCTTGAAGAAATTCTGACTTTCATTTTATGTGGGGCCAACATGACTCAGACATGTCGAGCTGTGGTGCTCAAATAGGGAATTCTGTTTTTAATTTGTTCTGTGACACGTCCTTTTCTTTCTCCTTCTCTTTTCCTGGTAGTCTCTTGTATACAATGGCCCAAAAAGTATTTGATCACTTAAGCCATACTTTATGTATTTCATTGTATTAAATAGTAAAGTATTAAACTAAGGCCAAGTTTCACAGACAAGAGTTTAGATTAAGCCAGGTGTGTATCTTGAGACAAAACAATAGCACTGAGATATTTTAAGACATGTCAGTGCAAGTTGATTTCAGTTAAAACAGCTCAAACATTCATTTTAGTCTGAGACTAGGCTTAAGCCTTGTCTGTGAAACCGGGGGTTAGTAGAATCAGCATAAATTGAATGCTGATTATCAGATTATGGCGCCACAAGAACACGTACAGTCCCCAAGCCCTTATAGGAGCTGCCTTCAGGTGTGAAAGGCAGCAGACAGGGGAGAAAAAAGTCAATTTCACGCTTTAAAGAGCCCTAACAAAAAGAATCAGGCACTGGTAAAACATTTTATGCAATATAATGAAATATTAGCAGTATACGTTCAAAAGCTTTTTTTTTTTCATGTTTTTGAAAGACATCTATCAATTTATTGCATTCTTGCTGAATAAAAGTATTAATTTCTTTCAAAACAATGTAGACAAATTATGTAGTTAGCAGTGATGGGTTCGAGTCCACCTTATTGAGTCAAATCCTAGTCCAAAAGGGGTAGAATCCGAGTCGACTCTGAACCCAACTAAACAATACTGTATGAAATACAGTAAGTCTGTAGTATACTACAAACATTTAGATAAAGTAAATGTAAAAAACTAAACCACATAATGTTCACTCTATCCTTTTTTATTTGTTTGATGTCATTAAGGTTTATTAGGCTGCTGTCACTTTAAGCTCTAATGCACGGATCCAATATAAGTTCAATAAGAGTTCAATAAGACGTGAAAGAGAGCTTAATTCAACATTTTTGTGCGGACTGATAGGCACTTTCTGTGAGCGTGAATGTGTGTGCACAGAAACTCGTCTTGCGGAATTGTATGGAATTGATTGTATAAACCGGCAAGACTTAAAAACACATGTGAATGATTGACTTCCGTGTCAATGCAGTACTGACCTGATCTGGCCAGTGACAATTCCATCAACTGTCCTGAGCATATTTCATAGAATCCATGGACACGGGGAACATTTTTCAAGTCCCAAACGCTCAAGTCCGAGTCAAGTCAGAGTGAAATTGCATCTGAGTCTGTGACAAGTCCAAGTCCTTGAAAAGTTGTACTCGAGTTTGAGTACCCCAACTCTAGTAGTTTGGGGAATCAAGCAAGGGCTAAAGGGGTCATGCTAACAAGTCAAACCTTTACTCCTTGGTTGGCACAGCAAATTTCCCTGGCAGCCTCTCTGATGGACAGAAATGCTGTAATGACAACGTGTGTTCTTTGTCAATATTTTACCGAGAACAATCTCCCGTTTTTTTATAAGCAACCCTCCGGTGCTCATTTTGTCCACAGCTGCCTGCCTGTTCACCAGCAATCAGTCAGATCCAAAGAGTCTGGCATTGAGTAAGTGGTGCCAACTGCCCAAACATTGTGTTTGTTTCATTTCATCCCGCTTACGGGTTTTGGATCCTGCCCTCCTAAGCTGCTCATTGCGTTGGATGAGCCTAAATGAAGGTGTCGGCATGAGTAATGCATGTTGACAGTCGAAAGTGGCGAAACAGTACCAAAGTCTTGTCCATACATCCTTCTATTTCTCTGAACAAGTAAAGCAGGACAAGGGTGTAGGTGCAAGGCAGCGTTATCCATCTTTCTTGAGGAAGGAGGAAGTTGGTGAAGGGAAAAAAAGAAAGGAAGGGAGGGACATCTGTCCTTGAGTGTCACAGCAGAGGTCAGAGTTTGCTCTGTGTATGTAAGTGGCAGAAAGCAGGGGAAAGAGAGATTGTAAAGAGAGTTAATTTGGTCTATAGATCACTGTCACTGTCCCCTGTTACAGTGCTGTGAAGGTATGAGCATTGAGCAGCATGCAGGAAATTACCATGCATGAGCTGTATGTGAACGTGTGTGTGTGTGTGTATGCACTGCTTAAGAGTAATCTGTCACCCTGACATGCCATTTAAGGGGAAACAGGAGAGTATTTTATTATTCCTTCAATGAGCTTCCTTTGTTCCGTGGCGCACCAAGCGTGCAGCATGCTATATATTAGCCCTTGCTCATTTTGGGATCTTTTCTCACTTTAGGAAATAAATCAGAGGTGGTATTTTGATGGTATTTTATTTGGGTTTCCAGCCGATACAGCAGCTAGTTGTAGCTTTAAACACTGTGTTTAAACAAAATGGGTTTATTTTACAGATTTTTTTAAGTTAATTGAGCACTTCAGTCAAGTCAAGTCACCTTTATTTATATAGCGCTTTTTACAATACAGATTGTTTCAAAGCAGCTTTACAGTGATAACAGGAAAATAATGCAAGAAAGTTTGTTTCTGCTGTACAGAAAAGAAGAAAATAGCGTCATAGTCCAGCTTAAGTAAGTTCAGTGATGGTTCATTTCTGTTGTAAAAAAATGGATGGAAAAAAAATGATGATGGAAGGATGATGTTCACTACTGGATGAACACAATTCGAGCTAGATTTAATGCGAAACTTTTTTGGGCTTGCTGATGGACTTGCAGATGCTGCTGGACTGTTAAATGTTTTGTTCATTTAAATGTGTTTTACAATAAAGTTCAGATATAGCTTCATGATTTAATGCAAAACTTTTGGGGATTTGCAGATACTAATGAAACCAGAGTGTTTACATTTTTATACTGAACTTCATGTTTATGTTCATGTTTATTGACATGTGTTTTCCTGATTATAGGAATAGCAATAGCAACTTTATTTATAAAGCACAATTAAAACAACAGGTTAACCAATTTGCTTTACAGTCACATAATAAAAACAAGCATCACACAATTGACGTTAATTGATTTATATATATACATTGATATTGATATATGCACTCTGTGTTTTGAAAAACTACTTATTGCTTTTTTGTAAAAATAAGAATGTTTAAGAATGATTAGTTATCCATGAGAAGTGCAAGATTTTTTTCAGTGTGCAGTTTCTGTTGTTCACACGTGAGCCAATCGTTGGTGTTTGCCGCGAGAGTGATGGGTAGTAGTGCTGTATGACACTGAAGACAGATTGAGGCTGTGACACCTGTCAGACACGTCTGTCTGAGCCTGCCCTCATTCACAGAACACTTCAGATTACAACGCTCTGTCTGGTAAAAAGAAAATGGGGTGAAGATCTTTTCGTGTACTGATGTAAATCATCAACCATCAACTATTTTTTGTGAGACGGATACGTTCAGTAAAAGAATATCGCAGTATTCTTTTGCTATTTTACTGTCACATTTGGTATTTCTTTTGTAAAACACCCTTTGAAGTGATTTTTGTTAATGTGTAGAGTTCTATTGTATGACATTTAGATTAATCCATGATAATTCTTTGCATTTGTAAAATTAGACATGATTTTATTCATATTTATAGGCTACTTTTATATTTTGGAGCAACTAACCCCACTCCTATCAATAACCTACCCATTTCTAAACAATGTAAAACACTCAACAGGCAAATAAAAGTACGGTCACATGTATTTACTGCAAAAACTGACACAAAACAGTATAAAGTATTGACTCATGTTGTAATCCAAGTCCTCTAAAGCCATATGATATCTTTATATTAACAACAGAGTGGATCTTAATGTTTTAATCGATGAAATGATCCCAATGCATGCAGTCATGTCTCAATTCATAAGATAGACCCGACTCTTTAGCATGAAGCAATCGGGCACAGACACACGAGAGCCAATACCCTTTTACAATCAAAGCTGGCATAATGACGCAATTGGTCACGAGACATGAGAGCCAATGCAATTTCACTCAAAGCTGACGGCAATTTTCGGGCGGCAATTTTTTGAATGTGTGCATAATATGATTTACGGCGGATGGAGACGGTGATTGCTTTTGGGTCTTCTCTTCACACAAATTAATCTTTTGGCCTCGGAACATTTGGAATATTTGCACTTTTTTTCATAAATTGTGCCTTTAGTCGTATCTGCCTGTTATATCCTGTGTTCATATCATATAATACGCAAATGGGTATGTTTAAGGGTGGGGTTGGGTTACGTGTTCAAACGTGTCTAAATGGCATAAATAAAAGTAAATAAAATTATGCTGGTTAATTAAATTGAGAATCACACTCCAGCATGTCATAATGGCAAAATTACAACCCATTATATAATTCCATCATGATGATAACATTCCCATGCACAACACGTCTGTGTATGACGCCAAAGTTTTCTCAATGAAATCAATGGAGTTCCTTGCATGTCGAAAAATGGGGGGAGAGGAAAGGGGAACCCTGTGCGTTAAAAAGTGACGCCGAGGGGTCCTGACCAAGAGTCAATAAGTGAGAGTTGGGTGTGAGAACGTGTTGGCTCTAAGCAAGTAAGCCATGCTCTGCTGTACAATAGAATACATGAACTACCACTAGCAGATTTATACAGTGGAGCTGGAGGGTTTCTAAAAGCGCACTGCAAACTGCTACACCGTCTACATTGCACTTGCAGTAGACTGCTTTGTTGAATATATCTGGATCATTCTAGTTTTGTTGCAGTATACTTGCTTGCGGATTATACTTTATTAAAGTTAGTTAACAATCTCTCAGTGGCCTGAATAAGGGGCCATACACATTAAATCACCACTGTATAAGGAAACATGACAGGAAAAAATAGTTACCTCAGGTTAAAATATCTGAATGCCATTTCAGTCAATTATCTTCTAGTTGGTGGACCTTTCTGAAACCTCTGCTAGAGAACGTCATCCATCCCTATGGTAATGAAACCCAATCAGGTTTCCATTGTGCACAGCACCTCCACTGACCTCCCAGAGTCCCTTGGAGTTTGTTCTCAAACTTGTGTCCCCTTCAGTAATTTCAACTGTCACTTTCCCAAAAATACATCAGCAAGCCTGTCCAAATGTGTGATCGTGAGCAAGAAATGCACACTTCATTAAAACCCCCCTCTGCAAAATGTCACAGTAGATATTAGCCCCCTAAACCTTTGGGAGGTAATTGTCATGTGCTGCCTGTGTAACCTCACTGATCAAGGCACAGTGTTCTGCCCTTCCAACCTCCTAAAATGTTTGAATAAAAAGAAAAACAATTTCTGACCTTTTTTATAATTGCTTCATTTGGATTCAGGTTTTACTAACAGGCCTTTCCGTTTCAAGTATGATTCTGCTTCTCTCTTTCTCTCTCTCCTCTGTGGACTAACAATTTGACTGGCAGAATAAAAAAAAAAGTGTCTCATTATTAAAATCCATGAAATATTGTGTTCAGTGTAACAGCAAGTGCTTGTAATCATGATAATGAGAGTGGCACAAGATATTGATCAGTTGTTGGATTGTTTTTGAGAGGTCTGTTCATATATATAATTATATTATATTTCACAGACAAGGCCTAAGCCTAGTCCCAGACTAAATGCACGTTTATTTTAGCAGTCTTAACTGAAAGCAACTTGCACTGACATATCTTAAAATATGTCAGTGCCATTTTGTCTCAAGATGCACACTAATGTTTTTTTTTTTCTAAGGAAATTGTATAAAAGCTACTTAAATATAAATTAACTAAGGCCTACATCTGGCTTAATCTAAGCCCTGTCTGTGAAACCAGGCCATTATTATATTATATTATATTATATTATATTATATTATATTATATTATATTATATTATATTATATTATATTATATTATATTATATTATATTATATTATAAAAACATTTTGAGAATGTGAAATGGATTTAAATAAAAAGAAAATCTCGGTTAATGGTTAGCTTTTTCCAGGTATTTCATTGACCTCCTTTGCAAAATCTGTATTTTATTGACTAACTACCTGCAATTCAGTTTAAACGTGCATTAAATACACTGAAACTATGCTGTGCAGAGAGTATTTTCACTGAACAAATTGTCTTTGTTCTCAGTTCAAACACTTATTTGACACAAATATTTAAAAATATTAACACACAAAGAAAAGGTAAACAATTCTAAGAAGAGAGAGTTTGTGTACAGTTTCTATTGGAACAAAATATTAGTGCATTATAAGGGGTTTGCATGATGCTGAACAGTACGACAGATTTACCATGTATAATCGACTGGAAAAATGTGTGGCATGTTTGCACGTTGTCTGATTATCCTTTAGTAAATGAAGCTGTCGCCAATTCATTCTTAGTGAATTCCCTGTTAGTCTAATAAAAGTATAGTTGTCTAGTTAATCTCTTTTTCACGTGTCACCCACCACTTTTTCCCCCTTGTATTTCTATTCATTCAGTTGTTCTGTTATTAACAATATACTAGGCACTTTAATTGAAGGAGCTCAATAGAAGCACATTCTGCTGTGATTGCAGTGCAGTGTGGGCAGCACAAGTGCTCTTACCCTGTTCCCTTTAGTCATCATCTCCATGGTGAGGCACATCTCAGGAAAAAGTCATCAGAAAGAGTAAATACTTCAAAACTGAATGAGCCCTTATAAGATGTCTCTCTCTCACTTGCAAATGGTGCTAGTTTGTGCAGCATTTTTTGACCCTGCTTCCCCAGATTGCTACCAAAGAACTAGTTTCCAATCCTACAGAAAGACAGAGAGAAAGGTTCAGAGGAAGTACTAGTACTATCCTCCCCAGTGGATCAAGGGTGTCTGTCAGACACGGCAGGTACGTGAAGAGTTAGTAGACAATTTGGGTCGAATCCACTGAAGGATGGATGTGACAAAGTCTCTTATCTGTTTATAGGTGATGAGAAACGGACTGAAGACGACAGACAGGCTTGATGAAGGCTGGTTGGTTTTGAAGATTGGAAATCCGGAAGACAGGCTGAGAGATCCGATGATGCGGGTGAGAATACGAAGTAGGTAGGCTAGACGAACTAGTCGTGGCATGAGAGAGTCAGTAAGTCGACTGAGTATCAACGAGACCTGACAACTGAGTGAGAGAACTGGTGGTGTATTTAAACAGTGAGTGACTGAACCGGAGATTGGCAACAGGTGATGAAGACAGGTGCAGATGATTAGAACTCAGGGGATGCGGAACGAGTGGGCGGAGTGTATAGGTCTGGCGCTGACGCTGCTGTATCCATGACAACGTGTGGTTTTGTTTACAAATTTTGGTTCACTTGCAAAAAGAGCAGTGTGAAAGCGAACCGTACCAAAAAAAAAAAAAAAATTATTATTCGGTCCGGACAAAAGCAAGTGAACTATCGGACTTTCCTGGTGTGAATACACCCTAAGGCCGTGTGTCCACCAAAGCGTTTTTAGTCAGCTGAAAACGCTTGACGCTCTGCTGAAAACGCCTAGCAGTGGGCGCTTGAGAGCGTTTTGGCAGCGCAGCGTTTTTTACGTTGAGACGTTTCGTTGCTATGATACAGAATATCCGCAGCACAGTTTACTTGTAACTGATTTCGCAGATAATTTGTTTCATACTGAAAATGTATTTTTCATCCAGTTTGTTCGGTTAGCTCTGCTGGTTGATGTCGTTGTACAGAAAGAATGTTGTGACAGTTGGTCGGTGTGGTATTAGTCCCGCCCCTCCTCCACTGTGATTGGACGGCTGGGTAAAAGTGACAGTGATGAGCGCTGCGTTTTATCCCAAGTTGAACATTTTTCAACTCTCGGCGACCAGTAAAAACGCCGGGCGCTCAGCGCTTCAGCGTGTAAAAAGCGCCGAACGCTCAGCGCTTGAGCGTTAAATACACGCTCAGCGCCTCGTTGCGCTCATGGCGTTTAAAAAACGCGGCGCTCCCATTGAAAACAATTGAAAACGTACGCCAGGCGCGAGTAAAAACGCTTTGGTGGACACACGGCCTAAGATTTTGACAATGTCATATGGCGTCAACTATATGATGCCAAAGGATGAGAATGCGTTGGATTTTCACTGTTTCTTAGTTTCTGATGCTGGCAGAATATCTCTGGAACTTTGGATGAAGCTGCCTCGTGTTCAAAGGAAATCTTAGAGATTGCTAAGAACCGCTGCAGGATTCTAAAGAACTCGATCCAGAGGAAGGAGGTCTAATATAGCCTACCTGGAGAGAGTTATCCGTTAGCATTCCCATTCATTTCAATGGCAGTTGCGCTGCTAGTGCATGCAGCCCAATAAGTATACTTGACCTGGATGTTGCCATCTTTGCTTCATTGGCACTTGCACTTTCGCTACTTTTGGCCTTTAATACATATATAATGGTAAATTTACATTATCTTCCAGAAGGTCTGAACTCTGATGAAGTAACCTAAAAGCGTTTATGTTATGTTTTTTTTGTCTGTATTTTTATTTTATTTTAAAAACACATTTTCCTATCCCAGTTAAATGTTCATTTACAACTTTAGCCTAAAGTTGAAGTGCTGTAAAACTGTGACTGTGGTCATTTTAGAAAATTGCCTCATTTGTTTGAGATATATCAATATTGGCATGGAATAGGTAGATAGAGTGCATGTGTTTGGAGCATAACCTCCTTTGACTGAAGAATGGATGGTAAATACCTGTTTGGAAATCTATATTGTTTATATTTTGTTTCGTGTTGCTGTAATTACTAACTTAACTTTTAAAGTTGGAAAGACTCCATAAGATGTGTAGTTTGAAGTCATTAAGCAAGCGCTTTCAGCGAAGTGATTTAGAGTGAATTTATTAAAGCAACAGTCCCACTGGAGCGACCTGAGGTTAAGTGTCTTACTCAGGAGCACAGTGGTGATCGCTCATAGATCACACATTGTCGCTTGAACCCATACAATGTGATCTCACTAGTTATACATAACGTGTGGTTCTAGCACGTGCACGGATAGACACTCAAATGTTCATTATTATGTACGAACAAGTTTAAAGATGTCTTCAGTGGTCCTTGAATTTGAATTTGCTAATTTGGTGCTCAAGAAAAAAAATATATTATCAATGCTGAAAACAATTGTGCTGCTTAATATTTTTGTGGAAACCTTGAAAAACTTTGATTCTTTGATAAATAGAAAGTTCAAAATAACAGCATTTTTTTAAAATATAATTATTTTGTAACGTTGTAAATGTGCATACTGTCAAACTTTACTGCATTCTTGTTGATTAAAAGTTTTACTATTAAAATCTTACTGAAAGAAACCAATAATTTAATGGTAGCTCATCTAAATACTTAGATGCTGTCCATACTCCATATCATTCAAAAATGAACATTTTCTACAGCCTGGATGCCAGCCCGAACCCCGCCCACAACATTTTTTGGTCGGGAAGTTCGGTCTGGACTCGCTCCATTGAGGAGTAAGATCAGTCAAAAAATGTTCGGGCCAATCAAATTGCCAGGGCGGGCTTTATACGATGATGGACAGATGATCTGCAGTTACGTAATCTTCACGTCATCAAAGAGCGCTTGGTTTGAACTGGTTTCCCTCAAAGATGACTGCAGCTGTAGAATTGAGATGTATAGATTCCGCTATCGTGTCTGTCGTAAAATAAATCGACAGGGCATTAATTTTAAAAGACGGAAAGAGAACTGCAATAAAGGCATTTGTCGATCGTCAAGATGTGTTTGCTGTCCTTCCTGCAGGATTCGGCAAAAGTTTAATTTATCGCTAAGAATATGGGACGCAATGAAAAGCCTGTTGTCATTGTTGTTTCTCCTTGGGTCACACTCATGGAGGACCAAGTAAAAGAAGCAACCGAAATGGGCATCGGGGCGATGCAACTCATGTCAAAGCCATCGCTACATCAAACAATGGTGACGCTTTGTTATACTGTACTCGCACACCATACCCATACTGGTAATCACTGTACCCCTTATGGGCGGTTTATTTTTTAAATATAAATAATTAGTTGATGTTACTCAATTCAGTTTATTTGCCAGACTCATGTCCAAAACACCACGCAAGACAGAACAAATAAACAAGACAAAGTACAAGTACAAGAATTACTCATCATTTTGTATTTAAATAATCATTTAAACATAATTTTGGCTCTTTTCTCTGAAGACTCAAATGAACGCTTCTTCAGCCTGGTGTCTTTCGTCGTCTCTCTTTCGTCGTCTCTCCATTTCTTAAAATCAGTCAAGTTGCGCTCCAACCCTGTTATAAAATTGAGACCGGTCAGACAAATGCGAGTAGATTTGTTGGCTTTACAGTCGAGATCTAATCCTAAACGGAGAACTTGTTCGTATATACATTCACATTTTCTATTTCATTCAAAAATGTTTTTCGAGTTTGCTAGTACTCTGCGAATCCTTAAATTCTTTTTGCAACACCGGCAAAGGTCGTTAACACTCATTTTTCTTTTAAATACTTTTTCGTGAGTGCGTGCATTGCAGTTCAGTTCTGTTGATATGAGTCGCTCAACATACGTCACTTACTGCGTTGCCCTGATTGGTTGTAGGTCTATCCAATTGAGTGCAGAGTTTTTTTTTTTTCTGGTTCGATTAAGACACACCTCATAATCAAAGCCCTATGGAGCAGTATCAGACTCACATTCAGGCTACATTTTCTAATGAATAGTATAGTAATGAGACCAGGCTGACCTTTAACCTATTGATTACCAGCCCAGACAACGCTTTCTCACGACCAATTCGTACGGGTGAGTACGAGTTGGCTAATTCGTAGGAATTCATACGAATTGGCCAACTCGTAAAATATGTACAATTTAGCAAAAAACGTACGAATTCGTACGAATTAGCCACCTCGTAAAATACGTACGAATTGCCGTGAGATCGAGTTGGCCCAGATAGTCATACATTATGTCAGATCAGAGTCTAGACTGTGCCTTTGAAACTAAATTTAAAAAAAGAGTAAACAAATAGGATTACATTTGTGTTTTCCTGTAAGAATCAAATACAGTGCATTTGGATGAATAAGCGTAAAAATAAGCGTTTGGTCTGCATTTTACAGTCAATTTAGTTTGAGTTTACAGGTCATGACATCTAAATGTGTGTCTCACATTGCCTACAGCAAAAGTCTCCGCTGTCAAAAGTGTTTCACAAACCGAGAGATATTAAATAGTGCTTACCTCCCTCTTGGGCGTGAAATATTTGCACCCAGTATTACTGCCCACGGCTCTGTGTGTCTCTAAATCCAGACCTACCTACCCTAGTTACTGGCCTCAGACAGGCAAAGGGGCTTTAATTACAAATGTATCTTTTGCGCTGGGAGGCTGGCTAATTGTTCTGAATTCCCTCCGGTGTCATTCTCTCTTCGCCCCACCAGTGGCCTGACTCACAGTCTCTAATTGTCATGTACACACTCCAGCACACTAGATTTAGTGCTGCACTGCCCTTAATTTAATTGGAAAGCACAGAACGGTGTGAGCAAGAAAAGGAGAAAAGAAAGAAATAAAAATGGAAGCAATCTTTCTTCAACGGCCAGTAAAAGGGCTGCAGGTATGAATTATTCATCCACTTGATGGATGGGTCTGCAAATAAAAATGTTGAGTGGGTCGCCGACTGTTAAGTGAGCTTTGCATACTGTCACCCTGTTCTTTTCCCTGCCGTCTGACTGAGGGAGACAACACACACTGTTCATTATGACACAACGTCACCACGCAATTAATGTAATGTGCTGCTTTATAATAGCTGACGTTTAAATGTGTCACATTAACTGCTGTGCTTTGTTTGCCTGAAGTCTTTTAAGGAATTAAAAGGTATTGCGGAAATACCAACCACAAGATGTAGTTTTGCTCTTGGGAATGTTTCGACAGAAATGTTCGCTCACAATTACTATAATATCACACGTAGGCATTTCATGCACCTGGACCTAACAGAGTGTTTTCAGCTGCTCTGCAGTTTGCTGCAAATGACAGCGCTTCATAAATCTTGATCATCAATTTCATTAAGTTAAGTGACAGATGATTACAGTTAATCATAAGAAGCCCAAATGCCATTAAGATTTTCTGCAACCTGCTCTTTTTTTGTGCGCGCAAATTTTCGTCTTAGATTTCATAATCCAACCTCAGATATGATATCCTGACTATCTGAGAAAAATATTTCAAGGGAGCGAAAATAGATTATCCTCAATACAGTTCTGGGTAGGTCATGATGACAACTACAAGACTCGAGTGGATGCTTAACACAAGGAGATCTATAAAACCTGGAGAAATAAGCTATCAGTTAGCACCGTTAATCTTAAAAGCAGTTGTTTGGCTGTTGTAGGCTCCTTGTAAGCATATGATTTGAAATCTGCCATCTTTGAAAGAAGTTTTGAACTTATGCTGGTTAATATTTGATGATCACGTTACTTTACATTTGCTTAAGCAATCTTCTATCACTTGTTTTCGCTTCTTCTTCGCCTGTGTTTTGATCCAGCGATTCTGTAGAAGATATATAATAGCGCCCCCTACAGTATAACAGTGAAGACACGGAAAGCCAGAAAATTCTGTCAATTTCAAACAGGAGTTAATAAAGGAGTTGAAGGAAATTCCTATGTACACTACCAGTGGACTAGCCTACACTACACATACTCAGATACAGAATTAGGAACATATCTGTTTTCTTTACACATCAATGTTTTCAAACAATGTTAGTTTATAAGACAGTACAACTATGTGAAAAAAGTATTAAATAGGATATTCAATCAAGAGAGAAAACACAATCACAAGCCAATTATACTTGGAATACTTAATCATACTTTTGAAGAATATCTCGATCAAAAGATTGAGTACAAGTATAGGCCAAATAGACTTTCTGTCAGTATAAGTCAAGAATACTTAAGTGCCATTTTAAGTATATTTCTATAAACTTAAGTATAGACTTAAGTATAGACTTAAGTATACTTTCTTATTTTTGGTTTAAAAGAAGTATACTAATAGCACACTTAAATGCACTTCTTTTTCATAAGGGATAGTTCACCCCAAAATTAAAATTCAGTCATTTACTCACCCTCATGACGTTCCAAACCTGTATGACTTTCTCTATTCTGTGAAACACAAAAGAAAATGTTTTGAAGAATGTTGTAGTTAGCATTGATTTCCATTGTATAAAACACATAAGCTGTGCACAAAATCAAAAATTTCCTATACACTATGCCAAAAAGTAGTATGTCCGAATTCATATTATTCTAATTACAGTAATTGAAAAGTACCCAGATGACCTACTACTTCTGTCAGTATTCTGGAGTGTGTATTTGATAGGCACTTTACTATCCCATGAGGCCACGGGAGATGATTTATGAATGGCAGTGGAGTGACGCAACTGACACTGGTAGGTCACGTGACAGTAACAACATGGTGGATTTCATTCATATTCATACACTATAACACTATATAACATACTTTTTTAACTGTTGCAGAGTAAATTCAAATTCAACAGTAGTATTGGACAGTCTGCAATTGCAGATGCACTAATAGATCTTCTTTTATCTTCTTCCACAGAACATAGAAAATCATGCAGGTTTGGATTGACACGAGGGTGAGTAAATGACAATTGGTGAACTATCCCTTTAAGTATTTGTGAGATTGATTTTACTGCCAAAAGATCAAACGTGAAGCAAATTAACATGCAAATTAATTGTTTTAATTGATTGATCAGTGATTGATCAGATAACTAGATAGAGATGGCTGGTGGGGTTAAAAAAGAATATATGCTTGAGTATATTTTTACTTTTGAAGGTTTTACCTAATTTTGTACTGTAGGCCTAATGTGAGATAAATAGCAAGTGGTCAAATAGGCTTTGTGTAGGTGTTTTCTGTCCTTATCGTATCCCAGGTTCTCTCCTTGTGTGTCTCTTCAGTGTTTAATAACTAATTTTTCCTCACTTCTGCTCCCTGTAATCTTCCTCATGTACCTCATCAAATGGGTGGGTGGATATTCTCATCATGGTTAAAGACGTGATCATACATCTGTTATATTTTACCCCCGCATTTCTCTATCCAATTATTATCCCGATCCTTAGCTCACAATCTGTCGAAGAGAGCATTTAATGTCAGGGATTCACATATCCTCACGTATTATTTTTATCCTCGCAATCATAATCACTATTCTTTACAATGAGCGCTACACCCGACGCTCAAAGCAAAAATGTCAGGCATTAATTTCCATCGGAAGTGGAACGCTTTTCTTCGCTAACAGATCCAGTTGGTTTGTCACGGACTGGAGTGAGTAACTCCGTGAGATTTGAGATATAATTGCTCTCTTGCTGAGCCGAGTTTTTGCTTTATTGGATGCTGCGCATTCAATAACTGAAGTTTAATTAGTCTTTATGCCAGCGATTAAAAGAAAATAAACAGCGACTCAACAGGCATAACGCTTTTCCCTCACTCTGTTTTCAATGAAAACCTCCGTTTGACCTGAGGTTCAAGCGGATCATTCGAGGCAAAGCTTGAGAGACTCGCTTATTAATGCGCCTCCCCAAATATAGAGGCCTCATGTGGGGATGAGGGTATTTGCATTTGTTTGTCAATTACAAAGACAGAAGGAGTGCGTTAGCCCAGATTGCGGGCAAAGCTGCTGTTCTGAGTGATATTTACACAGGCTTGAAAATCAGCGGTTGATTAACTTACCAATGATCCACGGGAGATGAGGTGTTCCCGTGTTCTCATCACTACATGGATTAATTAACGTTAATGGGCTAATTATCTCAGCCAAGACAGATATTAGACAGGATATCATGAAAAATACCTCACGCTACAACAAAGCGTCAAGGTGACCTGTCTTTTATTTTTCCCCCATGATTTAGGATGGTTTAAGACAAACAACATTAAGAACTGACCACTTCAAGAGACCCTGGAGCAAAGTGAACCGCTGATTGAATCCAGAGCCACGGGACGTTAAAAGAATCAAGACCCACTTGAGTTTGATGGAGGGGAAGAGAGACAGATGCAGCTGTATGTCTACGAGCTAAAGCTCATCACCCTCAACAACAGGCATCAGACTCTCTTCAGGCTACGAGAGCGAGCTGTTGGTGGAATTGCATCAGCCAATCACAGATGCTACATCATGTCCAGGTGAGGCCAGATTATTCTGTGAAACAGCTGATGGGATCAAGGCTTGAGTGGGAAAAAGAGCCGAGCAAATCTCTCGCGGTTGTAAATGATATAGCCTACTTGTTGTTGAGCGCTTTACTTGTTCAGGATTGTTTTTTTCCAAACTCAAAACTGTTCCAAAATATTGTACGCTGTTTTGGTGTCTATAGGCACCATCCTAACCATGATGGATCCTGATTTTTTACAATCAATTTCGAACGCAAGGCAGTTTTGATAGTGTTAGCATGTTGCTAAGCTAATAGCATGAAAAGCGAAGTAGAAAAATACATACAGTAGCACCTGCAAATAAAGCAAAAAAAAAATCAATTTTAATTTTGAAAAAATTTCGAATAATTTTATAAAAATATATTTTTTCTCGCCGTGTCTGCCATGTTGGATTTTTTTTTTTACCTCCACTGTGTTCATAGAGTGTTATGGGATTGCCTCTTTTGCCAGTGATGAATTTGGTAAAACAATGCATTTTAAGGCAACATAATTGAGCTTTCAACATTTTGGAACAACTTTTGCGCTGGAAATAATGTCTTAAAATATTCCTTCCATATGCAGCTGACTAAGTTTTTATGTTTATTTGTAGATATTAAAGCATTAAAAAAAACATCTTATTCACAGTAGAAGCTATATTGTTTGATTTAAGTAAACGAAACCTTCAAAATATGTCTTGCCACAAATCTCCATTAACAAAAACATTTCCGAAAATTCTGGTTATATTACCCAGGACCTTACGAGAGTACAACATATTGAACAGACTGTGTTTCCATTCCTCAGAGCCTCAAGTTTGTTCATGTCAAACTAAATATGGTAGCCTCTCTGGCTGTATGTTTCTCTGCATGTTTACAAACCGTTTCAACTGTAAGCCATGTTGTTGGGAAAGAAAGGATGTTTGGGGTGTTGCCAAAGCATCCTTTGGATTTGTGTTCACCTGAAAAAAAAAAAATCTCTTTGATTTCTTCCTATCTTGTAGGTGTATTGTAGGTGAAATATTATTTTTAGATACTGTGGCATCTATTATTGATACTCTGAATTTGCTGCATATCCAACCACAAGGCCGCCCCATTTTTCTCCTCCTGGCCTACTTGTCTGAGTCCTCAAGGGCAGCAGAGATCTGGGAGATGTACTATATTTAGTGGGGAGCTTCTGAGCCCTGAAGAATGCTGGGTGAATGTGTCGGTCTTCTTGTCTGTACACACACACACACACACACACACACACACACACCTGCAGTCATTGGATGTGAAGCTGCTGTGATCCATCAAACAAACCATCAGTAGTAATGGATTCTTGAAACAGTCTTTTCATTGTGTAAAATAAAACCTTTTATGCCCAGTCTTGCCTTTCAACAGGAAAGTATAGTGAAAAATCTTTTGACCCATATCACAATTGCAAGTTTGATAAGTAAATCCTGTTATGCATAGCCTTTTGAAGTGTATAATGTTATAAAAAAAAAAAACTTTCAGAAATATTGTATGCTCTGATCAAGCTCAGGGTCTTTGATTAAAGTTAATTTAATTAAAGAGATAAAGTTTATACTAAAGTTAATGTGTGTGTGTACTGTACATACTAAACTGAAACCTGAAATTGTACCTATTCTCTTTATTTAATATAATATAAAAAGTAACTCTGTTTCTACTAATATTTAATCATTAAATAAGACATTATGGTATGACATAAAATACACTGCATGACATGAATGATCCAGATATTCATTAAAATAAAGTATGGGTAATTTTCTGGCCTTTAATAGAGCTTCCTGGTTAGATGTGGTCTTTAAAAATGTATGATGTGAACAGTAGGGGTTGTCTTTCTATTTGAGTTTTATATCAGTTTGTTGTTGTTTTTTTTTGGTACTCTTGTAGGTGTTGTTTATCTCTTATTGACCACTGTCTGATGGGATGTCTTCTCTGTGTGGGCCTGCTTTCATAAACACCATAAAGCATAACTTCTTTATGTGTTTGCCTTAATTTACGTTTGCAGCCACTCTCGCCTTCATGTTAATTTGTGTGTTAAGTCCTTTGAGATTTGTGATGAGCTGGTGTTAATCACACAGCTCACACCACAACTGTGTCCACAGCCCTTCAGAGAACACCATTGATCAGAGCGTACACTCAAAAAAATGACTCTTTGGTTGAACATGATTTAATCATGGACAGTGGTTCCACGTGATTGATTCAAGTTATTCGAGCACAACTGAATCAGGTTATTTGGACATGATTAAATCAAGTTATTTGGACATGATTAAATCAAGTTATTTGGACGAGTCTAATTTTAATTGAGTTTACTCACTTCGCTTAAGTTCATCCAACATGAAGTTTTTTGGTTGAGACAACATGGTTCCATCATGTGGAACCACTGTCCATGCTTGAATCATGTTCAGCCAAAGAGTTATTTATTTGTGTCTATTTAATAGACACACAGAGTTAAAATAACATACAATCAACCTAAATATAGCTTTTGTTTTAATACATACGATGTTGGAAGTCTAAAAATGGTACTGATTGCATCACTAGCAAACCCATTGGAGTTGCAACTTGAATTCTTAGCAGGTCCTCCACCGAAGCACATACTCGACACTTTACCACACTCACCCATAAACACCTACATATAAGAAAGTCGTTTAAAATACCAACATAATAGAATATTAAACATTAACAAGTCTCCCTATTTTCTCATCTTGCTTACATTTTTTTATTTATCAAACACTGGTACAAAGCAATTACGACAGACCAGGAGGGTATTCTTAAGTATTTATTGAGATACAACATTTACTTCACATAACACTTTGAGGCATAAAACAAAATAAGTGGGCTTTATAGTAAAAATAAATAAATAACATTAAAACAATATTATCAGACTTTTTCACCAAATAAGTGAAAACTGCACAAACAAGGAAATATGCTTGTTTAAAATTTCCATTTTAAAATGGTAAAAATGTGTAACTATAAAATAATATAATAATAATAATAAAATATCTGAAACAAAGAGTGGACCATTTTTAAGTAAGATGTTTCCTCTAGATTCAACAGCACTTTATGAATGAACTTTGAGAAGTTAGTGTACTCTAAATAAGGGCATAAATAAGTGCAAAAAACAGCAGCAGTGCACTGACCAAGACTTGGTAGACATCACCACCTCATCTTCAATCAAAACATCCAGTGAGTTTAAAGACACCGTTCCTCCTCAACAGCAATGATGGTGACTGCTGCACCTGGTCAAACTCCTTACATTTCTCCTTACAAACCCCTTTTTCTAAATGCATTGAAAGAAAAAAAAGAAAGTGTTAGTGCATGTCACCACATATCATAAAAACGACCCTTGTGAGGACAGACATTTAAATTTTAATAAATTAAAATAAAGACATGAAGGATCAGAGTGGTGTTTATTCAGTAGGGTTTGTGCCCATTTAAAACCCTGTAGTACTTTTTTTTACTACACGTCTTCCAGAGATGTTTGTCAGAAGGATTTTATTGGGAAAAAATGTCAGGGGTTTATCGGTTGAATGTTCTAGAGCTTAAAAAAAAATGTCATTAATAAAATGTAATTTGGCATCAGTCGGTTCTTTATTACAAAGTAGAAAGTAAAGTGGTACTTAAAAGGGATAGTTCACCCCAAAATAAAAATTCTGTCGTCATCATTTACTCACTATCACATCATACCAAACACAAGAATCTTGTTCAGCTTTGGAACAAATTATTATTATTTTTATATATATATATATATATATATATATATATATATATATGTCATGGACAATCCATCAAAAGTCTATAGACAATCAATATTTAGCTTCAAGAAGTACATAAAGATATCTAATCCATATGAATAAAGCAGTTTTATACAAGCCTTTCAATGGATAAAATATGACAAAGTATGAAATATATTATTTATTTATTTTTCTTAAGATGAACAAAATTATGGTTTTGGAACATGAGGGTGAGTAAATCATGACGATTTTCATTTTATTTTTAGGTGCACTATCCAAGTCATGCATTTATTCTAATGACAATGATTTATGCTAAAAGGATAAAGTATTTCTAAGTAAATATAATGTAGTCCTGACATGTGTCCTACCTTGTGTGTCTTGAAATCATCAGCTGACTCTTCCTTTGAGATAGTAGACATGTCAGGATCGTAGCTTTTTTTTGCCATTTGTGCTGCAAGACATCTCTAAAACTGAACGATGTACAAATGTATTTAAATAACTGGTCATAATATGTGACAATTTACATCTCGTACAACACTAAAAACAACCAGTTTGTTCAATGTGAATTTTACTTACTTCGTTTTAGGCTCATAGTAACGTTAACGTTATTGCATCATCTTGTTGACATTGATATCACACCATCCCTCGTTGCCTTTACTCTGAAAAAAGTATGAAACCAACCTTGTTAGTGTGGGTTTCAAATTAGAAAACGTGAGAAGCAAATAACTGTCTACAATGTTAACTAATGTTAGCAAAACAGCCATCATCATCGGTCCTCGAGCCACTTGTTCACCGAGACTTCGGCTGCTTTAGTAAACTTAATAAGCATCACATGGATATGCTAGATAAAATTGACAAAACAGGTCATAAACCGATTAACAAAAAGTTTAAACATTGTAATGTAGTAAATGGGTGGGTTTGCGTTAAGTTAACTTACCTGTTGTTTACGTGGTGTGAATGACGGTTAGAGATGTGGAAGATGGTCCGTCTATCAGCCGTCTCTGTTTTAAAATAATAATAAAAAATGCCGGAACTTGTTTGTCCGTGTCCAACTGTGAGAAAGCACACAAAATATTTATTAATTTCCCACTGACAAACTGTGGCGTAAAACGCTGCATATTTAGCAGCTAACACTTGCCGCTGATAAGTTAACTGTCTTTGATGTAAGCTAGCTGCAAATGTCGCGTTGGCTCCGCTTCTTTGCTAGCTAACGTTAACGTTACGTACATTAGTGTTACTGGGATGGTTAACCTTCAGATAGAGAAGTACGACAATAAGACATAAAACGTTCAAATGTGCTTTAAATGGGGATAAAGAAGTTCGAAATGCTTACCTGTTATTTTTCTTGACCGTTAGCCGTCCTGCTGTAACCCGTGGAGTGAAGTGAGCGCGCAGTGGGGGATGGGCGGCTGGGCAAACGACTGCCTGCCTGAGAGAAAATGCGCGGTTTTTTTTTTTTTTTTTGCTTCTTGTGAAACACTCCTGGATAATATTTTGCCATTAGTAAAAGTAGTTAAGGCTTAATGTATGCTTAATATGAAATAGATTTATGTATTTACTAATGTTTATGTTTTTATTTGATTAGCTTTTAGTTTAGTTATAAAAGAAAACGGCATAATAAAATGAGCCCTTATGCTATAGCCTACAAACGTAATTTCTCAGAGAAAATTATTTAAAAGAAATTAGAAATCATGGAGTAAGTTAAGACATTTTTATATGTATATTTTGTGGTCAGGCATAGACGTAAGATATCAGATTAAATTAATTGCTGAGTTACTTGATTGGAACATGTTCTATTAAAATGAAAACATCAAGTTAAGTCAAAGAGTAACCGTTTCAAGTCAGTTTAACATGATGCAATAGTGTTGAACATTAAAACCTGATACAATGGTGTTAAATCAAAATGAATGGTTTAAACAAAGTGAACAACATCAAAAAATCATTTTTTTGAGTGTAATGACTTCTCAAGCCTCTGATCCTAACAATCCAAGACACCAGCTTGCCCGAGGACAAGGGCGCAGCCCCGAACATCCCATAATTGCCCTGGGGGAGACGAAAATGCAGAGAGAACAGGAAATCTTGCAGCAAAAATACAGAACACTCAATCCTGCGTCTTACCGGTTGCTGCGTGGGGCATTACGGCGGCAGTCTAATGGAGGACTTGTTTGTAGATGCAAATTAAAATGAAATAGACGGGGAAGGCTATAGCTTTGATTTGCTGTTTGTTTTCCCAGTCCAATGACCCAAACCTCTTCTAGCCGGGGTCGTGATTATGTTGTGGCTGGCCCTGCTGTGCATGGGGCCCCAATCAGTGTTTGATAGGCCATTGATTGGGTGCAGGTTCTCAGCTCTAACATGCTATTAGGTATAACAGGTTCATGGTGGATGAAGCCACTAACGCTCTCATTGAGGTGAGGGCTTAAATTGAGTCTGCCCACTCTATCAACCATCGCTCACTCCATTATAAAGGCTTCTGACGTCGTAAGGATGACGGATTATGAAGATGGAGTGTCTGTGTTTGGCTGCTTATTCAAAGCGATAGACCTTTGCATTCTAGCATCCTTACAGTTTCACTCCTGCATTTATCACTAGTTTACATTTTTTTAGCATCAGCATCCTAGTATAGGCGGCACTTTCAAACAATAAAGGACATGCTTTGTCACATATTGTCAACGGTGAATGATACTAATGAGCCTGTTGAGAAGAGTTTGGAGTGGCGTCTTATTGCCATGGCTGCAGGTGCTGTATAATCAAGTGGTTAATTTTGACAATCTAGTTCCTCGTTTCCAGAGATTGGTACAGCTGATCCCGGTGGAATTAATATAAACCTACTGTAATCAAACTAAATTTCTACTGAATGTAAATATTTTTGTCTGTTTTCTGCAGGATGTGCAGGTGGAAGACTTTTAAATACTTGAGTATAAATCTGAACAATATTCTTGTACTCCTACTTGACAGAAGTAACAATAAACTCTATTCTATTCCCTCTCTCTCTTGACATTTTCTATACATCGGTGTTATTTTAATATTATTTGTATACTTTTATAGTATTCATATTAATATTTTGAATTAGCTTTCATATTTTAAAAATTTTTTATGAGCTTTATCATTTTATTGTTTTAATTATTTCTATTTATTTTTATATCAGTTTTAGTCAAATTAGTATTGCAATTTAAGCTTATTCTATCTCAATTGACAAGGCAACATTTCTAATTGTCGTATAAGTTATTTAAGTGTAAGTTTTTCATTTAATATTTCTATATTTTATCTCAATTTCAGTTCACAAAAATGATTGCAATATTTTTAGTAAAATTTTGATGTGAATTGGAAATATTGGTCTTATTGGTCAGAAACGCCCAGTTGAATGTATCAATTATTTTCAGTATTTAGCTTTTTAATCATTTTAGTTGTTTTTTACATCAATTATTTGTTCTGTTTCATTATAGCATTTATTAATTATGCATATCAGATTTGCTGTATTGAAACTATAAATGGATTAGTTAAACCTAAAATTCTACTGATTTAAGTCCTGCCCTTATCCGATTATTGTAATACAAAAACAGGTAAAATTGTCACGGTAACAGATATGCTGTATGCCTACTATTTTGGAATGCTTCATATTTATACTGGAATTTGGAAAGTGTAGTTAAGCTAATAACACTGAATGTGACTAGATGTGGTAGTGTCTTTGCAATAGCAAACAAACCAAAGAGATTCCAATAAAGTAACATGCTGCAAAGCTTCAATTTAGATGAACTTTAAATATGAGTTACAGAAGATGTTCATATACTGAGCACTTTTTTAACATTACAAGATGGGGAAACTAAAATTCAGCCTTAGATTGTTGATTGCAGCCTTCCATTGTCTCCATGCTAATTAGCAAATGTTTGAAACAAGCAGTACTTGAATCACTCTATTAGTGTACGTTTTTGAGTTGGCGTCACCAAATGTGTTTACATAATTATTATTTTTTTATTTTTTTATTTGTTGGAACAAATATATATATATATAAAATCTCCTAAAGTGTGACCAGATTTTTTTTCTTTTTGGACAGAACAAGAGAAAACAAGTTTGCCGAGGGCGTTTCACATGAGACGCTGGACTTGCCCAGACGGGCACAGCGTGAATCCGTCCGTCAATGTCTGATGTGTTTTTTGCATGTCTGAAATCTCCCGCAGGAGGCTTTTAATTGTTGCCCTGTTTTAATGATGCGAATAAACAGGCCAGAACGCATCCTGAAACTGACCTTCCTTCTCCTCATGGGAGGCTGGACGTGACTGAGGGGTGCGATTTTCTCATTAAATCCTTATGCAAAAGGTCTTAACCAACCCACCAGGGTGACAAAAAACTGTCAAATATAGCGTCTCCATCAAACAGCATGAAGAATAGTTGAGCACAACGTGTTCAACATATGGATGTGGATACAGGTCTCTGTCCTTAGCCAAAACAAACATACCTTTCAGTAGTTTAAAGCGAAAGAGGGATAGGCAAGTCTACTGAAATCTTAGTGTACCATCAGCAGTGTCTCCCTCAGGTTCTATTCTCTTCTTGTGTTATTTATTTATTTATTTGTAAGGATAACCGATAACCCCTCTCCTTCGGTTTGTTTTGTTCTCTAAATGCCTCTGAGACTCTCAAATGCCCATCAGAAAGACCAGATAGAGCTGAACACGGCCTGAATGCTGAATCGATATCTGAACACAGATCAAGACGCCCACGCTACACTGCAGGGGACACAGGAGTATCCTAGTGTGGGCATTAAGCCTGGGGCCCCCCTGTCAGAGTCAGAGGCCCATCAGCAGACTGGAGCCAAACTGGTGCTCTTACCACAAACAAAGCTTTGATTGCAGGATCAGCTGGTCCCAACATTGGATCAGCTGCATCCTCAATAGGTTAATTCGAATCGATTTACTGGCTGTTGGAACATATAGTTCACATTTTGAAATACTAACACCAACTCTTAAGTCAAATCTTGTACTAGTGGACTTTTGCCGTTACTGTGTGTGCGTGTGCGTGTGCGTGTGGTCCAGGTAAACCCTACGTTATGAGGACAAAACATCCCCACAAACATGGCAATATCCGAAATCCTTGTCCTTGCGGGGACATTTTATGGTTCCCATGAGAAAAACAGCTTATAAATCAGACTAAATTATGTTTTTTGAAAATGTAAAAATGCTTAAAGTTTTCTGTGAGGGTTGTGTTTAGGGGTAGGTTTAAGATTAGGGGATGAAATACACAGTTTGTACAGTCATGTCTATAGAAAGTCCATAAAACACGAAAACACAACGTGTGTGGTCCTGGTAAACCCTAAGTTATGAGGACAAAATGTGGATATTTTTTGGTGTGTGTTGTTTTTTGAAAATGTAAAAATGCAGAAAGCTTTCTGTGATGGGTAGGTTTAGGGGTAGGGGTAGTGTAGGATGATAGAAGAAACGCATTGTACAGTAAACATCATTATGTCTATGGAAAGTCCCCATATAACATGAAATCACAGTGTGTGTGGATCACACAAAAATGAAAATTCTGATAATGGAAGGCAAAACTGTCTTAGGTTTTATTGATTTAATAAAATTAATATTTTTTTAATAAAAATTAAGGTGACCAAGTGAAGAGAGAAAGATTTGCTTTGTGTGCAGGTCTGGCCACCTGTGAGTGAGTGCTCACTCAGTAAACATGCCCATACCTCAGCTGAAGACTGAGTCAACAGCAGAACAGATGGTGAGATCCTGCAGGAGCTGTTCAGTGTACACACAGAGCCGAGACATCATCTTCTGAATGAATGAGGAGACAAAGTCAGATCAGAGCGTTTGAGAAAGAGATCTTCAGTGTAAAAAGTGAAATGTTTTATGATACTTTGCATGAAGGAGACTTAGTTATGACATTGTAGAATAACATTTTCTTCTATTTGTAACTTTTATGCTTTGGGACAGTCAGAGATGGGACGTGGCCTTCGGGAATGGTGTGAGCTTTCGAGGGAGGGGGCATAACAGGCATTATTGCAAGCTAAATTTAGCCTTCCATCACCTACATTTGTATGCATCATTGAAGCGCATTCAGTGGCAGTTTTTTTGGGTTTTGTCATTTCTGTCTAGACATTATGTGGGTCAGGAGTTGTCCTTTTAGGGGAGCATCCAAAATATGAGGAAAAAGTTTTAATAGCAGAAACATCTTTCACTGATGTTTGTGTTTGTCCCCTTTTTCCATTTATTATCCTTGTTTAACTCCACAATACACCTTAATTGACTCAACGTAAGAGTGTGCCCTTTTCTACCACATACTAAAACGCCAAAGACAAAAAAATACAAAAATAAAACAATAAACAGCAACGAAATGCACTAATTTTACTTTAAACTGCATTTAATCATCTATTTTATCTCCGTGACCACGTGGTTCCTTGTCTCCGTATCTCTCCTTGCATGCAGCGCAATCTCTGTGCTTTTCCGGCAAGACGCATTTTAGAATAAAAGTTTCTATGGGCATAATAACATATAGAGGGCAAAATAACATCTTCATATCAAATATAAAACACATAACTAATAATAGGAAAATATATAATTACGATAAATAATATAAGAATAAAATATTAAACCACAAAAACTACTCAAATAACTGAGGGTTATTTACATAATAGCCTATTCTAAATATTGTCTTGCAGCAAGGGTTTAGTATTGGTATGGTCCAAGAAGAACCTTCAACATCCATGTAAACTTTCCATTTGACAATATGTTCTTTATAGTAGAAAAAAGGTGCTTTAGATTATTAAAATGTTATTTGCACTAAGAAAAAAAAGGACCTTTTAAGAACATTTCACTGAAAGGTACTTTTGGGAACCTAAATTGATAATTCAATGGCATTGCTGCTTTTATTTTTAAGAGTTTAGGGGTAGAAAATATTATTAACTAAGCTTTGAAACAATGGAAGTAAATGGAAAGTCTGCTAGGTTTGTGTGAGGTTTTGATTAACTGTACACTCTTTAAAATAACAGTTTATTGCATCATTGGCCCAAGAAGGACCTTAACATTCATGTAACCTTTCCTTTGGACAAAAAATGATTTATAGCAGAAAAAAAAGGTTCTTCATATTAAAATATTCTTCACACTAATAAAAAAAATGGTTCTTTTAAGAACTGTTTACTGAAATGTACTTTTCGAGAACTCAAAATTATAGTTCCGTGGCAGTTTTTAATAAGCTAGAGTCGGAATTGAAAATATCATTAGCTTAGCATTAACACAATGGAAGTAAATGGAAAGGATGATATTACAGAAAGCCAAATGTGTGAATACGATTGCATCCATCTATGGTGTTTATGGATGTGTGACACAGGTTTGATGACATTTAAAATATTCATGTGAATTAGCAAATAGTGAAATTGAGGCCGGCAAGGATGGGGGCAGGTTTGTTTCGCAGGAGCAGGCCTTTGTAATTGCTTTTGTTTATTGCCTCTTGGCTGCGTGCGATGGCACATATGAAATATTACCAGGATGATGATACGTCTCAGCCTAATTCAAAATTATGACAGCTTAAAGTGAGGCAGAGAACAGGAAGGGGGGAGTTGGCTGGCTCCGCTGTCATACATAACACAACTTCGAGTTGATCCTGACCTTCAGGCCCACAGGTACAGCTAACGAGATTTTGAAATGATGACCTTCCATAATAAATGTTTCGCCTGAACCTCAGCCATGCGCTGTGGTGACACTATTAGTGTTTAAAATGATGGCAACTTGAGTTGTGCTGTGAAAACTAATTACAGACGGGTAATTGTTTTATTTGTCTTGATGTTAGCGTGTGAGTAATGGCCGTGGCAAATGCATATTGGAAAATATGCCACATGCGAAGTCTAATTTTTTCTCATTACAGGATAAAAGCTCTCTGCGTTGGGATTCTGCGAAGTATATGTGCTGTAATTTTCTGCCATTTATCAGGCAGCAAACAGTAAACAGGTCAATTTAACCATTACAATGTATTGTCACATCACAGCTCTTTTCTCTTGTTCTAGGGACTTGTGACATTCTGTATGTTTATTTATTTATTTATTTTTATCCAGACTTCTGAAGCTTTTTTTCTTCATTTCTTGACATACTTAAAAAAATGTGCATTACACATCTGTTTTCACCACTAACCTATGGTGAAGTCAGAAAATTCTCTTTAAATGTCATTGTCCATTATATCGATTGTCAGCCTTCGAGACAGAAAAGGGATCCAGGAGACGTTAAGACCTCAAAGTGTCCAGTCAGCAGTGAGTGTTCATTGGATATGGGTAGAATATCACTTTTCCATTGGCAGTCACAGCACTTGTGTGGCCAGTTTGGGTGGTCTGGGTGGTCATTGGAGCCCACTTTCCCTGTTAAAGCCATCTGATCGGTGTCTGAGTACCTCTTTGTGAGCTGTCTAGGTGTCTTTTAGTGATGGCTATCTCTGCTTTGCAATCAAGTATGTGCAATATGACCTTTAAAAACATGTCTACATTTGAAGACGAGGTTGAAATAGATGCTTCCATGCCTGCAGCAATGACCAGAACCTCTCTTGACCACAGTGCAACATCTTTGTTAGGACGGAGTTAATTGTCTACTTCCTTTCCTTTGCCTTAAAGATGCACTCAGTAATAGTTTCCTCATGGCAAAAATGTATATTCATGAATTTAAAATAATTATAAATGTATCAATCTCTTTGCAATTTGTTCACTGCATTTATATGTATGCATTTATCTATAACAGCAATGCAATCCTTATAGGGTTTTAGAGCAATAATATGTGAATATCATATCTATTTAACATAATTAGCCCCAGCATTTCGTTTTCATGTAAAGACCCCATGAGAAAATAGCTGACATTTGTGGAAATAAAAGGCCTCATCTGTTGACAAAGCCTCTAATTGATGCTGAAACTCAAACCTCCAGAGGTCACAGTATGGGGTCTGAGAGCTAAACAACGTTCAATATCCTCTAGCTCCGAAAATTTGCCCTCTCTGGTGGAAAACCAATGTTCTCAGTTTAACAAAAAAAAAAAGAAAGATGTCTACAATGATGACTGAAGGAAGATGTAACTTATGTTGGAGTCAATGTAAATTATGGATTTCATATTACCCAGATTCAATGCTTCGGGATTTAATGCTTGAATGAGATTGTATCCCTTACATTCACAGGTTCAGTGACAGAATTGACGTGACATTATATATTTTTCCCCCAGCTGGCCGAAGTCGTGTCTTTTCATGGCTATCTCTGAGACGTGCAGCCTATGATGAAATATTCAGAAAGGTGATATGTTTTGAGACTAGCAGGTTATGTTTGTGAATTTCTCTTTCTGAATAATGGAAGAGGAGGAGCGACGCTGAGGTCTATTCATTTTACACACAGAAAATGCTCCTCTCCAATCTATTGTATCTTCGTTTTGCACGTCTGTGAAATGAGCCCAAAACTGTATATCTCTCTTGTTCGAGGAAATGACTCTAATTATCTGGTCTTTAAACAGTTTCTATATACATTACGCTTTCAATAGTGTGTGTGTCAGAGAGTGAAAATAGGTACCTTTTTCCAGTTAATGATGATCGGAGTTAAAAGCAGAGATAATGACATGGGCGGTTATTACTGATACAAAAACATTTTGCTGTTACTGTAGCAACATGTGTATATACTGGATGATACTTTTGAATGAATTATTTGAGTTAAATGAAACATTAAACTTGGAGAGGACAAGAAAGGGAAGATAAAGAAAGCAGGAGGAGGTTGAAAAAGGGAATACATTGAAGTGAATGTGTGAGTGATTTTATAGAGAGGCATCTGTTGAGTTTCATGGTGTTTTTGCCATGTGAATGATGCTATCCCCACGGACGGGCCAAATGAATTCAAATCTGTCTGAAACTGATTTTGCATGGTGCTGATCTGTGCCACACTTTGTTTACCTTGCTGTCACTCATCCTGTGAGGAACATTCTGGGTCTGATGTTTATCTGTGGCACATGAAATTTACTGCCTAGAGATGGGGGATTTATTCAGACCACCCAAATAAAAGTGAGACAACAGCAATGGTCTTTCAACTGAAAAGTCATGGAAGTAATTAATACTGGTATGTGGTAAACAGTACTTATTTGTTTGTTGCACCGATGTGTGGATGACCGGCGATGACGTGTCTGTCAAATCATATGACCTTGTTTTGATGTTGTTTTTTGCATATTTATTTATTTAAATATTTTTATTGATTCATAATATGACATGCCTGTCAAAATATGTGACCTTATGTTGATACGTTTTATTATTATTTGTTTATACTAATTTATATTACATTTTACAATACTTAATTATTGTATCTATGTATATATATAATTTATACTTTATTAAAGAATGCAATTAAAATTACTGTTTACTGTTCATCAAAATATGTAGCATTGTTTTCATGAAGACTTTAAAGCACCTGAAACAGGAAATAGAATTAGAAAAAAAAACAAATCTAATGTGAAAAGGAACATGGTGTCTAAACCACACACATCCTAAAGTTTAAATGGGTTCCAATTGCTTATAGCGTTCTCTGATTCTTCCACTTCATCTCCTCTCAATGGGTGGATTTAGTCTTCAGAGTTTATTCCAAAAAAATAAATTGATTCCAGAAACTCTGGCTTAGCATGTAAGAGTAACATTGACGCATGGAGGCGAACTGAACAAACTCTTTTGTGCCATGTCCCTGTTTCAAATTGACTTTATCCATCCATGAGGATTTATTTTTATATCCATTTAGGATATACATTCCTGATGACAGGCAATAATATGAACCATATTTGTTTTAATTAGCTGCCAGTAAACCTCCATTTTGGTTGTAATCATAGTTAGTGCACAATGCTATATGTTTGTATATGTGTGTATATGCTTGTGTCAGAGAAAGAGATGATGCTTGACAAAAATGCTATAATCAGATATAGTGAAAGCTGCAGTGCAAGTACCCACAGCTGAGCCACTTAGCTTATTGCTTTCACATCCAAGATATATAAAATAAAATAAAAAAAGAGCATGCTAACAAGATGCTAAAAATAAATACTGTTGAGATATCAAATAAATCTCTGTGTGCTCATTTTCTAAAAGCATCATCTTGAAACCAATTACTGTTGAATGCGGCTCTCTTATGAAACCTTGTCATTGCTTTTTGCAAGGTTGGGTTCACTTTCCTTAAACCAATCCAGCGAGAAAGGAGTTTTGCAAAGTTTTCAGAAACAGTATGTACACTTTTGAGGGTTATGGAGGGTGAAATTCTCCTGTCACTTCGTGATATGGTGAAACACAGTATTTGTCTCTGTTTTGTTTAATGTGTTAGACTGGTAAAAAAAAAATACAACACAATTATTGCACCTATGTAGTTCTTGTTAATATTAAAGGGATAATATTAAACCCAAACATCTTTCACTCACTTTTATGTTGTTCCAAATCTGTATGACTTTCTTTCTTCTGCTGAATACAAAAGAGGATATTTGGAAGAATAAGCAAATACTTTCGGTTCCATTGACTTCCATTGTAAGGACAAAAAATGCAATGGAAGTTGATAGGAACCAAAACTGTTTAGTAATCAACGTTCTTGGCAATATTCCCTAAAGATTTGGAATGACACAGGGTAAATGATGACAGAATTGTCATTTTTGGGTAGACTATCCCTTTAATACATTTCAATGTTTGATTCTAATGCCATTTGTGTTACTTTTGTACCAAAAATATTGTCTAGGCTGTTTGAAACCGGACCCTTTATTTGCAACTGTTCATGCTTCAAATGCGATTAAATGAGTGCTGAAGAAACATGACGCACTGTAAAATATGTCCAAGTTCCAAAATTTGTAAGCTGTGTTAATTTGCTGCCGGCTAATGCACTCGCCAAACACTTGTCTTTGTCCCTGTCTTTCCGAAATCATATCCAAGACCGTAAGCTGATAGGGGAGAATCAATCGAAATAGATCGTACTTTCGAGACAGTTAAAACAGTCTTTACTCTTGGACACATATCTTCTTTCATAAAGAAACTTGGCTAGTTGAAATCAATATCGAAGGCTCCACTTCTTTTTCTTAATGCATCCTCTACCTTCGTTGGGTGCTGGCTGTCCTGTGGCGCATCCTATAAATATGTTTACTTCGCCTTCCCTCTTTATTTGGCCTAATGAGTACAAGCAATACTTTAACGGCTCAATACTTGATCTTCACCTGACCTCCCTCCAGCCTGTTGTGATGCCTTTCCACCAACAAAGAGATGCTAATGTGGGGAGCACAGCATCTGTGTAGCACGCAGGCACCTGCTTTAGCTAGCACATTGACAGCTTGGCTAGATTTCAATAACGGATCCATACAGCCGTCCTGGCTCACTCCACAGCAGGGCCCCATATTGATGCTCTTGTGTTTTCATGCTCAACACAACAGATTGCAGAAGTCATTTCCTGCGCCTTTTCCTTAAGTATTTAGATGTGTATCTTTCGCCTGCTACATGATGGAGATCACGCGCTATCGAAGACTTTAAACAGTCTTTGTCCTCTGTCAGCTGTGTAATTGATTGTGGCCTTGTAGGTGAAAGGGCGTAAATGTCCCATGAGTCTCTGCTGTGACAGCAGAGGTGTCTGTCCACTGGTAATGGCAGATTGGTGACAGACGCTAACATTTCAAAGATGCAAAGTCTCTGGTGACCTAATGAGAGGTAGGAGGAGATAAAGAGTGATAGCGGATGATGGGAGGGGAAGAGAGAGAGAAAGAATGCCTATGGGTGTTCTTATGTTTCACAAATATTGTCATTGTGACCCTCACGGTATCCTAGCCTCATGTTTCAGCTCAGCTGAGCCGTGTTGGCTGACTATGGACAGATGTGACATTTGTGTTGATTAATATTCCATCACCCTCTTTTGTCACCATGTTTTTATGAATGTGGTGCTCCTTGTCTCTATTTTTTTGTTTAAACTGGTCAAATGACTGAATTATCAATAAATCTTACATTTGTTTATCTATGTTTTTGTGCCCTAAAGGTGCTATAATCGATATCCATTTTGATATCAACGAGGTTTGCATGATTTTGTCACTACAATCAAATAACATTTATTAAACCCATGTATGTATGTATATAGGCTATGTATATTCACACACACACAAACACACACACACATTCATAAATTTGTGTTTATGTAGAGACAAAAATAATAATGACAGGTATTTCCTATGTAGTGGGGACTAAATATCCCTTCAAGGAATTTTGGATCTTGTGATGACATTTTTTGCATCCCAATGGAAAAAAAAACACACCTTATAAATCATACTACATTCAATTGTTTTTTTTTTTTTTTTTTTTTTTTTTTTTTATAATTGTAATATATATATATATATATATATACCAGTGAAAATATTGACAGGGCTAGTAGCAAAAAAAAATCCCCACTGCTGAGGTGTCTGAGACCATAAACTGTCTAAATTGAAAGACATTTACAGAACATTTTTATGCAAACTATCTACAATGGAAACTAATGGTGTGTATGATGTGTTTTAACCCCAGAGGACTTTTTTTTTGGCAGCACATTTCTTGCCAAATACCTTTTCCGCAAATGTTAGGTTGGGTTTTGCTTAATGGTGTAAAACGGGGTTTGTAGTGCAGAGATCATCAAGACTATAATATCTCAAGATTGATGGGATTTGATTTGAGGTCAAGAGCGATTATTTAACATCGGTTACTAACTGCTTAATCATGGTTAAAGAAAACAGTAAGTTTTATTTGGCAGGAGCTTCAGCTTAAGCTGAATCAAGTATAAACTCAATGGCCCATTCGGCAAGTTGTGCCTGATTTATTTTGATGATTTTATGTATATTTTATGACTGAGTGATGTATTTCATATGGTTTTCAAAAGATGGAACATGAAATCAGTTTTTTCCCTATATCCTGATCAAGCCAGAACAGATTGTATATATTCATTTTTCTTCTACATTCCTAATATAATTCTATGTATTTTCGGGTACAATCAATCCCCATTTCAGGTGCTACTGACAGAGGAAAGTGATTTGGAGTGTGAACACTCATCTATTGCCGTGGTTTTCCACACTATACCTCTGCTTCACCCCCATATGATGGACCGGTCCCCTCGCTGTCTACCGAGAAAATTTCTGTCAGATTTGATTATGTGGGCTGGCAATAAGAGACTGCTTTTGACCTCCAGGACCCTGCTCACTTTTTAACAGGCAAGTGTAGTGGACAGCCCTCGGAGAGTAATCAGTGTCAAATGAACCGTTGATAAATGTGTTTGGCTCTCATTTGAGAATCTGTCATGGAAGCTCACATGCAGAGGAGTCCAAACCTCTTTCCAGCTCTGCCGAGAAATACCAGGTGAGCTGCCTGCCAAGACCACCAAGCCATTACTGTTTTTAGCTTTGCGGTTTTTGAGCTTTAAGTTTCGAGTCTTTTCTTTTTCTGGATGACACACTTCAAAATGATATACATCTACTAAACTTTGGGAGTTTGTGTATTATCATGTGTAGGGGAGACTCAGGTAGTCATATGATAATGTTAGAAAGGCCAGTAACTACAAGGTTTTGAGTCAAAATTACACAAATATGTGTTTTCTCTCGCAGCAGCTTTGCTGGTTTCAAATACCATCATCAAAAGTGTTTTAAATTACATTTATATATATATATATATCCACCAAACAAAAATGACAATAGTAGCATATTTTTGTTTAAGGTCAGGAATATTTGTTTTTATAAATGTCAAGTCACCTTTATTTATATAGCACTTTTTACAATACAGATTGTTTCAATGCAGCTTTACAGTGATAACAGGAAAATAATGCAACAAAGTTTGTTTCAGCTGTACAGCAGATCTAGAAGAAAATAGTGTCAAGATAGGGTTTAATGTTATATGTTGCAATGTTGCCTTTTCCATTTTTACCTTTTTATTAATAGTTTTTTAAAAATATACACACGACAACAATGTACTAAAAATATAAAAGTTATTCCTTTACTTATTTCATATACAGGCGACAACATTGTCAAAACAGTCCCTGTTCACATGGAACCGTGAAAATGATCAAAAGCACTGTATTAGGGGAAAGCGGGGCACAACCTACCGCATTTTGGTTTTGGCTCAATTATTAAAAAAATTATTAAGTTAGATTCAACTTTTTTTTACACAAGCAACATACACATCTCTGCTACAAATGAACACTTAAAGTTTTTTTTCTAGGACCTACCATTTTCGTACTGTTGCACTGAAAGTGACAGAAGTGCAAATGTTACAACTTACCCCATATGTGGGGTTAATTGTAACAGACAGAGGGGTTATTTGTAACACTTGTGTGTAACACACATAATTAAGTACTATCTTATTTGTATAGTTTGATATTGTTTGTGCATCTGTATAGATAGATATCCATACATCCATCCCTCATCCAATCATCCTTCTATGGATCAATATCATGGATAGAGACATAGAAAAGGGCAGCACAGTTTTGCAATAAATAAATAAATAAAATCATCAAATATTGTAATTGCAATTGAATTAGATTTGTGTGTGGCAGTTGCATGTAAAATTATTATTATTAATTATAATAACAGTAATAATAATACAAATGAGCTTAAAATCAAAATTTAAAGAGTTTATTGCATTAAAAACAGGCCATATTTTTAATAAATAAACAAGTGATCAATGCATGGTAAAATAAAATTTAAACATTTTAAATTCCAACATCGTTTGTGAAAGTCCAACAACGTTAAATATATAAATAAATACTCAAACCTGAAAAGTTGTGTGGCTCCCTGTTTTCATTTGATTATCATTGTACACTTGGCGGCTTAGTTGTAACACTGTGCTACAACTAACCCCGCTGTGTAAAACATATTTTAAGCCTAGCTAACAGTTGCTAGGAGTTGCTGACATGTTTCAAAACGGTGCTATGTTTTAGCAAACAAGACAGTGATTAAGGCAATATAAAGTTAGATTTGAAAACGTACACATCCAACTCAGAAACCGAAAAAAACCTATGATGAAAAAATGTACTTGCATGGTGTCAAAACACTCTTTGTCCAGTATCTTCACGAAATATTATCAAAACTCTCCACAAATTCGCGGGAGACCGTCTTCTGGCAGCGAGAGAAAAAGAGCGGAAACACAACCGGTTTGATCCTGACTAACTATGTAGAAGGTCTGTGTTACATTTAACCCCGTGTTAGGTTGTGCCCCACGCTCCCTATTCATGCCAGGCCAGTAGTTGGCGATGTCACTTTGCAAAGTAACACTTCCCGCCTATAGACTGAGCACGTAATACACATGTGCATGACGTCACCGTTTTCACAAATTCACAAATTTGTAGATTCACGTTTTTGTAGATTACACTGAGACAATAATGGCATCGCTTTAAAAAACAAGCACTTTGATACAGGTCCCCAAACGCTGTTTTGTGTAAAACTTTTTTGTGAAAAGTTTTCAGTTTTTAGTTGATAAATGTATAAATGGCCCCTTATACTGCTAGGTCGTTGTTACGATGCTACGATGCTACTTGTTAGCATGTTGCTATGTGGTTTCCAGGGTGGTTGATGCTTATTGGAGTTTCTCAGCTTAAAGAGTCTCTATGATGTGTTTGTCCTTGGCTATGGCCTTCGCAAGCATTACTATAAATTGGAGTGAAAAGTCTGGGTTTTGTGAATGTGCATTCTAATTGATATGATCTGGTATGTTTTGATAGTATTGTAAGTTCTACCAGAAAGACTCGGGAGATAGAATGATGTAACAAAGCATTAATTTATTGACAGCCCGGCAAGCAATTATTTATAAAGTTCTTTGGCGTAGAACCCAAAGTTCTTTGGCCCCATCCGTGTAGTGCATAATCTAAGGGCTAAGGGTAGCGGATCTGCATTTCCTGCCTGAAGACGAAGGCAGGGGCGCAGCCGGGTAGGTATGGACAGGAGCATCCTGGTGGTGGTGGGGAGGGTGGAGGTAATTGTTTTTATCAGCATCTGCAAACTCAAACATGTGTAAGTATACCGATCTTTTATACAGCAAGTATTGAGACATGATTGGATAGATGTGAAGGTAATAAGTGACGTAGTAATTGAGTCTTCCTGGCAGAACTTATGCTAAAGCTTTCATTTATTTACAGTCTGTTAACCTTGTGATCCCTGTTGAAATCTCATCCAATCTGTAACTACATGGTGTCTTCTTTCATCAATCTTTTGATTTCTGCTTATCTGTTTGCTGCTCTTAAAGTCAGACAAATCACACACTCAACAGTGTACTCTACAGTCCTGCGATATATATATATATATATATATATATTTATATGATAATAAGAAATGTTTCTTGAGCACTAAATCAGCATATTAGAATGATTTCTGAAGGATCATGTGACACTGAAGACTGGAGTAATGATGCTGAAAATTCAGCTTTATCATCACACAAATAAGTTATATTTTAAAATATATTAAATGTGAAAACAGTTATTTTGAGTTGTAATAATGTTTCAGATATTACTCTTTTTCCTATATTTTAATCAAATAAATGCAACCTTGGTATGCATAAGAGACTTCTTTGAAAAACATTTAAAGATTCGGTAACACTTTAGAATACTGTTTCTTACTTACTGCATAACTAATAAGGAATTACTGAAGAACTAATAGGTTCTTTATTAACACTTAAGTCACTATACTTTTAACTACTAAGGAAGATGTGTTAACTAATCAGTATGTAATAGAATTTTATGATCGTGTTAAGTATCAGTTAGTTAATTAATAACTACTTGGTTACTCATGTAACCTCAGTTCCCTGAGTTAGGGAACAAAGTATTGCGTAGCTATACGCAGTAGGGAAAACTCCTTTTTCACGATTTACTGAAACCTATATGTTAAACGCATTTGCAGCTGCACAGCTAGCCCATTTAGCGTCTGCCTTGATCATAGGCTGTGCTGCAGCAACTGCACATCCAATGGCACGTCAGAGCCCGTGGCCTCACCCTATATTAGTCCCCGAATTCGGCGTTATAGCAGATTTTACTCCTTCAGCGACAACTGCATGTCTCTGACTGTTTTACTGAGCCTTCGCCATTTGAACAAGCCCTTCAGCCTGAGCGAGCATAATCTCAGCGGACTACGCCTTCTCAGCCGTTTTCTCCTGACGCTGTCTCACCTGTGGCTATCCGGCGACGACGCTATATCCTTTCTATTGTAATATTCTGTGTTTGTCTGTGGTGAACGCACCCCGGCCACGTCCCCGCGTGCCTCACTCTCTCCTGCTCAATCAGTTCTCCGGTCCTGTTCGAAGGAGATCAGCGCCCCATATTATAAAATTTCATAAATGTGGAAGGCGAGGACCAACCGGCCGCATCACAAATATCCTGAATGGGACAGCCAAATGACCAAGCCCATGACGAGGCCATGCCTCTGGTCGAATGGGTCCTGATACCTATAGGGCAAACCTGACCCACTGAGGTATAAGCCATCGCGATAGTATCCACTATCCATTTAGACAGTCTTTGCTTAGTGACTGAATCCCCTTTGGATCGACCACCAAAGCAGACAAAAAGCTGTTCAGATTACGCTCCAGATAACTTCTGGAGCAAAACGCTCCAGATAACTTCTCAACACCCTAACAGGGCAGAGAAGATTAACCTCCCCATCCTCTGTAGAAGGGGGAAGAGCCAATAACGTCACCACCTGTGCTCTGAACGGTGTTGAGAGCACTTTGGGCAAATACCCATGCCTGGGCTTGAGGATGACCTTAGAGTTATCCTGAGCAAACTCCAGACATGCCGGGCTCAGAGAGAGAGCCTGCAGATCCCCCACTCGCTTGATAGATGCCATTGCCAACAGGAGAGCGGTCTTCAGCGAGAGAGGTTTAAGATCAACCGACTGGAGTGGTTCAAAAGGTGGACCCCTCAAAGCCCCCCAAGGACCATGGAGAGGTCCCATGGTGGCACAGAGGGAGGTCTGGAGGGGTTGATCCTCGTAGCACCCTTCAGAGTTCTCACGACCAGGTCGTTTCTTCCCAGTGATTGGCCAGCCACCAGAACATGGTGTTCTGCAATGGCTTCCACATACACTTTGAGTGTGGACGGGGAGCGGCCCGCGTCCAACAGCTCCAGTAGGAATGAGAGAACCACTGATATTTCACATGACTCTGGGTCTATATGGTTTTTCGAGCACCAGCTGGAAAAAAAACGCCCATTTGATGGGGTCCTAGCTTCAGATATAGTGTTCAACACCTTCACAGGAAGGTCCCCGGATACCCGTTTAGGGGCCACACATGGAGGGCCCATAGATCGGGCCGCGGATGCCACATCGTTCCCTTCGCCTGAGTGAGGAGGTCTTTCCTCATCGGGACAGGCCATGGAGCTGTGTCCGATAACTGAACCAGCTCCGGAAACCACGGTATGGATTTCCAGAGAGGAGCCACCATAAGGACTGGGCACTCGCTCTCTCTGACCCTTTTGATGACTTGTGGAATCATCGAGACGGGGGGAAAAGCATACAGGGGACGGTTGGGCCAGACGTGGGCCAACGCGTCCATGTCCTTCGAGAATAACATATTGCAATGGGTGTTATTTTTCAAGGCGAACAGGTCGATTTCGGCTCTGCCAAACACCTTCCATATCAGACTGACCGTCTGTGGATTCAGGGACCACTCGCAGAGGGAGTGTTGCCCCGTGAGCGCATATCCGCACCCAAATTCTGGACGTCCGGGATATGCGCAGCTCTCAAAGAGCTCAGATTGTTCTGTGCCCATAAGAGGAGATCTCTCGCCAAAGCATGCAGGTCGCCTGACCTGATGCCCCCCTGGCGATTTATGTAGGTCACTACTGACATGTTGTCCGTGCGGACTAAGACGTGGTGACCCCTGAGGTTTGACAGAAATGTCTTCAGGGCCAAACCAACTGCTTTCATTTCATTGTAATGAATGTATAATAACATTGTAATGAATGTATAATAACACTGTAATAAATGTATACTTACATTGTAATACACGTATAACTACATTGTAATAAATGTATAATAACACTGTAATAAACGTATAATATCACTAATAAATGTATAATTACATTGTAATAAACGTATAATATCACTAATAAATGTATAAGCACATTGTAATGAAAGTATAATAACAATGTAATGTATAATTACATTGTATTACATGTATAATTACAATGTAATGTATAATAACATTGTAATAAACGTATAATTACATTGTAATAAATGTATAATAACACTGTAATAAATGTATAATAACAATGTAACGTATAAATACATTGTAAAAATGTATAATTACATTGTAATAAATGTATAATTACATTGTAATAAATGTATAAAAAGACTGTAACAAATGTATAATTACATTGTAATAAATGTATAATAAGACTAACAAATGTATAATTAAATTTTTTACACTACTTTTTTCCAAAAGAATAATGTAACAAATGTATAATAACACTGTAATAAATGTATAATTACATTGTAATAAACATATAATAACACTGCAATGTATAATTACATATTGATAAACGTATAATTACATTGTAATAATCACTACTTTTTAAAAAAGAATAGCTACTTTTTCAAAAAGAATCTCTACTTTAAAAAAAAGAATCGCTCTTTATAACACTGTAATAAACGTATAATATCACTAATAAATGTATAATTACATTGTAATAAACGTATAATATCACTAATAAATGTATAAGCACATTGTAATGAAAGTATAATAACAATGTAATGTATAATTACATTGTATTACATGTATAATTACAATGTAATGTATAATAACATTGTAATAAACGTATAATTACATTGTAATAAATGTATAATAACACTGTAATAAATGTATAATAACAATGTAACGTATAAATACATTGTAAAAATGTATAATTACATTGTAATAAATGTATAATTACATTGTAATAAATGTATAAAAAGACTGTAACAAATGTATAATTACATTGTAATAAATGTATAATAAGACTAACAAATGTATAATTAAATTTTTTACACTACTTTTTTCCAAAAGAATAATGTAACAAATGTATAATAACACTGTAATAAATGTATAATTACATTGTAATAAACATATAATAACACTGCAATGTATAATTACATATTGATAAACGTATAATTACATTGTAATAATCACTACTTTTTAAAAAAGAATAGCTACTTTTTCAAAAAGAATCTCTACTTTAAAAAAAAGAATCGCTCTTTAAAAATGAATCGCTACTTTTTCAAAAAGAATAATGTAACAAATATATAATAATAATAATGTAACAAATGTATAATAATAATAATGTAACAAATGTATAATAAAACTGTAATAAATGTATAATTACATTGTAATAAACGTATAATAAAACTAATGTATAATTACATTGTAATAAACGTACAATTATATTGTAAGAAAGGTATAATAACACTGTAATAAATGTATAATTACATTGTAATGAATGCATAATAACACTGTATTAAATGTATAATTACGTAATAATAAAAGTATAATTATATTGTAAGAAAGGTATAATAACACTGTAATAAATGTATAATTACATTGTAATAAACGTATAATAAAACTAATGTATAATTACATTGTAACAAACGTATAATTATATTGTAAGAAAGGTATAATAACACTGTAATAAATGTATAATTACATTGTAATGAATGCATAATAACACTGTAATAATTGTATAATTACATAATATTAAAAGTATAATTACAATGTAATGTATAATTACATTGTAATAAACGTATAACTACCTTGTAATACATGTATAATGACACTGTAATAAACGTATAATAACACTAATAAATGTATAATTACATTGTAATGAATGTATAATTACATTGTAATAAATGTATAATAAGACTAACAAATATATAACTACATTTTTAACTACTTTTTCAAAAATAATAATTTAACAAATGTGTAATAATAATAATGTAAAAAAATGTATAATAACAATGTAATAAATGTATAGTAACACTAATAAATGTATAATTACATTGTAATGAATGTATAATAACACTGTAATAAATGTATAATAACACTAATAAAATGTATAATTACATTGTAATGAATGTATAATAACACTGCAATAAATGTAAAATAATACTAATAAATGAATAATTACATTGTAATGAATGTATAATAACTCTGTAATAAATGTATAATAACACTGATAAATGTATAATTACATTGTAATGAATGTATAATAAAACTGTAATAAACGTATAACTACATTGTAATAGATGTATAATAACACTCACTGTAAAAAATTTAATTACATTGTAATAAATATATAATAACACTGTAATAAATGTATAATTACATTGTAGCAGATGTATAATAACACTGTAATAAATGTATAATAACAATGTAATGTATAACTACATTGTTTACACTACTTTTTTCAAAAAGAATAATGTAACAAATGTATAATAATAATAATGTAACAAATGTATAACACTGTAATAAATGTATAATTACATTGTAATAAACGTATAATAACAATGAAATGTATAATTACTTTGTAATAAACGTATAACTACATTGTAATAAATGTATAATAACACTGTAATGTATAATTACATTGTAACAAATGTATAATAACACTGTAAAAATGTATAATAACATTGTAATAAACGTATAACTACATTGTAATAAATGTATAATAACACTGTAATAAATGTTTAATTACATTGTAATAAATGTATAAAAACACTGTAATAAATGTATAATTACATTGTAATAAATGTATAATAACATTGTAAGAAATGTATAATTACATTGTAATAAATGTATAATAACACTGTAATAAACGTATAATAACACTAATAAATGTATAATTACATTGTAATGAATGTATAATTACATTGTAATAAATGTATAATAAGACTGTAACAAATATATAACTACATTTTTACACTACTTTTTCAAAAATAATAATTTAACAAATGTGTAATAATAATAATGTAAAAATGTATAATAACAATGTAATAAATGTATAGTAACACTAATAAATGTATAATTACATTGTAATGAATGTATAATAACACTGTAATAAATGTATAATAACACTAATAAAATGTATAATTACACTGTAATAAATGTATAATAACACTGTAATAAATGTAAAATAATACTAATAAATGAATAATTACATTGTAATAAATGTATAATAACACTGTAATAAATGTAAAATAATACTAATAAATGAATAATTACATTGTAATGAATGTATAATAAAACTGTAATAAACGTATAACTACATTGTAATAGATGTATAATAACACTCACTGTAAAAAATGTAATTACATTGTAATAAACATATAATAACACTGTAATAAATGTATAATTACATTGTAGCAGATGTATAATAACACTGTAATAAATGTATAATAACAATGTAATGTATAACTACATTGTTTACACTACTTTTTTCAAAAAGAATAATGTAACAAATGTATAATAATAATAATGTAACAAATGTATAATAACACTGTAATAAATTTATAATTACATTGTAATAAACGTATAATAACAATGAAATGTATAATTACTTTGTAATAAACGTATAACTACATTGTAATAAATGTATAATAACACTGTAATGTATAATTACATTGTAATAAATGTATAATAACACTGTAAAAAATGTATAATAACATTGTAATAAACGTATAACTAAATTGTAATAAATGTATAATAACACTGTAATAAATGTTTAATTACATTGTAATAAATGTATAATAACACTGTAATAAATGTATAATTACATTGTAATAAATGTATAATAACATTGTAAGAAATGTATAATTACATTGTAATAAATGTATAATAACACTGTAATAAATGTATAATTACATTGTAATAAATGTATAATAACAGTGTAATAAATGTATAATTACATTGTAATAAATTTATATTTACATTGTAAAAAAATTATAATTACATTGTAACAAATGTATAACACTGTAATAAACATATAATAACACTGTAATAAATGTATAATTACATTGTAATAAATGTATAGTAACATTGTAATAAATGTATACTTACATTGTAATAAATGTATAATTACATTGTAATAAATGTATAATAACATAGTAATAAATGTATAATTACATTGTATTAAATGTATAATAACATTGTAACAAATGTATAATTACATTGTAACAAATGTATAACACTGTAATAAATGTATAATTACATTGTATTAAAACGTATAATAACTTTGTAATAAATGTATAATGTCACTAATAAATGTATAATTACATTGTAATGAATGTATAATTACATTGTAGCAGATGTATAATAACACTGTAATAAATGTATAATAACAATGTAATGTATAACTACATTGTTTACACTACTTTTTTCAAAAAGAATAATGTAACAAATGTATAATAATAATGTAACAAATGTATAACACTGTAATAAATGTATAATTACATTGTAATAAACGTATAATAACAATGAAATGTATAATTACTTTGTAATAAACGTATAACTACATTGTAATAAATGTATAATAACACTGTAATGTATATTTACATTGTAACAAATGTATAATAACACTGTAAAAAATGTATAATAACATTGTAATAAACGTATAACTACATTGTAATAAATGTATAATAACACTGTAATAAATGTTTAATTACATTGTAATAAATGTATAAAAACACTGTAATAAATGTATAATTACATTGTAATAAATGTATAATAACATTGTAAGAAATGTATAATTACATTGTAATAAATGTATAATAACTGTGATGTCCCTGTCAATCTTTCTGTCTGTGTATGTGTGTTGCCGCTGTATTGTCTGCAGGTGACGGGCTGATTGCGGCGTGATTGGAAGCACCGGTGCGCAGGCTCTTCGGTCCTTACAAAAGCTGTCGTGTACTTGCGGGTGAGGCGGCTTCTGCTCTGACTCGGCATGACGGTTCCGGAGATGTCGCGTCGTTACTGAGAGCTGTGAATGGCCGTAGTCCGGCTTAATTCAAAGAATTATGTACAATAAAGTGCCGTTGTCATTAATGTAACCGCATTCGTTCTCTCCTTATTTGTGGTGATTCTTTGGAATCGCAACAAATGGGGGCTCGTCCGGGATCTACATGATGTGGTCGAGAGTGGGTCGCCTTCTAATTTTAATGTGGTAGCAAATTTGCGGTTGATGCCTTCGTTTGATGAGGAAGATGTAGATATTTTTTTTGTGTTATTCGAACGGGTTGCGGACAAACAGAAATGGCCTGAAACAGAACGCACGTTGATGTTACAATGTGTTCTGATGGGTAAGGCGCAAAGAGCTTATTCTGCTTTGAGCTGGTCGGACAGTCAGAACTATGAGAAGGTTAAAAATGCGGTTCTTAAAGCATATGAAATGGTTCCAGAGGCATATCGCCAAAAATTTCGTGGTTTGAGGAAACGTTCTGTTCAAACGCACGTGGATGTGGCCCGTGAATTAGAATGGTGTTTTACACGTTGGTGTAATGCATCTGCGGTGGAGTCGTATGAGGAGCTGGTTGATTTGCTTGTGTTGGAACAGTTTAAGAACACGCTGCCAATTCAAACGGCTGTGTATATTGCAGAGCGTAAGGTGTCTACAGCGGCGGAGGCAGCTGTTTTAGCAGATGAATATGAGTTGATACATAGATCCTGCTTTGATGTTGGTCACTTGGAAAAGGAGTGCACTGGGAAGCTCTCACCGTCGAATCAGACTTCAAATATGGCTACATCCGCACGTTATGGGAATACGAGATTGGTTGGTAAACCTGATTTGGTTCTAATTTGTAACTATTGTCTCGGTCATGGTCACTGGAAAAAGGATTGTCCGGTACTTAAAGCTAAAGATCGAAACCGTAATAGTGTGTACAAACCGTCGGCATTGGCTGCTGTAGTCCCCATGTTCGGTGGTTTAGTTCCCTCTTGCGTTATGCCAGAGGTTGAAGAGAGTAACAAATCTGGTTCGTCAAATGTTGAGTTTTTACCTTTTTTTTCTGATGGTTTTGTATCTCTCCCGCAGGGTGAGAGAATTCCGGTGAAAATTTTACGAGACACTGGCGCTTCGGTGTCGTTTATTCTGGGATCGGTATTGCCTTTCTCGAATGAGACATTTACTGGTGATTCATTGTTGATTCGTGGAATAGGTATGACTAAAATGTCTGTGCCTTTACATAGGGTTGTTTTGTATTCCCATCTAATTCAAGGTGTAGTTGAATTGGGTGTAAGACCAGCCCTTCCAGTACAAGGAATTTCAGTGATTCTGGGCAACAATCTGGCTGGGGGGCGGGTTTGGAGTGATGTGTCCATGCCTTTGATCATGTCATCGAAACCTTTTTCTACTGGGAATAGTGATGAGGGTGTGCAGAGTTTATCTGATGTTTTTCCAGCATGTGCGGTTACGCGTGCGGCTAGCCAAGCAGCTACAGCTACAAAGAGTGCGGAACCGTCTAGGGCAGATGAAGGCATCGTGTGGCCACCTACTCTTCTCTCTGTGTCTCCGGGTGAGTTGATAAAGGAACAAAAAGCAGATTCCACTCTGGATGTTTTTTTTTCACAGGTAATGACCGACGACAGTGCTGCTCAGGGGTATTTTGTGCGTGGGGGAATTTTGGTAAGAAAATGGACCCCTCAAGCCAGGGCGTTCCTGGAGGAATCTGTGGTCCAAGTAGTGGTTCCAACGCTGTTTCGGTCGATGGTGTTAAAACTTGCTCATGATGATTTATCTGGACATCTTGGAGTGAAGAAGACGTATAACCGGGTTATGCGTAATTTTTTTTGGCCTTGCCTAAAACGTGATGTGGCCAAGTATATACGATCGTGTCATACGTGCCAGGTGATGGGTAAGCCTAATCAAAATCCAAAGCCGATTCCTTTGCGGCCGATTCCCGCTGTGTGTGAACCGTTTAATCACCTCATAATGGATTGGGTTGGACCGTTGCCCCGTTCTAAATCTGGCAGTGAATATTTGCTGACCATTATGTGTCAGGTTACGCGGTATCCTGCTGCTTTCGTCTTGAGGTCGATCACGGCAAAATCTGTGATTAAAGCACTGTCTCAGTTTATGTCGGTTTTTGGAATACCGAAAATCATACAATCGGATCAGGGTACTAATTTTACTTCCAGAGTGTTTGAGGAAGTTTTACGTCAACTCAATATTAAACATAATATATCAACGTCCTATCATCCGCAAAGTCAGGGTGCGTTAGAACGTTTTCATCAGTCACTTAAGTCCTTATTACGTGCGTATTGCACGGAGTTGGATCGGGACTGGGAGGAAGGATTACCCTGGCTTATGTTAGCGGCAAGAGAAGTGACTCAGGAGAGCACTGGGTTTAGCCCTAATGAACTTGTTTTTGGGCATACCGTTCGTGGGCCGTTAGCGGTTCTGCGAGATGGGTGGGTGCCTTCTGAGCCACCGAAAAAGTTGACAGAATATGTGGATGGTTTTAAAAGGCGACTTGTTGAAGCGGTGAAATTGGCGAGGGTGAACCTGGAACAGGCACAAGCAAAAATGAAACGGTTGTATGATCGTAGGACGGAATCTCGTACCTTTTGTGTGGGTGATCAGGTTTTGGCCTTGTTACCTGTGGTTTCATCTCCGTTTAAGGCTAGGTTTGCTGGTCCTTATGTCATTTTACGACGAGAATCTGATGAAAATTATGTCATCAGTACTCCAGAGAGAAGAACTAAAACTCGGTTATGTCATGTGAATTTGCTAAAGTCTTACTATGTGCGGGAAGGACGGGCATCGCATGAAACAGAGTTGGTTGCTTTGTCCATAGATCAGAGCTCATCAATGGATGAGCTGCCTTTGATCGATTATGAGGAGGCCGTTGAACCTGAAGACTGTGTTCTGTGTCCTCGGTTAAGTAACTCGGAAACGTTGAAAGATTTGTCTGCATTCCTGGAACATCTTCCTACTGAAAGGCGTTTGGTGTTGATGAAGTTAATTCAGGAATATCCGTCCTTGTTTTCTGATGTCCCTTCACAGACGCATGTAGTTCAGCATGATATTGATGTAGGTGATTCCTCTCCGATACGTCAGCGCTTTTATAGAGTACCGTGGGAGAAACGGAAACAACTGGAGTTGGAGGTTGAGTATTTGATTGGGAATAATCTAGCTGTTCCATCACTCTCAAGTTGGTCGTCTCCGTGTCTGTTAGTAAAAAAAAAGGATGGGACATCGAGATTCTGTACAGATTATAGAAAATTAAATGCAATTACGAAGCCAGATTCGTTTCCGCTCCCACGGATAGAAGATTGCGTGGATCGGGTGGGTACTGCGAAATATATTAGCAAGTTTGACTTGTTAAAAGGATATTGGCAGGTCCCGTTGACCGAACGTGCTCGTGAAATCGCTTCTTTTATTACTCCAGATGGGGCATATTCCTATAATGTTATGAGTTTCGGACTACGAAATGCTCCGGCCACATTTCAACGTTTAATGAATCAGGTGGTAGCTGGGCTTGAGGGGTGTGCGGTTTACTTGGACGACTTAGTCGTATATAGTGATTCATGGGAGGAACATTTATGCCGAATTCAGGCTTTGTTCAATCGGTTGAAAGAGGCTCGGCTCACTGTAAACCTAGCGAAGTGTGAGTTCGCTCAGGCCACGGTGACATATCTGGGTAAGGTTGTTGGTCATGGCGTTGTTCGACCAGTAGATGCAAAAATTGAGGCCATCAATAAGTATCCTCCACCCTGTACGAAGCGTGAGTTGATGCGTTTCTTAGGGATGGTGGGGTACTATAGAAATTTTTGCAGAAATTTTTCGGCGATTGTTGCTCCGTTGACTGATCTGCTGAAGGCGTCACGTACGTTTGTTTGGAGTTCAACCTGTCAAGATGTTTTTGAGAATGTTAAAGCGCTTCTTACTAGTGCTCCGGTCCTTGCCGCACCGCAGTGGGATAGACCGTTTAAAATGCATGTAGATGCTAGTAAAGTAGGGGCCGGAGCGGTCCTTTTACAAGATGATGATGAGGGAGTTGGACGCCCAGTATGTTTCTTCTCGAGAAAATTCTTGTCATATCAACTGAATTATTCAGTTATTGAAAAAGAGGCATTGGCGTTGGTTTGGGCACTTCAGTATTTTGACGTTTATGTGGGGGGGGGTGGTACGCCAGTTGTGATTTATTGTGATCATAATCCCCTTACGTTTTTGACGACCCTTCAGAATCCTAATCAGAGGTTGATGCGCTGGTCATTATTCCTACAACCTTATAATTTGGAGATCCGCCATATAAAGGGAACTGAAAATGTTTTAGCGGACGCACTGTCCCGGGCACCTGCGTTTTGAGAGGTAATGTATTGCCCTGTCTTTATTGTGGTTATTATTGTGGTTTCAGGTTGGGAAATAGTGATGGTACGGCAGTGAAGGAGACCTTGATATGCTTGGATACAGGGGATTCCTGTGGGGTTTACCCTATGATACCGAAGTTTTTTATGGGGGAAGGTGTGATGTCCCTGTCAATCTTTCTGTCTGTGTATGTGTGTTGCCGCTGTATTGTCTGCAGGTGACGGGCTGATTGCGGCGTGATTGGAAGCACCGGTGCGCAGGCTCTTCGGTCCTTACAAAAGCTGTCGTGTACTTGCGGGTGAGGCGGCTTCTGCTCTGACTCGGCATGACGGTTCCGGAGATGTCGCGTCGTTACTGAGAGCTGTGAATGGCCGTAGTCCGGCTTAATTCAAAGAATTATGTACAATAAAGTGCCGTTGTCATTAATGTAACCGCATTCGTTCTCTCCTTATTTGTGGTGATTCTTTGGAATCGCAACAATAACACTGTAATAAACGTATAATAACACTAATAAATGTATGATTACATTGTAATGAATGTATAATTACATTGTAATAAATGTATAATAAGACTGTAACAAATATATAACTACATTTTTACACTACTTTTTCAAACATAATAATTTAACAAATGTGTAATAATAATAATGTAAAAAATGTATAATAACAATGTAATAAATGTATAGTAACACTAATAAATGTATAATTACATTGTAATGAATTTATAATAACACTGTAATAAATGTATAATAACACTAATAAAATGTATAATTACATTGTAATAAATGTATAATAACACTGTAATAAATGTAAAATAATACTAATACATGAATAATTACATTGTAATGAATGTATAATAACACTGTAATAAATGTATAATAACACTGATAAATGTATAATTACATTGTAATGAATGTATAATAAAACTGTAATAAACGTATAACTACATTGTAATAGATGTATAATAACACTCACTGTAAAAAATGTAATTACATTGTAATAAACATATAATAACACTGTAATAAATGTATAATTACATTGTAGCAGATGTATAATAACACTGTAATAAATGTATAATAACAATGTAATGTATAACTACATTGTTTACACTACTTTTTTCAAAAAGAATAATGTAACAAATGTATAATAATAATAATGTAACAAATGTATAACACTGTAATAAATGTATAATTACATTGTAATAAACGTATAATAACAATGAAATGTATAATTACTTTGTAATAAACGTATAACTACATTGTAATAAATGTATAATAACACTGTAATGTATAATTACATTGTAACAAATGTATAATAACACTGTAAAAATGTATAATAACATTGTAATAAACGTATAACTACATTGTAATAAATGTATAAAAACACTGTAATAAATGTATAATTACATTGTAATAAATGTATAATAACATTGTAAGAAATGTATAATTACATTGTAATAAATGTATAATAACACTGTAATAAACGTATAATAACACTAATAAATGTATAATTACATTGTAATGAATGTATAATTACATTGTAATAAATGTATAATAAGACTGTAACAAATATATAACTACATTTTTACACTACTTTTTCAAAAATAATAATTTAACAAATGTGTAATAATAATAATGTAAAAATGTATAATAACAATGTAATAAATGTATAGTAACACTAATAAATGTATAATTACATTGTAATGAATGTATAATAACACTGTAATAAATGTATAATAACACTAATAAAATGTATAATTACACTGTAATAAATGTATAATAACACTGTAATAAATGTAAAATAATACTAATAAATGAATAATTACATTGTAATAAATGTATAATAACACTGTAATAAATGTAAAATAATACTAATAAATGAATAATTACATTGTAATGAATGTATAATAAAACTGTAATAAACGTATAACTACATTGTAATAGATGTATAATAACACTCACTGTAAAAAATGTAATTACATTGTAATAAACATATAATAACACTGTAATAAATGTATAATTACATTGTAGCAGATGTATAATAACACTGTAATAAATGTATAATAACAATGTAATGTATAACTACATTGTTTACACTACTTTTTTCAAAAAGAATAATGTAACAAATGTATAATAATAATAATGTAACAAATGTATAATAACACTGTAATAAATTTATAATTACATTGTAATAAACGTATAATAACAATGAAATGTATAATTACTTTGTAATAAACGTATAACTACATTGTAATAAATGTATAATAACACTGTAATGTATAATTACATTGTAATAAATGTATAATAACACTGTAAAAAATGTATAATAACATTGTAATAAACGTATAACTAAATTGTAATAAATGTATAATAACACTGTAATAAATGTTTAATTACATTGTAATAAATGTATAATAACACTGTAATAAATGTATAATTACATTGTAATAAATGTATAATAACATTGTAAGAAATGTATAATTACATTGTAATAAATGTATAATAACACTGTAATAAATGTATAATTACATTGTAATAAATGTATAATAACAGTGTAATAAATGTATAATTACATTGTAATAAATTTATATTTACATTGTAAAAAAATTATAATTACATTGTAACAAATGTATAACACTGTAATAAACATATAATAACACTGTAATAAATGTATAATTACATTGTAATAAATGTATAATAACATTGTAATAAATGTATACTTACATTGTAATAAATGTATAATTACATTGTAATAAATGTATAATAACATAGTAATAAATGTATAATTACATTGTATTAAATGTATAATAACATTGTAACAAATGTATAATTACATTGTAACAAATGTATAACACTGTAATAAATGTATAATTACATTGTATTAAAACGTATAATAACTTTGTAATAAATGTATAATGTCACTAATAAATGTATAATTACATTGTAATGAATGTATAATTACATTGTAGCAGATGTATAATAACACTGTAATAAATGTATAATAACAATGTAATGTATAACTACATTGTTTACACTACTTTTTTCAAAAAGAATAATGTAACAAATGTATAATAATAATGTAACAAATGTATAACACTGTAATAAATGTATAATTACATTGTAATAAACGTATAATAACAATGAAATGTATAATTACTTTGTAATAAACGTATAACTACATTGTAATAAATGTATAATTACACTGTAATGTATAATTACATTGTAACAAATGTATAATAACACTGTAAAAAATGTATAATAACTTTGTAATAAACGTATAACTACATTGTAATAAATGTATAATAACACTGTAATAAATGTTTAATTACATTGTAATAAATGTATAAAAACACTGTAATAAATGTATAATTACATTGTAATAAATGTATAATAACATTGTAAGAAATGTATAATTACATTGTAATAAATGTATAATAACACTGTAATAAACGTATAATAACACTAATAAATGTATGATTACATTGTAATGAATGTATAATTACATTGTAATAAATGTATAATAAGACTGTAACAAATATATAACTACATTTTTACACTACTTTTTCAAACATAATAATTTAACAAATGTGTAATAATAATAATGTAAAAAATGTATAATAACAATGTAATAAATGTATAGTAACACTAATAAATGTATAATTACATTGTAATGAATTTATAATAACACTGTAATGTATAATAACACTAATAAAATGTATAATTACATTGTAATAAATGTATAATAACACTGTAATAAATGTAAAATAATACTAATACATGAATAATTACATTGTAATGAATGTATAATAACACTGTAATAAATGTATAATAACACTGATAAATGTATAATTACATTGTAATGAATGTATAATAAAACTGTAATAAACGTATAACTACATTGTAATAGATGTATAATAACACTCACTGTAAAAAATGTAATTACATTGTAATAAACATATAATAACACTGTAATAAATGTATAATTACATTGTAGCAGATGTATAATAACACTGTAATAAATGTATAATAACAATGTAATGTATAACTACATTGTTTACACTACTTTTTTCAAAAAGAATAATGTAACAAATGTATAATAATAATAATGTAACAAATGTATAATAACACTGTAATAAATGTATAATTACATTGTAATAAACGTGTAATAACAATGAAATGTATAATTACTTTGTAATAAACGTATAACTACATTGTAATAAATGTATAATAACACTGTAATGTATAATTACATTGTAACAAATGTATAATAACACTTGTAAAAAATGTATAATAACATTGTAATAAACGTATAACTACATTGTAATAAATGTATAATAACACTGTAATAAATGTATAATTACATTGTAATAAATGTATAATAACATTGTAATAAATGTATAATTACATTGTAATAAATTTATATTTACATTGTAAAAAAATTATAATTACATTGTAACAAATGTATAACACTGTAATAAACATATAATAACACTGTAATAAATGTATAATTACATTGTAATAAATGTATAATAACATTGTAATAAACGTATACTTAATTGTAATAAATGTATAATTACATTGTAATAAATGTATAATAACATTGTAATAAATGTATAATTACATTGTATTAAATGTATAATAACATTGTAACAAATGTATAATTACATTGTAACAAATGTATAACACTGTAATAAATGTATCATTACATTGTATTAAACGTATAATAACTTTGTAATAAATGTATAATGTCACTAATAAATGTATAATTACATTGTAATGAATGTATAATTACATTGTAATGTATAACTACATTTTTACACTACTTTTTTAAAAAAGAATAATGTAACAAATGTATAATAATAATAATGTAACAAATGTATAATAACACTGTAATAAATGTATAATTACATTGTAATAAACGTATAATAACAATGAAATGTATAATTACTTAGTAATAAACGTATAACTACATTGTAATAAATGTATAATAACACTGTAATGTATAATTACATTGTAACAAATGTATAATAACACTGTTAAAAATGTATAATAACATTGTAATAAACGTATAACTACATTGTAATAAATGTATAATAACACTGTAATAAATGTTTAATTACATTGTAATAAACGTATAATAACACTGTAATAAATGTATAATTACATTGTAATAAATGTATAATAACACTGTAATAAATGTATAATTACATTGTAATAAATGTATAATAACATTGTAATAAATGTACAATTTCATTGTAATAGCATGTGTGTCAATATTATTATTTATTTATTAATTAAATTTGTTTTAATTCGTCCATTCTTGTTTTCTATAATTGACAGTAGATAACCCAATAAATGAAACACACAAAGCCCTTTTAACAAGTAGGCCTATCAATAATTATTTATTTGTTATATTATCTGGAATAATTACGAAAACCCAGCAGGACTATCGATTTATTTATATAGCCTATATTCAATTTAATTTTCTATTTAGCCTATAGATAGGACTACATACTTTATTTATTAAAATTAAACTGTATGTGTCCATTGATTGTGATGTTAGACATCGAAAATTGCAGATCAAGCGCATGGGGCTGCATGTTTTTTTCTTGTTATGAATTGTATCCTATTTTCTGTTATTACAGTTAACTACGCGCAGTGATATGGAACTGTAATGCGGTCAAACCTGCCTGGAACTACTTTAGCTGTGCGTTTCCCTGAAAATAATTGCACACCTTAGAACGTTCTCAACCAATCAGAATCAAGCATTCAACAGCCCTGTAGTATAATACTGTAATAAATGTATTTTCCAAAAATAATCGCATAATAATAACACTGTAATAAATGTATAATTACATTGTAAAAACGTATAATTATATTGTAATAAATGTGATGCGATCTGGGAAAACACACCACATGGTGAAATTTGACATATTACAGGTTTTGATGCCATATTAAAGCTGGGTTCAAGCCCTTTCCAAATCTGTTTTTATTTCTTTTATCATTTGTCTGTGACAAAAGTTGTGGTTATCTGAAGCCGGCTGATCGCTATGATTTTCAGAAACCGAATTTTGAGAAAAAAAAAAAACAGTTTAATTAACTGTCACGTCCTGCTAGCGGGGCGACTGGCGCTCTTTTTCTATTGCCTTTTTTTCATATCACATATTTTAGTAATCATCAGATTAGGTATCATTCGAAAGCTTACGAACTCAAAATTCATCCTGTGAAAACCGTTTTGAAATTGGACGATTGAGAGGCGAGCAAGGTCTTTTAAGCGAGCAGCTTCAGACTCTGTTGTTCTCTTGTGCTCCGCATCACACCACACGATAACGCTGGATAAAAATAAATAAATAAAAACTTGCGTGCCGTTGTAGTTTACACAGGACTGGCGGGACCTTTATTATGTTATGTGGTTTATTTTGATAGGCGAAACTGTCTTTGTAGTCTTAAGAGAAGGAGAGCTAAATGGGCGATTTTGTTTTTTATGCTCCTCTGCTCCGCCATGCGTGTTCTTAAAGAGAAAGACAGTGTTTTCAGCTTGCCACAATAAATCGCTCTTTTTCTGCACTAAACTAGTGAATTTTCCCAAGATATATTCAGAGATGATAAACAAGATGTTATAGAATTATAATTTAAAACGTACCAGCGCGACATCCGACGAGTTTTCCTAGATCGCATCACAAATATATATAAACACTGTAATAAATGTATAATAACATTGTAATAAATGTATTATTACATTTTATACCACGGCCTGTTTAAATACTCGATTCTGATTGGCTGGAAGGTGTGCAGTAAAACCGTTTAATGCACAGGTAGTTCCAGTCAGTTTGATTACAGTTCGAAATTAATCCGCTACTATAAACATTGGTAACCATAGTAACAGAGTTACACTTGCAAAAGAGTGAGAGAGAGAGACACATATGAAAACGTTAGGTAGGCTCAGAGCCATAGAGAGAAAGAGTTGCGACGCTCTTTGATCGCTCGCGATGGCTGTCACGTGGTTCATGTAAGCCCCAAGTTCCACAACACACGTGGGCTGTCATGTTCTTCTATGGGACAGACAGCAGCGATTGCATTATCGACCGGTAAATATAAAATAAAACACACACCCAAGTACTTTTTCAGCTGTTACTGCGAAAAAGACAACTAGATGGGCAGTTAACACTTTCAGTGACTTGTTGCGACAAAGACAGAACAATTGTGATTTCGAGACCTAACGTTACTCTGCTTCTCTTTTAAATTAGACATTTCGGGAGTTTTATGCCTCTGTTCAGTCTACCGCTGGACGCGAATACAGTGTTGCAAGTTTGATGCGTCTCAGAGCAGGTATCCGTCACATTACAAAATACAAAATCATAAGGGATAAAGACTTCAAGTCAAGCAATGCCGTCTTTAAATCAGTTTTAAAGCGCTACAGGAAAAATGGAAAAGACACCAGCGTTCATCATCCGCGTAAGAAAAGTTTGGTTTGACATACAGCTAATTCATTTAAATAAATGACATGATTAGTTCAAATAAAGCTTTCCTTGTCACTGTCAGTGTTGCCTATCATTCATAAATAATTTTAAAAAATCCATGAATCATTAAGTTAGCTATATAGGCCTATGCTTAAGCAACGAGGGGACTGTAGACTTTAAAGAAGAGACACATAGGTAACTCGCGCACGCATCTCTCTCTCTCTCACTCTCTCTCTCTCTCTCTCTTTCTTCTCTTTCAGTTCTCTGTCTCTCTCTTTTAATAATGAATTTAAATAAATGTGATAATTCATTCAAATAAAAGCAATCAGATGGCTCTACTTTATTTAAAGCGGACGGAGTGCTAGAACTAACGAGCCGTAACTTAAGAAAATAACCGTCATTTTTACACGTCTGTTAAAAAATTACATTGTAAACATCAGTTACAGCTTTAACTTCTTATTAACTTGGCAAATAACCGAGGTATAAGCGGGATAATCCACGGCTAGCCATGCATTAAAGGATTTTAATGCACGACCTAGAGGCAACCACCCTCCGCTTCGCGTCGGGTGGTTCTTCGCCTCTACGTCGTGCATTAAAATTCTTTAATGCATGGCTAGCCGTGGATTATCCCTTACGTAATAAATGTATAATAACACTGTAATAAATGTATAATAACAATGTACTGTATTATTACATTGTATTAAACGTATAATTACATTGTAATAAATGTATAATAACACTGTAACAAATGTATAATTACGTTGTAATAAATGTATAATAAGACTGCAACAAATGTTTAATTACATTGTAATAAATGTATAATAAGACTGGAACAAATGTATGATTACATTTTTTACACTACTTTTTTCAAAAATAATGTAACAAATGTATAATAATAATAATGTAACAAATGTATAATAACACTGTAATGTATAATTACATTGTAATAAACGTATAATTACATTGTAATAAACGTATAATTACATTGTAATAAATGTATAATTACACTGTAATAAATGTATAATTGCATAGTAATAAATGTATAATTACATTGTATTAAATGTATATATCACTGTAAACAATGTATAATAACAACCTTGAAAAGAATCGCTACTTTTTTACTTCAGAAGTAAACAGTGTAGCTGACTTAATGTTTAGCTGGCAGAATGTTTATTTTTAAACCACAACTTCAATGTGTGCTTCTTTTACAGATATATTTAATGATATATTTTGCATTTCTAATCCAAACAACGTCAAACTCGGCACTGCACTTACTCGTGCCCGTAGCAAGACACCTGTCAAGTTTAAAATCCATCGGACTAACGGTTCGAGAGATATTCGATTGACAGACAGACATTTCTGTAATTTATAGATAGATAATATGAAACTCGAGAGCATTATTAGAACCTAATTCTAAAAAGTATTCTTAAATGTAAGCATAATTTCTTTGTGGTCCAGCCTGTCATGTATTTCATTAAGATGCCATTATTGCCTCGGTACCCTGACTCCACTCTGTCAAGCTGTAGGGGCCGACTGATAGATAGCCCCACCATCTATTGATGTGTTTATTCCCCTGTTAGCTCTCAGTCGTAGATGGAAAAATAATTTGTTTTGTGAGAGTAGGAAGGCACTTGCTAATGGCGGAGTGTGTGTGGGCATTCAGCATAGTGCTTTATGACCTCATAGCTGGACAAGATGTGCTTCAATGATTACAACCATGCCAATCTTTGTATAAGAATTTTGAAATGTTTTTATAGACCACTGACCATTTGCTTATTTTATCTTGACTCTGTGCAGTCGCATTCACAATCTTAGTCAAATTTTTAATTTGGCTCTATTAGCTTCCCTTAAAGTCTAAAACAACCCTAATTATGTGCATGTTCCATGTCTTATTGTGAATGATTCATTGGTGCATGTTATTCCAAAGAACAACATGGTTTGATTTTGTAATCTTTAATCAAAATGTAGAAATTCGCTGTTCCTCAGAAACAGCACTAATGTCATTTAAGCGATGCAGCCGATCGAATAATGTCAATGTCAAGAGCCAAATAGCTAGTGATTGTTTTAAGAAACAAACCAGCATTCTCAAAACGTTCTCATTTTCTGCTTCTCTGGCAAAAGTTTTGCTTTCTTCCGAGAAACTTTGAGTTCGCTTACAAAAACTTGAAAACATTGCCTTCCCTCACAAAAAAAGTTTTGCGAGGGAAAGCAAAGTGTCTTGGGGGAGAGCAAACCTTTAGCGAGAGAATGTAACACATCTCTCAAAATGTTAGAGCATTGAAAGACGTCTGTGAAATCTTTATACAGTAATTGTTTATGTAAATTTATGTAAAATAAAATCTACATTTTTGGACTCTTTTCTTTCTCTTTTATAAAGAGGTGTCACTGGCTCTGCTGAGCATGGTCTATGATGCTTTTATCTATGAGTGAACGTGAAGAAACAGACCTTTCTGAGCGCAGCTCTCTAAATGAAGATTAATGCAGGCATTTGGGTTCAAGGTGATATTTTATTTGGAATTAGCCTATCAATTTGCTAATGCACAACTTTGGAGAGTTGCTCCAAAGAACAAGGTGACAGCTGTTGGAAATGGATATTGATTATAAAAGGCTGCTGAGTTTTCTTTTTACTTTTTCCCCACCTTTTATCTTTGTCTTTCTCTTTTGGTCACGCTGTAATGTCTTATGTAGCGCAAAGCATGATGGATGGCCGAAGCAGATTTCAAGGCTTCGCGTCAAAAGCGCACTTTTGAGGATACCTGATCGAATTTCAGCCCTCTTTTCTGTGGAATCTCTTGGACATCATTATTGATTTTCAACCTTTAAGCTAAACCATGAAAATGGACCTGTGCACAAATAACTGAATAAAAAATAGACTCTGGTTTAAATATTTCCTTTTAGGGCAATAGGATTGACACATGGGACTGCACAACTAAAATCATAATATCATCCATATGTCGTTAAATTCATGTGATTTTGGTGTTAGCAAACCTGCATAGTGGACCTACATTTGGGTATTTATTCAGCAAAGGAAACTTTTAGCAATGAAACTCCTTTTTTACACTCTCACTACTGCAGTTTTGTTTGTCCACCCACTCTGTTTTGTCATTTTGTTGTATGAAGATCAATAATATTTCCACAACATCTTAAATTATTTATTATTAACATTCTCTGGTGGAAATAATATTTGTTACATTGGAATAAAATGGCTGATTTGCTGTCTTGCCAACACTATATTTCATAGCATTTTATGTATTTAATTTCACAGAAACACAAAGGCCAAATTCCCTTAATCATCCATCACAATGAGTAAAACCACAGAATATAGTTCTGATGTGCCTCAAAAGAATGTTGAGCATCACAAAATAGAAAGTGGCTGTATGAAAATAGCGAAAGAATTGGAAATCCCCATTTTGACCATCAGGGCAATAATAAAGAAGTTCCAATCAACTAAAGATGTTACGAATCTGCCAGGAAGAGGGCGGGTTCTCCAAACTCATCAGGCATTATAGGAAAAAACTCAGAGCTGTTATCTTGGCAAAAGGAGACTGCATAAAGTATTTATCATAATGTATAAATCATAATGTGATTCTGAAAATAATAGCTACATCCATTGGAAATTAATCAAAAATGAATCGCTATTTTTTCCCAAAAAGAATCGCTACATTTTTCTAAATGAATCGCTACTTTTTCAAAAAGAATCGCAACTTTTCCTGAAATGAATCGTCACTTTTTCAAAAAGAATCGCTACATTTTTTCATAATGCATTTTTTCATTTATTCAAAATACATCAATACATATAATCAATCAATACAATAACCACATTTTCAAAAAGACTCGCTACTTTTTCAAAAAGACTCGCTACTTTCTCAAAAAGACTCCCTACTTTTTCAAAAAGACTCCCTACTTTTTCAAAAAGACTCGCTATTTTTTCCAAAAAGAATCGCTACATTTTTCTAAATGAATCGCCACTTTTTCAAAAAGAATCGCAACTTTTTCTGAAATGAATCGTACTTTTTCAAAAAGAATCGCTACATTTATTCACAATGTATTTTTTCATTTATTCAAAATACATCAATTCATATAATCAATCAATACAATCACCACATTTTCAAAAAGACTTGCTACTTTTTCAAAAAGACTCCCTACTTTTTAAAAAAGACTCGCTACTTTTTCAAAAAATAATCGCTACTTTTTCAAAAATAATCGCTACTTTTCAAAATGAATCGATAATTTTTTCAAAAAGAATCGCAAAATTTATTCATAATGGATTCATACATTTATTCAAAATACATCAATACATACAATCAATCAGCACATTTTCAAAAAGAATCGCTACATTTTCAAAAAGAATCACATTTTCAAAAAGACTCGCTACATTTTCAAAAAGAATCGCTACATTTTCAAAAAGACTCGCTACTTTAAAAAAAAGAATCGCTACTTTTTAAAAAAGACTCGCTCCTTTTTCAAAAAGAATCGCTACTTTTTCCAAAAGACTCACTACTTTTTCAAAATGAATCGCTACTTTTTCAAAAGGAATTGCTACTTTTTCAAAAAGAATCGCTACTTTTCTTAAAAGAATCGCTACTTTTTCAAAAAGAAGCGCTACCTTTTCAAAAAGTTTTTAAGAGCAAACATGTTGAAAATAGCCGAAGGGTTGTCGATTCTTTAAATGATAAGCTATTGCTCACAAAATGACATACATTAAAAAAACGCCTCTTATCTCCTTCCCTACATACTGCTCGGCTCGATTCACTTTTTTCTTGCCTTCAAATGGCTTTGGCGAGACGCTGCAAAAGACACAAAATGTGAGCACAACAATTAAAGATGTCCGTCTAGCGCTTGATTACATTGAAAAACAATGAAAAAGTAGAGTAGTGGAATGGAAAAAAAGCATTCTGTGTGAACGCCCTTTGTTACAAACACACAGATTTTCTATGTGTCAACCAGCTCCAGGTCTTCTTGTAGTGTAGCTGTTGTCTTGGACTCCATTATTTGATGAGTATGTGTATCCTGAGTTTATGATCTCATATAAAAGCTTGTGTCTTTGTGTAAAAACTCCTTGGTGTCTAAGTATTCACTTCTTTCGCAGTATTACTCTCGGCCTTTCTTGTCATATTTCGTCAGATGTGTGAGATGTATACACATCTGCATCACACCTGAGAGGTGTCCTCTTATTTAATTGACTTTGACGTGGTGCTCCAAACACACAGCAGCCCAGCAAAGCAAATCGCTCCCTGCACTCAAACAAAAATGCTTCTGAGGTAAATGATTCATTCATTTTATTCCCCCAATTATTTATCATTTAATATTTCCAGATGTTTCTTTATCAGGATGTTATTATCCAAGTTTCCATCCACTTGTCAATCAAATTATCTGAAGTTCGATAGTGAGTACCGGGGTGTTTGTGGTACAGCCGCGGATCAGTTACGCACTGCAAACGCAGCATATAAAGCACTATAGTGCGTCCTGCTTCTGTACTGTATACGCACCGCACACGCATTGCACACGGATTATGTGTGAAACCTGTGGTAAAATGATGGGAACAGACTTTTCTATGGGGAGTTGGCTGAAAGTTTAGCCTATTTATCCTAGCTAGACTCTCCTGCGCTGGCTCAACTCTGTCTCCTTCCCTTCATGTTTTCTGACAGTCGGTAACTTATCGCATAAAAACTAACTCCGGGGTTCTTATTGCTGTTGTTAGAACAGCCGTGTATTACACAACACACCATCACGCTGTTTTAAAAAAAAAATACAGTGATAATACCATGGATAATACCGACGCTGCCTCGCTTGTCAATTGACAGACTGACAGTTGCCATGGTTTCTATGTCAACAATATGGCCGCGGCAAACATTGATGACGCAGATCGAATAACATCTATATTGCACAAGTTGTAGCCTAATAGTATATGTGCTGCGACATATGTAAGGGATAATGTGCGAGGCGTTTGTTAGTCTGAAGGGGTTGTAATCGCTATAACAACCGCCCCGCTATACATTATCCCACTTATTACATGGCTACTTACCAAAAAATCAATAATTTGACACAAAATATTGATTTAAAAATAATAATAATACATTTTATTTGGCCGACGCCTTTCTAAATACCCAAAGGACATCTTACATGTTTCGGAGAAGAAAAAAAGAAAAAGAAAAAGGAGTTTATTGATTTAAAAACGATTGTATTGCTTCCGCTAAAGAAAATAGTCCGTTCCGTCTGTGAACTGCGTCCATGGCAACGCTCTGTTTTTCATGGCAACGGTGTGTTAGGAGCGTCTGTTATCAAGAAATAACAGACCGCATTCTACATTAGTATTTAATCAAATCATGTAATAACAAGCTATAATAAGAAAACAACGACGCTATCAACACATTGCTATGATGATGCAGATGCACGTAAATGCCCGACGACAACGGAGGGGGCTTGTGGTGTGGGAACGACAGCGCTCCAAACAGTTCTGGGAGATCGCGGTTCAGAGACACTTCACTGAAACCCTTTGGCTTTGGTTGAAGCATTTTTTTGCTTTGTCCACTTACATCTGTCTTTGTTGACACCCGCCATGTGTGCGCAAACAGAGCGGAAATACTGGGCGGAAATGAACTAAAACTTCTTCTTTCAATGTTTTGTGGCGTGTTGCAACCATAACATGACCTGAAACTTAATCGCAAGCGTAGAGTGACTGACAATTGATATTGATATGATTTTTTTTTGTAAGTAGTCTGCTATACTGTTATAAAGATCTCATTTAATTACATTACAAGCTATCAGAATTACTTTTTGGCCATACAAAAATCAGCAACTGCACCAAATTGTATGTTTTTGCTCGGGCCTCTGAATAAAATTAAGAATTTTTGAAGGATTCTCACTATATCATATTATTTAGAAAGTTTCAATAAACAAATCAGAGTATTGTTTCATATGTCAGGCTTTACATGGTTATTGATTTGTAAGTCAGCCTGCTTTAAATTAAGCTACTTATTGCTATATAAATAAGGAAATGAATGGTTAAAGGTTAGGTTCAGCCCACAGGAAGACAAAAAACATCAGATACCAACCCATATTGTCACTAACTGTAATCCATTGGTGGCCCAAATTAATTTAACCCTTAAGACATAGATCAATAGGATTGATTATGATAATCTCATCATTGGTAAAAGGTCAAAGGTTAAATGAGTTTAAAGACTGGCAAAAGCATTTAACACTCTGACCGATGCTCTAGATATCTCTCTTTAAGAGGGTTTCTAATTATGTGATATGAGTCTCTTAACATGTCCTTTTGCAGATCTCCTTAAAAATAATTTTTGAAAAGCCAAGAGAGATGTTGTATAATGTGTTGTGACAAAACAGTAAGTGTGAGTTTGAATATGTGTACATCTTTATTCTGTAGTGTAGCTTCCCTCTGTTTTCAGTTTCCAAAACCATGCTGACATTTGGAAAAACGTCCACATAAGTCCACAAGTCAAGCAGCCAGGTCTCTTAGATTCCAGAATATCAAGATATGTTTGATGCGGCAGATGTGTTAGCCTGAACTGACACACAGCATTCATGATGGGGTACTTACTGTTGACATATTGGGGGCAGAGGAGGAGATGTCTCCTGTCTACACTGACTGACTGTCTCCAGACAGGCCTTGTGTGGAAAAAGTCAGATATGAAACTCTCACATAAGCTGATGTTTTTCCTCAGAAGTGCAAGAATGCAAAGTTCGTCCTTGAAACGAAAGTCAAACAAGTCTTGTTGTCCTAGGCTAAGCGCACAGATTTAAGCCTTGATTGCATTATCGGAGGTAATCAAAGCAGTTGGAAGCTCTTAAGGTGGCACTCGTGGAAAACGTGAGCAGGTACAGGGAATGTGGGGGGTGGCATGTGGGAAATTCAGGCTGTCCTTGGGCCTGAGCCTTTTACTGCTCCGTTAGTTTGCCTGTAGCGCAGGCAGGGACTAATTAAGGGTTCATTTCATTTCCAGAATCAAACGGAATTTGTCAAACACTGCTAAGCGCTTACTAAGCCCTGTGGTCCTCAAGGTTTCATCAAGTGGATGCTGCAAGTCACAAAACACTATTCAGCAGATTTTTAAACAAGGTGTTATACGTTTAAGTGTCTGGAAAGGGGAGGCTGCATATTCTCAGTTTTTAACTTGCAATGCTTAATTGTCCTCCTGAAGTGCCGAAACCAGGCATCATTAAATCAGGAAAGCTTTGATTCCGTTCATCTCTCATCCAAAAATGAATATGATCTTGTTTAGACCTCCCCTCTGATTATGTATCATGTTATTAACCTTGATGATTAATTTGATTTCATTCATTTAACTTGTCTCAATAATAGTGGCATTTCTAGAGTTTTAGCTCAATTTTTGTTTAGTCAACTTGAAATGTTAAGTTGTCAACTTGGATATTTGAGTTGACTAAAGTTAAAATTTTAAGGCAGCATGAACACTTACTTTTTTAAGTTGAACCAACAATGTTTTTATTTATTTTTTTTTTTTAGCTGCATTGTGAAAAATAATTTTTAAAAAAGCCATGTGTTGACATTTCCAATGTGAGGGTTGCGGGAACTGTCCGCAAACCTGTGGTTGATCTTTATTCATCCTTAACAGACACAAAATCACACTTAGAGTTTAATGCAGTGCTCCCAAACTGCCTTAAATTGGTTATTGATTTAGATTTTTCAGAAAGCAACATTGCATCCGCTTTAGTCAACAGCTTGTGACATTTGTGTTCACAGCAGCCGTGATAACAGAAAGAAAAAAAAAGAATCACTTCCAAAAATGTGCCCTAGAAAAACGATAATGACGACCATATACTCTAATTTAAGCAGGAAATAGTCAATCTGAGAGCTTATTCAGATCTGATACAATCACAGCTTTCAGTAATGGCAAACACATGCTATTTTACAGCAGCACAACACGCTGAATTCATTTCCTCTGTATTTCTGCTCAGCGTTTGCTGTGATTCAACAGTTCTGTGATCTCTGAGCCTGACACTTGGCTGTTTTCATAAAGAAACATCTCCAGTTTCAACACTGAAATGCACATTACTGTATTCCCTATGTATAATCACATGGCATGTGTCCAGCAACTGTAGATGTCCATCTGTGAGGCTAATGTGTGTTGCGCACGGTCCAAAACTATTAAAGTATTTGGAAGACGTGAGACCATACTGTATTCTCATAAAACTGTGAAATATCTTACGTATTGATTTGCAGACAATAAATATTCTGTTGGTAACTCAAGAAGCTTAAATCTTTAAGATATATGGTATGAGCATGAGTCATTGACTTTGAAATGCGTTAGCTGTCTTTGATCACAATGAGCAGGTTTTATTCTTCGGCTTTAATGGTACTAGTCTTAAGGACACGCAGTGGCCCCGGGCACGCTCAGGGCAGCTGGAGACTTCTGGACTCAGATAGGAGGCTTTCTGGAGAGGCTGTACAGTGGGACACTTCTTTGGGAGGCACTCTGCGTGGCTCCAGGCAATACAGGACTCAGTGGAGAATATAATGGAAAAGAGAGAAGAGATAGCTGACTCAGGATAAGAAGCAGAATGTAGAATAATAGAGAGAGAGAGAGGGGGCGAGAGCGAGATTTATGTTTATGTTTGTGTGCCTGTCTCAGTGACCTACAAATATTGAAACCATTGTTCTAAAGTAAAGATGAAATATTACTCTAAAATGTAATAACTATAGATTTACAAGGAGAGTTCAACTGAAAGTGAAAGTTCTGTCATCATTTACTCACTCTATAATATTTAAAGCAAAGTTACTTTTCTCTTTTGTGTAACATTTCATTGGTACTGTAACCAGCGTGTCAGGATTGCTAATATTTACACCAATATTGATCAAAACACTGACACATTGTAGTTTGTTATTTATTTATTCAATCTGATTGTCAAATTAAATTGGATGGATGGATGGATGGATGGATGGATGGATGGATGGATGGATGGATGGATGGATGGATGGATGGTTAGTATCTGGATGGATGGATGGATGGATGGATAGTTAGTTAGTATCTGGATGGATGGATGGATAGTTAGTATCTGGATGGATGGATGGATGGATGGATGGATGGATAGTTAGTTAGTATCTGGATGGATGGATGGATGGATGGATGGATGGATGGATGGATGGATAGTTAGTTAGTATCTGGATGGATGGATGGATGGATAGTTAGTTAGTATCTGGATGGATGGATGGATGGATAGTTAGTTAGTATCTGGATGGATGGATGGATGGATAGTTAGTTAGTATCTGGATGGATGGATAGTTATTTAGTATCTGGATGGATGGATGGATGGATGGATGGATAGTTAGTTAGTATCTGGATGGATGGATGGATGGATGGACGGATAGCTAGTTAGTATCTGGATGGATGGATGGATAGTTAGTTAGTATCTGGATGGATGGATGGATAGTTAGTATCTGGATGGATGGATGGATGGATGGATGGATGGATAGTTAGTTAGTATCTGGATGGATGGATGGATGGATAGTTAGTATCTGGATGTATGGACGGATGGATGGATAGATAGATGGATGAGTTAGGGTTAAGAAGTAGGGTTCTGTATCGTGTTAGTTGCTTGGAAGTGTGCATAATTTACTGTCATTACTGTAGTAAGTACATGTAATGTGTAAGAAATATACTGTAAAATAAAGTGTTAAGGCTCAGCCCCTATATCTCCTCTAACGGGCCAGCGCTGGTTAACATGAAAGGACAGAATCGGTTGTCATTTCTATTTCAATAGCTTCAGCATGTTACAGTCCTGAAGCTGATGTTATCATACCAGCACAACCACTTCCTCTCGCATGTTTTCTCAGACATAAGAAACAACACACTGCAATTTTCCTGCAAAGACCGGGGTGCTGTTAATCTCAGCAATACATACAAACATTTCTCATTCAGACAACAACAGAACTCAGAGAAACCGTTTCAAAACCCCGCCAGCAAACATACACGCTCAAATGCGCACACATAATAGACATGCATTCTGGCACGCTGCGTTTCTCTTAGCTGGTGTGCTTGTCTATTCGCAGAACCCTGCATTTGGAGGGAAAGTAAATAAATAAGCTGAAACAGCAATGCTGGGAAAACAAAACGCTTAAGTACTAAAATTAATGAGTAGGGTTCCATTGAGGGCTTGAGTGAAGTGGTCTACCCAAAAGACTCTGTTTTGCCTCCGTCTTCGATCTGGTTTTCTTCACCAGAGGGCACGTGATGGCCCTTTATTGCACGTAACCATTCCCAACATTATGTCTTACAGATGCTGCACTTTCATGCCTTCACGATCCAGCAACTCACTTTAGGGTTTGCACACTGTGTATGCGACCACTGACAGCCATATGTTCAGAGGATATTGATTTGGATTTTCTCATCTGAAAAGGAGTGTTTGCATGCGGGAAACTGAACAGGAAATTTAGTCCTGAATGATGTCATTCTCAAGAATCTATAAGAGGATTTCTAATCGTGCGTGTTTGAATGTGAGTACAGCTAGCTGATGTGAAACAGAATTTGAGCTGAATCACCTCTTCTGTTCTTGTGTGGTGGACAGTTTTATTGTGCGAGTTGATTTGTGTGGTATCAGCTCCTCAAATGTAAACACATCCAGATATGTCCAAGAGCAATAAAACAGTCTTTAACCAAAGACAAAGAACTCTCATAGCAGCCAGGAGGAGAGGGAGTCCTAGTATATTAGTTCATTACTTCAAGTGTAAAACGTTTTATAGTTTCTAGCACTGGAACAAAGGGTGTTTATTGATGCAAAATGAGTTTCTGGTGCCGTGCTACAATTTTTACATTTCACAAACACTTGTTTTAAGATAAATTGGAGTCATAAAGTTCTTCTCTCATGCATGCTGCATGTGTTACTTAACCGGGTCTTTTTTTGTATAGTTCAGACTAGTCTGGTGCTGGTGGACTAGCATTGCCATGCTGTTAATTTGTGCTTTAAATTTGTGCAAAAAAAAAAAAAAACTTAATAAAGAAATAATTAAATATAATATAAATGTATAATTTGTAACCTAAATAATATATATATATATATATATACTCACCGGCCACTTTATTAGGTACACCTGTCCAACTGCTCGTTAACACTTAATTTCTAAGCAGCCAATCACATGGCGGCAACTCAGTGCATTTAGGCATGTAGACATGGTCAAGACAATCTCCTGCAGTTCAAACCGAGCATCAGTATGGGGAAGAAAGGTGATTTGAGTGACTTTGAACGTGGCATGATTGTTGGTGCCAGAAGGGCTGGTCTGAGTATTTCAGAAACTGCTAATCTACTGGGATTTTCACGCACAACCATCTCTAGGGTTTACAGAGAATGGTCCGAAAAAGAAAAAACATCCAGTGAGCGGCAGTTCTGTGGGCGGAAATGCCTTGTTGATGCCAGAGGTCAGAGGAGAATGGCCAGACTGGTTCGAGCTGATAGAAGGGCAACAGTGACTGAAATAACCACTCGTTACAACCGAGGTATGCAGCAAAGCATTTGTGAAGCCACAACACGCACAACCTTGAGGCGGATGGGCTACAACAGCAGAAGACTCCACCGGGTACCACTCATCTCCACTACAAATAGGAAAAAGAGGCTACAATTTGCAAGAGCTCACCAAAATTGAACAGTTGAAGACTGGAAAAATGTTGCCTGGTCTGATGAGTCTCGATTTCTGTTGAGACATTCAGATGTTAGAGTCAGCATTTGGCGTAAACAGAATGAGAACATGGAACCATCATGCCTTGTTACCACTGTGCAGGCTGGTGGTGGTGGTGTAATGGTGTGGGGGATGTTTTCCTGGCACACTTTAGGCCCCTTAGTGCCAATTGGGCATCGTTTAAATGCCACGGCCTACCTGAGCATTGTTTCTGACCATGTCCATCCCTTTATGGCCACCATGTACCCATCCTCTGATGGCTACTTCCACCATGTCACAAAGCTCTAATCATTTCAAATTGGTTTCTTGAACATGACAATGAGTTCACTGTACTAAAATGGCCTCCACAGTCACCAGATCTCAACCCAATAGAGCATCTTTGGGATGTGGTGGAACGGGAGATTCGCATCATGAATGTGCAGCCGACAAATCTGCGGCAACTGTGTGATGCCATCATGTTAATATGGACCAAACTCCCTGAGGAATGCTTCCAGCACCTTGTTGAATCTATGCCACGAAGAATTGAGGCAGTTCTGAAGGCAAAAGGGGGTCCAACCCGTTACTAGCATGGGGTACCTAATAAAGTGGCCGGTGAGTGTATATATATATATATATATATATTGTCTTTATTTATCAGGGTTGCATTAAATTGATCAAAAGTGACAATGAAGACATTTATAATGTTACATAAGATTTATATTAAATAATTGTTTATTACGTTAATAAATGTAATAAATACATTTTAATACATATAAATAAATGCTGTTCATTGAACTTTTTATTTATCAAAGAATCCTGAAAAAAATATCACCATTACAAAAAAATGATAAGCAGCACAACGGTTTTCAACATTGATGATGATAATAATAATAATAATAATTAGAAATGTTTCTTGAGCACCAAATCAGCATATTAGAATGATTTCTGAAGGACCATGTGACACTGAAGACTGGAGTAATGATGCTGAAAATTCAGCTTTATCATCACAGGAATAAATTACATTCTAAAATATATTCAAATAGATAACAGTTCTTTTAATTTGTAATAATATTTCACAATATTACTGCTTTTACTGTACATAGAAAATGGGCGTAAAGTATATTGACATAAAAGTATATATATGCATACATGAATACTTTTGTTGGCTATTATGTCAATATATATTGGCTATTTATGTCAATATACTTCCATTTTGTATGTTTTAGCATATATCTGTCCATACAAAAAATATCTATTTAAGCATCACTTATGAAAACCTGTGATACCAACAAACGACCAAAAAGCATGCTGGTCCTTTCAACAGGGCCATTTCTGTTCTCAATTGGTTCTTTTCAAGCAATCTAAACGAGTGTAATTTTGGCAAACAGTGCTTCAGAAGATAGCGTAATCTAAAGAGAAGCAACAGCTTTAAGGAGCCAGTCACTGGAGGACAGAGTTCAGTCAAATGAAACGTCTCCAGGCAGGGTGGCATAGTCACAGATGCAATTATTCCTTTTCTGTTTGCATGTTTGTAATTGTTTCTTTTATTTAGGAGCCCTTGAGGTCCTCTGGAGAATCATAAATTGTGTAATTAGGGGCATTAAATGGAAATCCAGAAACATTTTGCTGTCTTCTAGTCTGATCTCTCCTGAGTATCTGCAGTCTTTCAACTCGCAGCCCTGAAGCCTTATAAAGCCTTTTATTTTCCTTTGCGAATGGATGCCTCTGCAAACTGAGGCACGTTGTGTAAAAATGTAGTTATTTTTTGTTTTGTTCCAGTAATTGCATTGTTCAAGATGTTTTCCCCCCTCACTGCCGTTTTCACACACTTTTGTTTGTGACGGGGTCTATTTCAGTTGGAGGGGGGTGGATTTTTCATTAACTTAACTACTTTTGGTAAGTGTCAGAGGCTGGTTTGACTGACAGCGCTGTTCGATTGCACAGTTTGCCAGAGATTTCTCCATTCATGGTGGGCGTGGCTGAGTGAAATTGATCAGGCCACCAGTGCCTGTTCCCATCTTCTGCTGCGTGGCAGGTGGAAATGGGCTGCGGATGGACTGCAGTTTTCTGGAAATGGGATTGGATTGGGAGTGAACGGGGGCGGAGAAGTTCAGATTTCACTGGAAACGCACTCACGCCTTCTTTTCAAACTGGAATTGACCTCATTGATCTAAAAGGCTCTGGATTTACAGTTGATTAGGAGAAAACGATTTTGAATAGAAAGTCAGTTTTCAATTAAGGGTTATAGAAATTGATCGGCTGGATTTTTAAAAAAAATGTTATTTTATCATGTTTTTATTTACTGAACGAACACTTAAATCAGGTCGACCAGTTTAATTAGACAAGCACTTTGAACTATATTTCAAGAATATATACCTTTCTGTGAAAAACAAAAAAATCACCATTCAATTTGATTGTATGACCTAGCAGCGTGTGTGTGTGTTCACTTGTTCAAATCAACCAATTGCATTAGACAAGCAGTGCAAATCGTGCTAAATAAATTCATTTATGATCCTTTGGTGATACTCACCATCCATTTTTTTCTATTTTGAAAGAACAGCTTTGACATTTTTGCTTTACGAAATTGAAAAATCATTCAAAGTTATGATCACGAATATATCTGTAACGGTCACCAGCTGGAGTGCCCTTGAGAGCCACCAGAGGGCACTTCACACCTGAATATTGTCATTCCCTCACAAACCACATCTCCCATAATTCTCTGCCTGGACTTATCAGCGCTCATTGTTTTCAGCTGTGTCTCATTACCTTGTTAAACTCACACTATAATAGCCTGGTTTTCACATTCATTCCCTGCGAAGTCTTGTTTAGTTTTCTTTATCTTGGTTTTCGATCATCTGTCCGGTTTTCTTGGTTTCCTCTGTTTTTGCCTGTGCCCCTTTGACCCTGTTATTGTTTGGACTGATTACCCGGTTTGCGACGACGATTGTGGATTACCCCTTTCAATAAAACTGCATTCAGATCCTCAACCTTGGTGTCTCGGAACGGTTCGTGACAATATCTATGCTGAGAAACTCCTAATTACTGCTTATTCGTTGTTAAGGTTAGGTATTGGGTAGAATTAAGGGATGTAGAATATGGTCATGGAGAATGAGGCATTAATATGTGCTTTATAAAGTACAAAATAAACAGCCAATAACCTAGTAATAAACCTAACAAGCAACTAGATAATAGTGAGAATTGGACCCTAAACCTAAGTGTTACCATTTTTTGCTATTTACAGTAGATGGTCTTTTTTGATGGTTTTACAAGGTTTACAAGGTAAACCAGCTTAAATTACTGAATCTTTTTCTTTTTTTTTTTTTTAGATTAAATGAACTCTGTTTCGGGTTGTAGGCTATAATGTTTTGGGCATTTTTCACATGTTGGAATGCATTTTCCACTTCAGCTGTGACGCAGATCTAGCTTCATGACACTGTCAGAATCGAATACGGAATATATGCTGCATGTACTATAATGTATCAGATCAAATCATCAGCACTGAATTGTGTTTAATGTAGCAGTGCACAGTTATTTTCTCTGATGTGAGGTGTGTGAGACAGCCCTCCATCATCATCTTTCATCTCCATCCACGAGTATACTCATCTTTCCACTTCTGCTCGTCCAACGTACCAGATCATCTTTTCCTCCAATCACTCATCATTACAGTACCAGAGTAGAAGTCTCTCTCTCTCTCTCTCTCTCTCTCTAGTTTGCTTCTCATTCCCTCTTCTGCTTTTCCTACTTTCAATCTTCCAATTGCTTTTTCTTTTTTTCTTGTACATGCAGTGATGCAGGAGGGACAAGTGTTTCAGTGTGCTGGGGAAATCAATGCTCGCTGAGGTATCGGGTTGTAACCCAAGTTTGGGAGAACAGTGTGATTTAAACAAGCTCGTTCTCCACTCAGCTAAATCCTGTGATTGCAGTTGGGCTTTTTGACCTGCTAAAAATGTTCACAAAGCTAGTTTGAGGATTTTTCTGTGTGGAAATAAACTGTGACAAATTCAGTTGCCGTAGCTCAAGTGATATCACTACACTCTTAAAAAATAAAAGCTCTTTACTGGCTTCTTTGGTTTCATGAAGAACCATTAACAACAAAACAGCCTTTCCATTACACAAAAGGTTCTTTATAGTGGGAACAGGTTCTTTAGATTATTAAAATGTTTTTCACTCCTGGAAAAAAGTCACTGAAAGGTACCCCTGAAAAAACTGAAAATAAATAAATAAATAAATACCTGGAATGGAAAAGCGTCTGCCAAATGCATAAATGCAATGGAATGTTAATGCAAACAAATGATATAGAAAATTCTTCATAAATGTGCTGTATACTCATCTAAATAATCTAATTGCACACATATGTTGCTTAGAAACAGGAGATATATCCATTACAGGTAGATTCTCTTTATGAACGTATAAACTTGCTTATATATATTAAGTTTGCAAACATTTTCCATGATGCCTAGTCCATTAACTACACTGTAAAAGTTAATACATTTATTATATATTCATCTTACCTCTTAGGTTGTATCAGATGAGATTTACCGGTCCCTAAATGTCAAGTACAAAAACAAGATACTTTACATGTCAGTCTGCTGGCCTCTTTCTGGATGAGAGTACCTGAATAGTTGGGGTGTAACGGTTCACAAAATTCACAGTTCGGTTCGATGCGATACTCTTGTGTCACGGTTCGGTTCGTTTCCGATACAGCAAAAAGAAAGAAATGCCAGAGAAATTTCCTTTATTTAATTTTTTTATTATATTTTTATTAAAACTAACATCATAAAGTATGATTTTTTTACTTTGAGCAATGATGGAGCTATACTTGACTTTTCTTAGGAGCTTATAAAACAAAACAGCTCCTTGGACAAAATGAAATGTAATATTGTAGTAGTTATAAACAAAGGTTTATTTTAGTTCAGATTAACATTTGAGGGCAGCAATTGTATTCATAATGTCAAAATAAAACCGACGTGATGTTACTTGAAAGCATTATAGCCTACTATTCCTGCCAAACTTCCATGGTTACATTTAGTAGTGTTACTACAGTAAATCCATGATGAATGTTGCTGATCTGTGGACACTGAATAGTTCATTCATGGCACAATGTTTCTTCCTGGTTTCCACGTCAGCGCTGTTTGATCCGTTAATAACGGAGAAATGCGAATGTTTCTCACTAGATCTCGCAGCAAAGTTATTTCTTCAGTGGCGAATCCAAATGCTTTCTTTACTGGATTTCGCTGTGTAGTAACAGTGCTGATGATTAAGATCGGCTCGCGCTGCATTGGTCCAAACTGATTCCGTCAACCACACAATAACGAGTGGTTTCATTCCGCTTACATTACATTTGCCATTTGATGTTGGGCAATGTTGTGGTCACGCCAGCGCCTCTTACATTATGAGCGCGCTTGCCACGCGCGACACGCCTACATTTGAAATAACGACATTTTGGTCGGCAGGAAAAATGGTCCAACGAACCGTTCGGTTCAAAAATGCGTACCGAAAACCGAACCGAAAGCCTCGTACCGAACGGTTCAATACGAATATGTATCGTTACACCCCTACTGAATAGAATTTGCTCAGAGCGGTGTCTGTGTGTGGCCAAAAGCCCATCAGCAAGTAAATCTAGATTTCCCTGAGCTCACACAATGGCATCATCCACCATAATCCTTTCCTTAATATCTCTTTTCCAGCGCTCAGATGGGGCATTCTGCGATTTAACGTTTGCAAGATGTGACATGATGTTTCTGGAACACGCCACGAAAAAGACAGGGCCGACGCTCATTTTTCACCCCGCAATCAACTGCAACCGGCAGGGGCGACTCTTCCAGAAACGAGTGCCAGCTGTGCACCAAAGAACAGCACATCTGCAGAGGGTTAGTGGAAATCCAGACCTCCACTGAGCACTAGCTGGAGAAAAGAAATTTCCTGTACGATGCACCAACTCCCCACAAAACCCCAAAATAATGCCCTTTTTTGAAAGAGGAAAGTCAACCAAATGTTATTGAGCGGTTCACTATAACACTCACAATGGGAATACTGGCGTCCTGCCCGGAGCTGGTGGAAAGCAAGGACAACACATAGCGTAGATGGTGACAGCTCCCTCCCCTTTCTTCTATTATTCTTCTGGCATGGCAGAATGCAACGAGCGCATTCTTTCCTGCATGGGTCAACAGTATTGAGCGTGCATCTCACTGTAGCGCTGATCAAAGCGGGCACGATGCGGCCCATGCATGTAATGCAATTTAAAGCGCCATACTCACTTTTCAAATTGAATTAGGAACTGTGATAGCTAATGAAAATTTGAGTCAGGAAATGCTTTGAAAGAAAATGCTACGACTTAGAATGAAAACAAGCACAGCAAGAGGCGATTGTATGAACTGTTTGATTAAAGCGAGATTCAAAACAGCATCAACTACTGTATATTCGCTTTTAGTGTACAAGCCAAGGTAATTTAAAGACTTCCTTGAGGTCTATTGAAGACTTCCTGACTAAAATAAGTGTGGTTGTGGAATAAAAGATGCTGATTCATCAGTACATAAGTCTGTGAAGTTAGACTTTTCTGTAAATGATGCTGTATGCATGGTAGAATGGTTTTCTAGCAGGCTGATAGACGGGCATCTGTTCCAACAGGCTCTAATTAACGCGTGCCGTCTGTGGAGTAACATCTCTACTGTCAAAGCCAACAGCTGATCGTGCATGGAAAAGTGATGGCTGCAGTGTGGAGTCCTGATATGTTGGTCTTCCATAAAATCTGCTTTTGTTCCTCTTTTCTCAGTCACTTTGGATAAATGCATCTGCTAAAGGCATAAATGTAAATTTAATGATAGCAATATTAGACATTATAAAATGTATAGTTCCAGGTCCTGGATGTTATTTGGTCAGTGCAGCATTTAGGCCATATTATATTCCCATGATGTTGTAACAACTTTGTTCACCATATCAGTAGTTGCCTTATTGAATCATTGTTTTTGTTGCATAGCAACTTTCTGTTATGTTTGGGACTATTTTCTAGTGAAAGGATGACACTTTGAACTTGCTTAATAAAGTTTTAATGACAAATCTTTTTTTGATAAAAACTAGTGCTGTCAAATCGATTAATCGCATCTAACATGTGTGATTTGTTTATATAATATATGTGTTTAATATATAAATAAATAAATATAACATGATTCTATTTTTGTTTAATATTATTTTATCATTTAATTCTGTTAATTATAAAACATTCTATTACTGCATTTGTACAATCATTTTTTACTTTTCTCACTGTTCGCTATAGCTCAGCCAGTCAGTAGCACCTTGCTTGGATTGCAGGTTGTAGTTTTTGTTGTTGTTGTAATAAAGTTTTATTTTATTTTATTGATTTTATTATTTATTTGTATAATGGTGAACAAGTGATTGGCTCTCCAATATAAGCAATTAAATAAATAAAATATACAGAAAATTAATGTATTTATTTGAAGCACCTTATAAATTCTACTGTAAAGTGTACAATAAATGCCCCCAAGTTCTCCACACTGCACAATAAAAACCATACGCATTACCCAATACAATATAAATATACACATGTGTTTATTTAGAAAAAAAAAGTAATTATGTGTCTTGCCCAAGGGCAGTGGTGAAATCCACCGCCAAACCGACAGCCTTTTGATAACCTAAGCAGATGTTTAACCACTAGACAGCACCACTATTTAAGGACTAAGATATTACTTTGGGGTGTAATATAGAAAATTGTTTTATGGTTGCAGTTCAGGAAAGCCCCTATTGCAAATGCAAATTCCTGAACCATTCATTGAGTCCCAGTGTGGCTGATTTTCAATTTTAATAAAGCCGCTTACAATGGTCTAGCTGTACAATCATCAAAAACACCATTCACAGGGCCCTCGCTGAACCCGTCTACAACAGCCACGACAGCCCTGTTTGTAAGTAAGCCGTCCCTATAGATGTGTTTTGCTGAAGTGGATTAGGATGACGGCCGGACTAATCTAGTTAAACGTGAAGATCGCCTTTGTGAGCTGAAATTCTCCCACACTTCCTGTGGCTCATCCTCTACCACAGTCAAACAATAGCTCAGTGAGGAGCCGGATCATATTAAACACAGAGGACTGTCACGCAATCACATGTTCGATGTTCCCCAAGCATCGAGAAAAACGGCTGTTTTGTTTCTATTTCTCACTGAGCAACAAATGCGATTTTGTTTACAAAGAGGAAGTGACACAGAAAAGTAAACTGACATGTATGGCATATTTTTATGAAAAACAACATCTGTTCAAACAGCGTCATCTGTGTAGGTTCAGCAGTCACAGGCTGACATGTAAAACACTGTCAGTTTGAGCTGAGACACTGTGAGCTAGCATGACGAGGGAACTAGCATACCGTACTAGACTTCCTTTAGGGTTTTAGAAGTGATCAAAGTGCTACGGTGTGTGACCTTTTTGCTATTCGTTGTCGTGTAAAGATGGCACTGAACGTTTTGTTTTTCCCTTAATGAAAGTAAAGGCCGGGCGCACTGGGAGCTAATGCTAAATGTCAACGCTAATCAACCAGGAGGATTACGTGACAAAAAAACAAAAAAAAAAACAGCCACAGGGCCACAGTAAAAAGAAATGAATCGAATTCAAATTTATTTCCACATTTATCTAACTATATTTTATTTTCGGATTGGATTGGCTTTGAATTAGCAAGAAATATGTGTCCAAGCTTAATGTATTAAGTGCTTCCCAGTTAAACACATCCAAGAGAGAGCGCGCGCGGTGGGAACGGATCGGTTCCCGGACAGTCGCGCCATCCAGTCACGTGACCCAAATTGAATCCTCTTCAATCTCCCTTTGTCATGTTCACCATATTAAGCAATCATATGACACCAGTAAGCAGGGCAGAAAGGATGACCGGCTGTCACTTAGGACGCTGTGATGGATCACCCCGTGATAATGTGTCATTTTACCAAACCACAAATTAGGCCCATGTCCATATATTAGCAGATGTGAACAATCGGCCACAGTATGACATATTGATTCATTTTGAAATACACATTGACATAATTTGAAAAGGTTATATGGTGTGGCGAAGAAGGCTCGAAAGGCCAAACTATGACGGATGGGGTTGTCGGGCACGTGCACAAACTCGTACACTGCACAGATTCACTCTGAACCAATGCAGATACGCACTAACCCAACAAATTCACTTTTACTCACTCTCTTTGTAACACACACGCACATCGTAGCGAGTCCCGAGGGTGTTTAGCCTAATTACCCCTCTCAGTCATGCTGTCAGACAGGGGCTTAGGTGTCTCTTAATGTGAGTGCAGAAGGCATTAAAAGAACACAGGAACCCGAGTCTGGATGGTGCGATATAGATCCACTCAGACCTCCGGAGGGTTCGGACAGAAGCGCTGGAAAACTGACCCCTGCCCCTTGTAAAGATGGCCCTGAATGAACGCCACACACTTATTTCATGACGGCCCTGCACACGCTCACAGTGAAATGCAAAATAAACACACCGTGCTGCTGATAATACCTTTTATACCTCTTTGCTTAACAAGAAAACTTCCCACACTTGTGATTTGTCTACTCTATAAACACTGTTTTTAATCATTGTGTAATGGGAACACAAAAGCCCATGTAATACTCATTAAATGGAGAAACTACATCCATTTCTTTCTGTTCTCAGCTGAGGCACTGCGGCAGAGAGGACCGTTCTGACACGCAACGAGTTCGCTATGGTAAAAGCGTACTGTTAGAGATGATTTGTGTACTGTTTGAACTTATGTAATGCAATATGATTTGTTTGAAAAACAGTCCGTAATGTTCATCTGTACTGTCTTGCCTGCTGATTGTATTATTGTGGCCCTACAGGCTGCCCATAAATCTGTCCGCCTGCCATACTAATGATGGCTGAAAAATGACTGTGTTCCATATGATCTGTGTGTGTGTGTGTGTGCGTGCTGTATAATGCACAGCAAGACAAAGGAGAGAAAAAGAGAGTGGGGATTGGTTGTAATGGCCATAACATAGAGTGAGAAGAGAGGCAGGAGTGCTTTTAAAAGCTGACCTTCTCTGACCCGTTCTCTCTCTCTGGAGAATATGACATCCGTCTCTGGCACAGCGTGCAGGTCAAAAAGGCCCTGTTTTGCTTATCATAAATGCGTTCATAAATAAAAAAATAGGACTTTTTGCAGTTACAGGCTTATTAGGATGCTCGTGCCACTTACTGTGCATTTAAACAAATCTTAGTTAATTCTGCTTAGACTTACAAATTATATATATATATATATATATATATATGAGAGAGATTTCATTCTAAAAGGTGCTCACATTTTTTTTTTTCTTGAGTTGATATATGTCAAAGTTTGATTTCACTTTTTTAGTGTTATTCATAAAGCCTTTAAAATATTTCAGTAAGTCTAGAGTTTGGTCAGTTTATACAATTGATGTATATCACCCCTAGTCTAAACCGAAGTTTAGGAATAAAAACGTTTGAGTCCCATGGCGTCTGCGTGTATGATGCATTTGCATGATGCAGAGGTGCATTTAGAGAAGAAGGAAAAGAGATGCCAAAGCTTCAGGTGAGAAATTAAAAATATTAGCATTTATTACAGCGACATGAAGAACCTCAATGCGTACACTCTTTTTTTGCGAGCTCATAGAAACCTGCAGTGTGTGAAGAGATGATGGGCACATAGCTTACAAAAGAACAGAGATCATTCACAAAAGATCAGCCCAAACACATGTACAGAGCCAGGGCAGAACAAAAGACAACAACTTTAATAAGCAATGTTCATCTATCATCTTCTATTATATTAACAACATTCCACATCCTTCTAACACTGTTTAGTCACACAACCACCTGCTTTGATTCATTTGGTGAGCAGATGCAGATAGATTTCTTTCCTTAGCTGTATTTGCAAAACCAGAAAGTTTATGTTGCAGTAGTCAAATTTGGAGCTTATGTTTTATTAATGGTTATTAATATTGCCATTATCAGCATCATCGTCAAATCATGTTTTTATTGTTTCAATGGGATTTTGTGCAGCCAATTTCGCCACATCAGCATATTGCCTCCCGAGACAGAGTTGAATAGATTTCATTTTAGATTCAAAAATTAGCATGAAAATGGATGAGATTCCGGCCTTCTGCAATTATTTTACATATTGAAATCTCAGATTAAGAGTATAAGATTCATTAACTCATCTCAGGATAGAACAAATTAATTCATCTAAATGCATAATCGCTTGTTTAAGGAAGTGTGTTTTACTCTGGTTAAAATATGCTAAATTAAAAGAAAAGTGCAATAGTTGTGACCCATTAGCAATATTGGTATGATTTACATTTTTAAATGTTTTGTTTTTGCCATTTATGTCAACATGGTATATCATTTTCCAGTTATACTGTACATAATCTAATGACAGATGATGATGGATTTTCCTTAAAAAATGACCAAAGGAACTGTGGTTGTGTGTGCTTAGTTAAAGCCACTCGGATTCTGCAGACACAGAATTCTGACATATTTATTTTACTCATAATTACATTTTAAAAGAGTTTTGAATCAAGATATTTTAGCATATTTAAATCCTTTCAGCGAAACCCGACAGATTCTGAGTAGCTCTTGCGATTAGTTACAGTGTTGTGCTGAAGCATCGAAACAATTAATGACATAAAAAGAAATCAAAATCTGAAATGATGTCAGGGAATCATGATCATGATCTGAAATATGATTATCTCTCAGTACCATCAGTTCCTGTACTTGTCTCATATATATTTAAATAAAACAAGGTAGACTTTGACTTTACAGAACAACCTCACTAGTACAAAAATATACAGTGCAGCAAATCAGTCTCAGTAAAGTTAGCATGAGGAATTTAGTTCAGCCCAAAACCTCTCCGTCCCTATATACCACATGTACCCGTGCCTCCCGCGAGAGCGGCGCGGATCGAATGCGTTTCCACAAACAGCAGACTAAAACAACGGTAAACATGTTGAGCTTGGCTTTAATATCGAGCTCCAGCTTCTCAGTGACGCAATGATAAATACTATATACATTAAACTTCATGATATCATTTCTAAGGGGGAGGACGAGAAAAAAGAGAGAGAACTGCACAGTTAATAAGGCATCTAAAGTCAAGCAGCTAAGGGCACCACTTGAGTGAAAAAACTGCAGTCACTGTCACCTGTCAATCAAAGACAAAGCTTAGGATCCATGCTACATTCCAGAGATGAGTTATTATCGCACATCAGCAGACAGCGGTGATAACGCACCACACGGCCGCTAACTCCTCCTCATACTAAATAAAAGTACATCATTACAAACATTCTAGTTTTTTCGATTTTGTCTTCGTTTTTTAAATCAACACTGTACATTTTATACACTATAGTACAATAGTATATGTCGCCACGCACTACGAGTGTAAACGTAAAGACGATGCGTGCGTGGTGCACGAGAGCACACACACACACACGTTATGATGACGTAAATAATGTTTCGAAGCTGTTTTCGCTGCAGTGAAACAACGTGTCTGTGCGGCGAATGGACAGAAATAACATTTCACTTTTTATCTGGAAGTCAAACGGTTTCTTATTCAAATGCTTGCACTGTTTTAGCGCCTGTTCGCATAAGGAACACAGCGATGAGTGAAGAGCAGTTATTTCTCAGCTAAACAGAATATAGTGATCTTATCTTATCTTGCCGTCCTGCGCTGGCCTCACACTTCTCCTTCGTCGTTCCGGGTGCCATCTTTGCTGGTGGAACGCAAACTTTTCTTTTCGCCTGAATATTGGATTCAGCGACGTGAATCCATCGGTGCTCAGCCATTGCCTCAATTATGACAAAATAAATATACTATAAACATATTCTGTTATGGTACTGTGGCTTATAGTGGATGTAGAAGAACAGAGCGATATCCCAAACATGGATGTGATAAAAAGAAACAACAACCCTCATTTTCATAAATAGTCCGACCTTTGATATGCAAAAGATCACATATGAAATGCAAACGTTGAAACTGTAAAACACAAGCTGTGAATTCTCCCTAATGTATTATTGTTCCTTTTTTTTTGTTTAATAACCATACTTCATATCTGATTTGCCGTGGCCTTGTCAAGCGGTTGCGGATCGGTCTCGGTGTGTCCCTCGGCTCGTAGGAAGCTCGGACGTGCATGGACGGAAGCCAGAGCGCTGACGAAAGGGTCGTAATGCGGAAACATCCAGGGTGGGAACTGTACAGTGAAGCTGCTGATAGGGACTGTAGTGGGAGCAGTTGTTAACTCTCTCAGTCTGTACGCTCTCAGGCGGTGGAGAAGGCTTGTTATACCTGCACGTGTGTCCCCTGTGCGTGCAAACTCTGGACGGCAGAGACAATCTTCTTTTGGTGCCCCACCAGAGTCACACCCATCTTGCTTAACTCACTGAGGAAGAAGGGACAAAAAAAGAGAACACGTTTGAGGAAATCATGTAATAGTGTTTGGTTGTAGAATAATTAATTAAAGAACAATATATTTAAAGGCCCACTGAAGTGCCTTGGAACGCACAGCTTTGTATGGTGTGTTGACAATTTCCACTGAAACAGGAAGCTGCGGCGGGACATATTGAATGGCTCCTCCCCCTTTTCAAATAGCCAATAGCGTTTAGTTTACCTCACAGACTGCAAATACACTCTTAAAAGTAAAGGTTCTTTATTGGCATTGATGGGTCAATGAAGAACCTTTAACATCCATGGAACCTTTCCATTGCGCAAAAGGTTATTTAGAGTGGAAAAGGGTTCTTTAAATTATTTTAATGTTCTTCACATAAAAATAAATGGTTATATTAAGAAGTGTTCACTGAAAGGTTCTTTGAGGAAGCAAAAATGTTTTTTCTATGGCATCACTGCAATAAACACCTTCTAGCAACAATTTTTCTCTGATGTCTCATTTCAAGTTTCTGAGTAATTGTTTTGCCCTTACTAAAAGGGGGGAAAAGAGTACAGTAATCAGAACCTTTTTGATGTGCTTTAATGTGGAGCATAATTTTATAACCGAAGAGATTGCTTTGTGGGCAGAGCTACCCAGCAGCACATTATAAAAATACAAATCAATCGACTTTTTTTGCATGACACATATTGCGGCTGAATTGACAAAGCTGCATTTTTATCATTCTAATATGCTGATTTGATGCTCAAGTACAATTTCTTCTTATTATAGATGTTAACATTTTTGAAACCTTGATACTTTTTTTTAAGGTTTCTTTGACAAATAGAAATTTAAAAAGAACAGCATTTAATTGAAATAGAAATAAAAAATAAAACAATAATAATAAATTATTAACAAATAATAAAAAATCTTATTCCCCCCAAATAATTATAAATAATAATATATATATATATATATATAAAAAAAAATTAGGTCTGAACACTTGCCAAGATGTGAGCCTTTGCCCAGATACACAAACTTACCACAAGCTGATGTACAGTATGGAATCTAGAGAAACGTAGCCCGCGCTGGCGAAGTTGTCCTTGTACTGGCCCATACTGATGGCGTCTAGCCATTCATCCACCGTACTCACGCTGAACTCTGGGGTGGTGGGGTCTTCCCTGGAAAGGAAATTGGATTTGTATCAATTATGGTGTGGTTCAATGCTAAAGAATGGAAAACTGCTCTTGCGTAATAAATCGTCGTTGGAATTGTAGGTTATAGTGTTAAGGCTTCAGGCTTACAGTTAACAAAAATCTAATCAAACTGTCATTTGTCTAGGAGTATAATGATAGCGATTTTTCAGGACCAAAAAAGCAAGTTGATCCAAGAACTTCCTTGCACTTCCTTGTGAGAAGTCGATATCTTAAGTAATTTCATGAGAAAAGGATAAAGAGTTAAAGAGTTGCGGTAGAGGTTAAAACCCATTGTGTTCCCTTTCCGTTCTTCGTGACAGACGGGTTAGGCTCACAATGTTGAGTGACAGCAGCGTTTGAGTGAAATCCGGGGGTCAATTCAATCTCAGACCTGGGATGTATTTAACGCCCTCGTTCTTCTTTGTCCTCTTTGGACACAGAGGGATAAAATGACTGGCAGGTTGGGCTGTAATCAGAGAGACTGTGATGGGCTTGAAGAAGCGTATATCTCAAGAAGGGCTCTGACTCACTAGCTTTACGGCTGTAATGTGAACTCTGCGTCTCCGGCTCCAGCGCTCCTGATAAACCGCAGGTGGAGGGGGGAGTCTGCGCTCCGTCTCATGTCAGGTTTTACAATAGGGGTTCAGGCTATCTATACGACAACGACTTTTTACAAAGCTGCGAGATGAATGTCTGCTGGAAAAGGATCAGTGACACTAGGTTTGGTTATATTAGACGATATGGACTTTATCAGCTTGTTGTCTCACATTAAACGAAAGATTTGAGAGTTCATGGGGCAGACAAAGAAAAGCTGGATTGGATTTTCTCTGGATTTATTTGAGCTGTTAGGGATTTGTTTTTGTGGCTTTTAAATGTTCACTTTAAAATAGACAATCCTTTGGTTTAAACTGGTGTTGTTCTTTGTGTTTCATGTTTCCACCACTTTATCATATTTAAACAATGTTAATAAATGGTTAAACAACGGTTCTTTATAACCCTGAGTTAACATAATCTTGGGTTATCTGGATCCATCAGGTCTGAATACTTTTTTTTTTTTTTTTTTACACATTTTACATTAGCAAAACTCTTGGGGTAGCTTTCTCATTTTCATATTTAGTGATGAACATGCAACCTCTTTAAGTGTCTACCTCAGACACTAATGTTACATTAATTTGAATATTTTTTCTAAAGAAAATAAAAATAAAGATATATGCTCTGAAAAATAAATATTTTTTAAAAAATAGAAATCATTTGCAATATTATAAATGTCTTTACTGTCTCTTTTTATACGTTTAATGCATTGTTACATAAAAGTATTAAGTTCTTTCAAAAAAATTAATGGTAGTGTAAATTATCTTATCTTCAATTTATATTGTTTAAAGTATATTTAGATATTTTTCACAGGAAAACAAGATTTTACATGATTTATTGATTATTATGATGATTATTTATTATCTATAAACATTACATAACCAAGGGTTAAAGAAAAGTGGCCTTAATGCAGGGTTAAGCATAGTGTGAAAAGCTGAAGCACAGGTTCATATCAGTTTCTCACCAGACTGAGCTGTTGGCAAGCTCTTTCAGACTGTTGGGGTTGCGGATGAGTTTGTCAAGAGTGTTGACAATCTGCCCAAATTTGGGCCGTTCGCTTCTAGTCTTCTCCCAGCAGTCCAACATCAGCTGGTGGAGGACCACGGGACAGTCCATCGGAGCGGGCAGCCTGTAACCCTCATCTATAGCTTTAATCACCTGAAACAGAGGCACATACATCAAAATACAATACAACGAACAAAGAACATAACGTGAAACTGCAGTCTAAGAAAAGTCCATAAAATAGGTCCCATTGACTGTGTTAACATGAAAAGATTTTCCATAATGATTTTTCACAGGTGTTTTACCCATATTTTGAGTTACGCATATTGCTTTGTGTTTTAGAGTTAGAGATGGCCGTATACTCAACGGATAATAATCTGGCAGAAAATCACCAGTATGTAACCTCAAGGATACATTTCTACTGTATTTGTCCCTTAAAATAACTTTTATTATTCAGTCAAATAAAATCATATTTTTGACTCAAGTAAAATCCAGTAATATAGTTGCTATATTATAAAGTAATAGCACATTTGTATGAAGCACATTTTTAGGTTACGTAGTTTTTCCAGTTTCATTGCTGCTGTTGTTAATGTTGCTACAAGACCATACCAAATTAATGTAGGATCTTTTTTAAATGTAAGTAAAAGTAAATGCAAATATTTCTGTCCGTTTCTTCTTTTGATAACACTGTTAATGGCTAATACCAAGCACCTGGTATGCTATCATTGTACTTTAGTGGAAAAATTTGGTTTAGTAGTAGTTACCATGGTATATTAATGTAAGGAACATCACATTTACATTTCTATATTACTTTATCTAAATCACCTTTTGTCTATTCCATGGTGTAAAACATAAGAAGCTTTAATTAAGTCATGTCACATTCTTCTCCTATGTGACTATAACTCATTGCTATGGTTAAAACAGTCCCTGTTCTCTGCCACTTCATGTTCTTAAATCAAATGAGCTATTTTCTTTTAGACATGAAACATTCTTCTGTGTTTCAGAATGAGCACAGAAGATCTAAATCTTTATCAGCGGTGCCCTGAAGGTCTTCAAGATTTCTCTGACATTTCCTCTGATGGTAATAAATGGAGAAGTCAGAAACTGTTAGCATAATATAGCAGTGAGGGATGAAGTGTGTTTCACTGGCTTGAATTAAATGCAGGAGCAGCTGGACAGCTCTCGTTTATGAGGCTCCTAAAACCATTGTCATTCGAGCGCTTTATATACAGACATCACTGCAGGAAGATTTTACTTGCAAGGACACACTGCTCGGAGACTCTGCCCTCCCCCCTCTCCCAAGAGGCGTCAATGGAAATGATATTAGTGGAGGTATTAGATATTAGTGGAGCAGATTTCAATTTAAACAATACACGAGAGAACATGAGTGTTTCCAGTTTCTCAAGGACACTTACGTCTTGATTAGACATCTCCCAATAAGGCCGCTCTCCATATGAGATCACCTCCCACATGACGATGCCGTAACTCCAAACGTCACTTGCTGAGGTGAACTTCCTGTACGCTATAGCCTCAGGAGCCGTCCATCGAATGGGAATTTTTCCACCCTAAAAAGGAAATAAAAAGATGGTGTTTCTTTAAAATCAGGTACTTTCATGTTCCAGGGGTTGATTGAAATTTTTTTTTGGCTATATGAGAGAAAATGATTTCTGTCATTTTCAAAACTTAGGATTGTCCCTCATTTGTGGAATAATTTCTACCACACCAAACAAGTTTTCTAAAAAATAAATGGTGTACTTGGTTACCAAGTCATAACAGTGTCAGTGAAGAGCTTGGGATTAAATATGACACGTCATATAAATAAAAATAAATAAATAAGTAATAGTTTGTATTGTGCGTAATTATGCACAAAATGTGAAAATACACTACTGTTCAAAAGTTTCGGGTCAGTAAGATGTTTTTTTTTATTATTAAGAAATTAATACTTTTATTCAACAAGGACACATTAAATTGATGAAAAGGGACAGGAAAAACATGTATAATGTTACAAAAGATTTCTATTTGAAATAAATGCTGTTCTTTTGAACTTTCTATGAAAGAATTCTAAAAAAAAAAAAGTTTCAGTTTCCACAAAAATATTAAACAGCACAACCGTTTTAATAACTGATACTAAAAAAAATTATTGAGCACCAAATCAGCATATTAGAAAGATTTCTGCAGGATCATGTGACACTGAAAACTGGAGTAATGGCTGCTCCTTTAAAAAAAAATTGTAATAATTCACAATATTATTGTTTTTACAGTATTTTTGAGCAAATAAATGCAGCCTTGGTGAGCATAAGATACCTATATTTAAAAACATTAAAAAAAAAACCTTACTGACCCCAAACTTTTTAACATTAGTGTATGGCTTAAAGGTGCAGTGTGTAACATTTTTGAGTATCTATTAATAGAAATGCAATATGACATCCATAACTATGAGTTCAGTAGTTTATAAAGAACTTACTTAATAAACCGTAATGTTTTTATTACCTTAGAATGAGGCATTTATATCTACATAGGCGCGGGAATTCCCTTCTATGAAGGTCGCCATATTGTGACGTCATGTTTCTACAGTAGCCGAACGCGAACAAACAGCGCTACAGAGCGCGTTTCGTCACTACCTTGAGAGAGAAGCCGCAGGAAGCTAGAAGAAGCTAGTCATAAACACCGTGAGTAGTGACTTTTCCCTTGTCAGTGGTGTAAATATGTAGTTGGATTGTTTCATGTAACTTAATTCTTCTCCCTCGCTGTGTTATGGCTTTGCTATGTGGGGATAAATGTGCTGGTTAAGTTCGTGAGACAGCTGATTATAGGCTACTTTTGTCATTGACCGTAAAACAGTTACAGGAATCACCAACCCGTCGATCTTGGAAGCATTTTAAGTCGATTGAGTTTCCAAAATCAGAGAAAAAAAGCCTATTGTGTGTGTGTAGTAAGTGTGTCTAGGGGATGCGGAGGCGCGCGCGCTGTTACAATCACGTCATTTTTGCCGCACGCACCTTTGGGCTCATGCGGACGCGTCGAGTTTAAACAAGGCTTTACGCTTTAACCAGCTCAGCCACAGTAACAGCTCATATTAGCCAGCTAAACTTTTACTACCCTTCTGGAAAAAATATATAGTTGCATATTTTCATGTGGTTCTTCTCCCTCGCTGTATTATGGGTTTGCTATGTGGGGAGAATGTGCTGGTTATGTTCGTGAGACAATCAGCTGATTACTATTATTATATTATATATTAAGACCCTTGATCCTCACCTGAAACTTTATCCATGATGTGGTTTATAATGGACTGTGGTACAGAAACTTGGTTTACGCTGGCTATTCTCTGCTGTCTCAGACGACGATGTTTGTCCCGTTTTAGCCACCGTAGCTTCTTCGAAAGGGAGGGGTGAGCGGTGGGCTGAACCCTTAGTGTAAACTCGCAACCGAACCGCTAGATGTCGCTAAAAATCACACACTGGACCTTTAATTGTCACTATTTAAGGCACCTAAAATGCTAGCTATGAAATTAGCCTTACTGTAGCAAGACTATTTTATTCCAAAAATGTTCATTTCCATCATCGTCATTTCAACACAATATACAAGCTGAGATGTAGCTGAAATAACATTGTGGTGTAATTTCCAGGATAAAAAATGACTGAACGTCGGTCGGACGTTGTTATGGTGTGTTCACACCGAACGCGAATTTAATTATTTGCGCGAGTAGATTACATACAAAGTCAATGCAAAGACGCGGATAGACGCATCATTCGCGCCGGGCGTTGCGAATGACGCGAATTGGGCGACGCGTTTGACGCGAATGTCTTCCGCGCAAGTTGAAAAAATTGAACTCGAGCGAATGTTCAAGCGTCTAACCAGACGCGATAGACGCGTATTTGACGCTCTATTCGCGTTCGGTGTGAACACACCATTAGTACACTACTAAAATTAATGAGAGTGTGAAAAATGTGTTTTAAGATATTTCATTCTCTGAAAGTTAAAGACCCATAAACAAACAACAGAATAGATACAATATTTGCCTTTCCATTCCAGCACTATGAAGGGGTCTGTATTTCCCTAAATGCCTTTTTAAATAGCTGCAGTAGTTTGTAGTTAATCTCTACAGTCAAAGTCAAACAAAAGACAAACTGGCTGTACTCTATATAGACATACGTGACGAGAGTGCCAAAGAACGGCAGCAGGGCCCATGGGGTAAAATCATTTAAAGAGAATTTCAAAAAGCGATCTTTACAATTTTTTTTAATTATATAAAGTCACAGCAACATAAACGGCTGCCTCGCGTGGCCTGAAGGGTTTTGTCTCTTCATGATTTCCAGGGCTTGAAGCAACGGGGCACGGGGCGCTGAATGTCAGAGACACTTATATTTTAAGAGTTCCTCCCTGTTGAAACACATTTTGTCTCAAGCGCGCACACACACGAGCATCAAAAGGCAATCTGCAGGGGTCCGTTCAGGGTTGTACAAGCACCTCCCTCCCTTGTTTGAACGTGACAACAGATTCTCCTGCTGAGTCTATGCTTTGTCCACACTGAAGGCCACACACACACAGCCTCCAAACCCTCTCTTGCCCTTGGCCTTCATGCGCATCCACAGGGGTGCTCACCAATTACCGAGCTGAGAAGGACAGAGAGCTCTAGAAGAACGAGTGTAGGCTGTCCTGTCAGAAACGGATGTAATTAATACATGCTGTGTGGACAGAGAAACTGACCCCTGAGAAAGCCAACTCGCTTCTCAAACATCCCTCCTCTTTCTCTTTCTCTCTGTGTCTCATCTTAGTTCATTCACACAATCCAACACTTTTAAAGAACATAAGAGGCATCTCTTTCTCTATTCAGATCAGACATTTCAATCAATATTTCTTAACTAAGGTCTTACGGGATTTTTCCAGATTTACCGTATTCGCAAAAAATGAGACGGCAATGAAAGCTAGCTCTGAAAAACCACTAAATAAATAGCAACCAAAACAGAATGTATACAGCAAACAAGATGTTACAAAACAATAAATAACATGAATTTTTTTATTCGTTCTTCATTCCCTGTTTTTGTCAAATTTATGATGACTCTAAAATAACCTTGACAGGGAAAGTTGTTTTACCCGTGTGGTGTACGCAGCTTCAGGGTCGTCCTCTAACACTCTGGACAGGCCGAAGTCGGACACTTTGCACACCAGGTTACTGTTCACCAGGATGTTTCGTGCCGCCAGGTCACGGTGGACGTAGCTCATGTCAGACAGATACTTCATTCCTGAGGCGATACCACGCATCATCCCCACCAGCTGAATGACTGTAAACTGCCCATCGTGCTTCTGCAAGAGAAAGTGATGGCACGTGTTAGTTTTTTTTATAGATTTTACAGGTGGTGTACACTGTGAAAACAAAGGTTTAAAAAACTTTAAACTGTTCTCCTTTGGCAGCAGGATGCAAAGCCTATTGTGGTTTGAACTGGAACCTTTATTTACATGCAGAGGCAACTATAAATAGGTCGCTAATGCTTTACAATGTGTTAACATCAGGTATCATGAACTAACAACCTTTTATTATTTTACAAATCTTTATTATTAAATATTATTTATATATCATATTAATAGTGTGTGAGTATATATATATATACCGGTATACATACATACACACTGGAATAATATAAATAATAATAATCAAAATAATAATTATTATTATTATCAAATATTATTCAAATGAATATTAATTTGCTCATAAATGTCTGAAGATTTTCTTTCTGTTAAAATTTCTACATTACATTATTCAGACTTCATGCATTTTTCAAACCCTCCATTTTCACAGAACCATTTTTTTTTGCCCCGAGTTCTGATTCATTATGCAAAAGACTCTGACCTCTGGTTTTACAGCTCTTTCTGCCATAATTGCTATAATGTTGACAGGCCTTTATTAATGTAAAACCATATGGATTTGGTGGCTCTGTTAGCTAAACAAAAGAGCTCAGACATCCATTTTGCCTCAAAAACAATCTTCGCAATAAGCAATTAGCTCAATGTCTTAATCTCCATATCTGGGCAGTACACTAATCTTGTTAAAACCCCACTTTTGTACCTCCGAGCAATATCAATCAGAAAACATGCGCTCGTATAGTATTTCATGCATCATAATGTGGGTAAGTTAATTACGCTGTGTTTTGTGAAATGTGGCCGCTGATTGATCGTCCGGCCTGATCAACTGGTTGTTATCAATCTACTGTCAGAAGCCACACTACTTACAGGAAGAGCAGAGAGACGCAGACATAGAGACAGAGAGAAATCATTTGTTTTGCTACTAGTAAGTGATGCTTAACTGATCTGTCTTCTAATTAAACACATGTAGCTGGGTGGCCGAACTATGAGCTATTAGCCATAAAACGGACCCCATAATTATATTAGCTTTTTATGTGGGCTAAGGGGGTATTTATGGGATTCATTATGTACGCCGGAGAAAGATCGAAAGTCTCAGACAGGCCCATTTTTAGGGGTGGGGGTGTTAGATTTCATTTTCATTTTCTCAAAGTGTAGGCAATTAAAAAGAGTCCTGACTTAAAGGAAAACGTATCTGTGCTGTGCGTAATAAAACTTCGTGGCCTGATCCGCTGGGTGACAAAGGCGGTAATAAATTAGTGAGGATTGCAGAGGAGACATTATGGCAGCTTGGTGGAGCGAGCGTAACCTTATTATAAATCTACCGAGTTCATTTACTCACTTCCTGTCTCTGAACGAGACACGTTCACAACACGTTCACTCAAATACCCGCTCAAGTGTTATTATTGTTTACTAAAACAAAGACGGGTAACGCTTTATTTCGAAAGTCCACTTTAGACATTCTACTGACTATATACAGTAAGTAACTTTGCAACTACAAGACAACTGCCAGTAATTAAACTATTAGTAGACTATGTGCTTAATATCTGCTAACACTTTATTTTGATGGTCTTCCAACAGACATTCTACTGACTATAAGTAACTTTACAATTACATGTCAATGTATTCTACTAACCCGAACCCTAACCTAACAGTCTACTAATATTCTAATGTAGTTGCAAAGTGTTAGTTGTCATGTAGTTGTAAAGTTACTTATAGTTAGTAGAATGTCTAAAGTAAACTATCGAAATAAAGTGTAACTCAAAGTCCCAAAAGACAAAGACATTTTTTTAAATATATTAATAATAATAAAAATATTTAATGCAAATAAATAAAATAACTAAACTTTCAATGAAAAATAAACTGAAATAAAATTGCAAAAATAAATGGCAATATAGTGCGTGATGCAGTTTAATTCAACCATTACTCTGAAAAATGCGAATGGCACCATGCGAAATCTATTTTAGATGGGAATATTCTGTTGAGTCTAAACAGAAAATATTTAACTAAAAATAAGTATATAAAAACGCAACAGAAGGAAATGAAAACTAAACTGAAACAAACTATAATAACCTTGGAACGTTCGCTGTACAACAGACAGGATGCGAGAGCCCTAATGGACAGTACGCAACTGAATCTGTGCTGCCTCAACCAGGCATCCATTCCATGCTTAATTTCCCTCCAGTAATAGACTTTCAGGGAGGTATCCGTGGTTTATACCCTTGAGCGATGCTCATTTATTGGCTGTAGGTAATTAAATGTAAGGCAGCATCTTAAATGGCATGTGAATATCGGTGTGGACTTGTGCCATGGGCGTTTTGCCTTCCTCACCTTCAGGAAAGTATCCAACGATCCATTCTCCATGTACTCTGTAATAATCATCACGGGCTTGCCTGTAGACATAAAGAAAAAAAAAAAGAAGACAAAAATACAAGATTTACCATCAGCCTAGATGGAAGGAAAAAAAACATAACAGATTGATGATTCTACACAAATCCACACAGAAATAAATCATGGTAATGGTGTCATTAATCCTTTATAGCTGAGATGCTGAAACACAGGAATGAAGGAGAGAAGAGAGGAGGCGAAACCCTGGCCACACTCTCAGCCTCTGTCCCGGGCAGCCCCATCATTCAGCATGACAGACCTTCATCAGAGCCTTCCACCATCAAAGACAGCAGTTAATTAACCCCGGATAATCCACTGAGAACCAATTAGAGAGCTTTGTTGCCATGATGGGCGGGCAGGACAGTCAATGAGAGCCGATGGGAGGGCACAGCACCTGTTCAGGTGGGCATGAGCAGTGATGGATGGTAGGTAGCAAGAGGAAGATCTCCTGTAATCTCGACAGTTTTACGCTAAACAGTACACAAAGTTTGTTTTACAAGTGACTGAGGCAAAGCTCCAGACCCCAAACTAAGAAAACAACATTAGTCAGTCAACTGAACACACCACAACCGCAAGTATTAATCTATTAATTGACCTGAGAAACAACCTCTCAAATGTGACATTGTAATAATAACATACTGTACATGTGTAAGTTCATTCATCTCCACAACTGTTTCAAAACCTAATGAGCTGCTTATTATAATTGTACGTACGACACAAAGGATCCAAAAGAAAATGCTGCGTATTCCAAAGTAGCTCATGTTAGCCAAATGCTAAAACAGGATCAAACTGGCCAACTAGTCTAAAAAGTGGATGTGGACATACATTTTATTAGTTCCATCACTATTTCAATCAATATTTGTTTCCATCTATTGTTGGTGCTTCTCATTAGAGATCAACATGTTAGCTAAGCTGTGTAACATGTTAGCTTGGCTTTGCTAATATCAAACTGTATAGTGCTGTGTTTTGTAAGTAAAGAAACCTACCTATTGTACCTTGTACCTTTTTCAAATACTATTTGTTTCAAATCAAAGTTTGGTAATGTTGTCATTCACCTCATTGCTAGTTGGTTTGGTTAAAGAGGCTATATGTAACTTTTTCCCAAAAATAAACGTAACAATAGCCTTTTCATTTGACCATTTATGACTCAAACATCTCCTGATGAGCATACTGACACCTTGTCCGCTCACATTGGGTGCACCTATAAGCCTGTATTCTATTTTTCCTATTTTCTGTCGGGTCGGATTTCCCCTCGCTGTCTGCGGATGTGACGTCAGGCGCGTTCATGTTAAACGTTTCAGACCACTCTGCCACCACCGCTAGTCAGCAAGTAGCCTACACTCGCAAGCAGTGCAATGGATTTTGCGATTTTTTGACTGTTCTTACCTCTGTAAACATAATGTTGACCTCCTTGCAGCAGATGACTTGTGAAGTGTGCACGTACGAGCGCTGCGAGAGCGAGCAGAAAGGAAGAGCAGTTCTGTTTTTTGGCCACAGGTGTCAGTCGCGAGTTTAAATTTCAGAAAAACGCATACAGCCTCTTTAAAGAGATTTTTTTTTTTTCAGAAATATGGGCACTGTTGCACTATTTTCAATCAACTGTGAGTGTTAAATAGCTTGAATGTAACTCTAAAACCTTGCCTCATTTAGTATACGTGGTTCTATGAATATGTAAATTAGCCCCGACTCCACTCGTTGGCGATCACAAACCGCTTTTTTGAGACTGTCTTTGGTTCACTGCAATTTTAAAGAGAAAATACTCAGCAATGGTGTTGACTAGTGAATTTGCACATGGTTTGTCTTAAAGCAGCACTAAGTAGGAATTCCGTTTTTGTCAAACAGCGACCCCTAGAGTCGCTGTGGAGTACTTGTACTGTCGTGAATAGCACTCATGCAGATATGGCTCGCACTCACGGCCGGATCCCCTCCCCCTAGTACACCGGTACCTGTTCAGTAGGATGGACGCTGTAACGAGTGGAAATAAGGTATGGCCCCTTTAAGAGCTGCGCGCGCCCTGCGCCTCGAACACCACATGTATACGGCGCCGGGTTATTTCTGTTTGATGCTCATTTTATCAGAATTTTATCAGATCTGTTTTTTGCCGTAAAGCAATTCGTTACCTCGCGAGACCTGATATCACACGATACTTCCGAACACTGAGGAAGGCGGGACGACCACCATTAAACACGAAATCAGTAATATAAACATTACAATGACTCCAAAGCTGTTCGGTTAAGGTAAAAAAGTTACTTAGTTCACCTTTAAAGCATATTAAAAACACCACATAGACTTATAAACAACATTAAAAGCTTGATTTTCACCACAGGGGAAAAAACTAAGACCATTTGCTAAGCTCCGCCCTCCTTCATTGCTAACAGATCGGAAAAAAACTGAAGATTTCAGTAAACAATGTACTAATCAATAGGATAATATTCTGGACTGGAATAAATTGTTACTGCATATAATTTTTTTCTGCCTTATCTGTTAATTGTTAAATAAGGAAAACGAAAAAAAAAAATAATGCTTGAATTCTCTCTGAGGAACCTATTTCACATTTTAACGTGTATATATATATATATTTTTATTATTATGATTATTATTTTATTTTACCTTAAAATTGTGTTTAAAACCATCAAAACATGCAGGTCCTTACATTAGAAAAGAGCAAAAGCTTGACTGTGAAAATGACGGAAAGGATAAATGATGTTATGCGATGCAAAAAATTAAAAAAAAAAAATATCAACCAATAAAAATCATTTAGACCTGTTTCTGAAAATGTTGGTAAACTGATTTTAATATTTAAATTTAAGAATGTATGAAATTGAATGCAATAACACATTTTATTTGCTTAAGTGAATGTTTATCATTAACACATGTATCTCATCTGAGTGCTAACATCATAACCTATTTCCTGCTATCTGAAGCACTGGATGCCCACTTAGCATTCAGTGTCTGTATATGTATAAGCCTCATCTGTGGAGACCTACTTATGCTTGGCGTAGGTTCATACAGAGCCTTGATATGCCCCTTTTACAAAGACAAGCATGGTGTACACCACCAGAATCATACGCACCGACTAATCAACAGGCACATTTGACACGGTCATATTACCCCAGCGGTCACGTTTTGATTCGTTCCGTCAAATCTGTACATGGACGTTTCTGAAATGAAACAAGGGTCGCTAAACTGTTGAACTCTCTGTGACCTGTGAGTGATATATTTAGGTCAGAGGATTGAGAGGGATATGACAGAGCTTGTTAACCGGGACTCGACAAGCCGCTGGAACATTTTTCTGTTTATTTCACTCTGTCGCTTTATTTCAGATATCAGGTTGCAGATGATGCCCTGCGGTAGATTGGTGGCAGCAGAAGTATAACTTATGCCTATAAGTGGGAGTGTGTTTGTAAGATTGTTTGTAAGACTCTGTTTGACTCATTGTTGCCTTGATTTTGCTACCTTGTAAGTGATCATTCATGTAGGATGTCTTCTTGTGTTCAAAACCGCTTAATGCAATTGAACAGAAGATGTGTTTGTCGTCTGAATATGCTAGTCTGTAAGTATCCTTATCCCACCCACAGATTTATCTGATTGGTCGGTTTAAGGGATAAAATGATTTTATTTCAGCTTAATCTCAATTATTGAAAATTATCAGTTTCAATAAATCAGTTTCAGTTCAAGTTAACAATAACAACATTGATGCAAAAAGTCTGTAGTAAATAAATCAGGAGGTAAAAAAAAAGTCCACAGTTACTACTCCAAAAAAGAAAAGACATTAGTGTACACACAGAATGTGTGTCAGTGTATCAGTGTTCAGTTGTGGGCTGTTGTTCCTGCCTCTCTCAGGGACGTGTAAACACTAGCCGTGTCAGTGCTGATAAATGGTCAGTGCTGGACATCTCCACTCTGGAATACTGAGATATGTGCTCTAGTCATATACAGAATACAGTATATGCCTCTATGAGTTTGTGATAAACAGGTTTGATCACCCCCCTCCGAGCATCACCACGGCAACTGGCTGGTTATACATCACCTAAAATGAAATCACTATCTCACTGAGATAAATGCCTTCCTCGACACCCCCAAACCTAACCCCCCATGTCTCACCCAAAAAAAAAAAAAAAAAAAAAATGCAATTGCTTTTACTTTTCAGAGGCAGACTAATGTAGCTGTCAGCCGCAGAAAGAGAAAGAGAGCGAACGGACCGCAGCGCACTGTGTTCTGGGAATGGCACGGCGACGGGTGGCAATCTGATGTCACTGTGTGTGTGTGTGCGTGTGTGACCGCTTTATCAGAAAGACAGTTGAAGCGGCAACTGGCATTGATCCTGAAAGAGCGGGTGGCCGAGGCACTGGATCCGATCAGAGAAGCTTAAGGGGCCTCCCGGGGCCCTAACCTCAGCGTAACAGCCTACAGCCGGGCCCAGAGACAGAAAACACGAGATGAACGTGTAGTTAAACACTGCGAGGGCAGATGTGAGGATTTAACAGGATCACGTACGTGCCTTTAACAAATATCAAATCTCTAATGCGAGTGTCCTCCAGATCGGAATTGGTTTCAAAAGCTGAAATTTACCAAAGGAAATTAATTTCATACTCAACGCTTGACTAAACTCTGGCAAATCTTTTTGAAAGGTCATCTAGTGTTGATTTTGTACGTGGGTTTAAGTGCTAAAACAACCATCAGCCGTGATTACAGCACGCGTTTAACTAATAAAACACTCCTTGTTATGAGCTCTTCGGAAAACAGCTCTGAAAGATCCGCTCTTGACAATCTCTGGCAACCTTGAGGGTTTTTTTTCTTTTAATTTCCCCTCTAATTCCTGCGTTATCAAGAGATCATCTGGACATTTGATGTGGCATATTTTCCTGATGAGTTACAAAAAGGTTATGGCACAAGCATCTCCATCCGGTGCAGAATGTGTGCTCGCCATCTCAAAAGCGCACAATAGAGCTCATTGAGAGCTTCCTGCATTAGCATCACATGTCTTATGAACAGCGGGCAGGCATATCTCTGTGATTTCACCCTCCAGACCTGTTTTTCTCTTTCTGCTTTGTTTCTACAAATAGAAGAATATGTTTAACCCTTCGTAAACCCTGCATGGCTGGAATAGCAGCCATCTACAATGAGCTCTGTGTGTGCGGGAGTAAGAGTTTCAACACAGGGTTAGGTTATAGATTTACATACTGTGAAGATAAAAAAACCCTGAAGGTGACACTAAATACAGTTAATGCAGGTTTACAAATTAATCTTCAGAAGACAATGTTCTGTGTTAATACAAAGGAATTTTCTCGATTTCCTTTTCATAAGTGTTTCCCTGTATTTTGAATTACGCATTGCATTGTTTTTCTGTTTCGTTTGGGAGGCGGGGAATGTGGTTTGTAGAGGGAGGGGTGGGGGTGGGGGTGGGTGGGGGGGGGTTGTAGAGTAAAACCACTGGAGTAGTTTCACAGGACAAAATGATATTTTAAAGTACATTAAAATAGTAAACAGTACTTTTGACCTGTAATAACATTAAATTAACCATAAGAGCATAAGCATAAGTGGCTTCTTTCAAAAACATAAAAAAAGGCCGAAATTTTTTAACAGTGGTGTAAATAAATAAATAGCTCAAAAATTGTTTTTTAAAACTTTGATAGAATGATTTTCCCAACTGCTGATCCCTCGCTAACTTCAAGAAACATCTAAAGACACAAACACATTATGAATCGCTTATGTTGTTGCACTGTCGTCGTCTTGGATAAAAGTTTCTGATTAATGAATACAGTACATGTAAAATGTAAATGTGACTATTAATGGCCCGAAATAAAGACTAAGCTGTCATTGTCTCTGATGAAAATAACAGATTGGATCCAGGTCTACATTTGTTGTGATATCTAGGACAGAGATTTTAAACACATATCCACTTAGATAAAGCTGTCGCAGCACGCTGCTGTCAAAGGCATTTTGCACAGAATCTCTTGAACTCTATACATACTTACCGGGGAAAATTGCCGGATAAATCTATTCCCAGGGGAGTCCCTCTGACCTACATGTTTGTATTGCAGGTTCCGTAAAAAAAAAAAAAATGAATACCTGCAACAAACTCAAGTAATCAATATCACATAACACCTCATCTGTGTAATGCAATGCCCCTGTGATTTAGCTCTAACCAGGACTGTAGGATAATCATTAAAGGAAACAGACCTTTGTAGCAGGTGATTTGACATCTAGAGTGTTTGTGTGTGTGTAGGCGATAAAAAATTGCTTATTGACATCAGATACAAGGCGGATCGGGTAATTGCATATAGGGATGGAGGCACACCAGCTTGAACGCTTGTGTATAAACATATGTTTGTGTGTAAAGCGGCACACAAGAGGTTTTACATGTGGCTTGCAGTCGTCCCATCAGGACCCCAGCAGTGACACCCCTTAACAAGCTCAAATCAGGCAAGCAGATTGGGCTATTCTCAATGCTGGCTCACCCACAGAGCGAGAACCCCTATTGCAAATAGACTATTGATTTTACACCCCCATTAAAGCGGTTTTATTTATTTCGACAGCGGTTACTGTGGGAACAGCAGAACTCATATCTCCATATATTCCTGGCTTTGATCTACAAGGTACTAACTTATAGGATTAAAGAGATATTGACCAGGTTGATACCCCGACGGCCCACTTTGTGTCCTCCCGCTACGATTATGAACAAAAGAACAAAAACGCTGTTCTTCAACTTTACAATCTTATTGATTTTCCAAATGGTGTTTTAACTAAATGACATATGATGTACTTAGCACTGAGTTGCTTTACAAGTCCTTTCCAAGAACAGCACAGAGACCCGGAGGTACATCGCAGCCCTTAATCTATCACAAGAGTTAACGCAATTTAACACAAGAGTCTCCGCAAGACTTTAAACTCTCATTGTCCCCTAAACAAAAGAGCGGCGGTTTTAATGAATGCTTTCTCGAAATAGCAGCCACTTCGTTAGGAGGAAAATCCTTTGCGGTGGAAAGTGCGCGATGAGAGGAGATGATAGCCTCCTCCAAATTGAATGCTTCCAGATTAGGCGATTGTTGGCACATAAAGGAGGAAATGAGAGATACGGAAAGATCATAACTTTTCTGACAAATGACGAGATCGCAATTAAAAGGGCTATTTCCAAAGATTTCTTTTAGTCGCACCATACCCACCATCTACATAACAATGGAAGCAATCACAGTGAGAAGGAGGGTTTGGAACATTATTCTGATAAAGCGCTGTTGATTGGGCCTCTGTTTTGGATTTGTTGATCAGGGAGCCCACAAGCAGAAAACACACAGAAAACACACACACACACAGAAACAGACACTAAAAACTACATTTACAAAAGCGTCTTTGTGTGCATTACTAAAATGAGCCCTGAAAGATAACATTGGGAGGCCAGAATCATTTTGGAAAATGGTCTGTTTCAGGCCTGAAAAAAAATATTATATGTAACATTTCTAACATTGTTCTACATTATAAGAAATACTAAACCATAATAATGAGCCTTTAAAATATAAGCACTCAAGCGCACACATAAAGCTTGCTGCAGCGCACCAGCAAAAGTAATGATTATGAATGTGTTGGGGAAAAAAAAGAGAGGAGACTGTCTGGACATTTTGTTAATTTATTAATAAACTAGTTTTTTCTTGCAAAGATGAAGTTGATGGCGCCAATTCGTCATCTACCCAGTAAAATAGATGTGCATACAGAGAGAAATGCAGGTCAAGTTAAACTTACCGCAGTAAGTGCGGTATTAATTCAGCTTCCGTACTCTGCAAGAACAATTGGATATGTGCCTAATAATAGCAAACATTTATCATTGACGTTAAAGCGAGCGGCCATGTAAACTGGCTAACGTAGGCTACCACAATATGATAATCATTACGAATGATAAGCCATGTTTGAGGTCGATGAATTATAGGCGAACGTTAGGATGTCTTGCCTTACATAATTACCACATAGACCAACCGTATTAACGATCTGTCCATCATGGACTGCGTGACTACTCAATTCATCCTTCGCAGCGAGTTTGACAGACGATCTGACAAATCATAATCGGCCTTCTGCCGAATCCGCCATTTTGTCTGACAAAGCAGTCAGGAGAGTTAGTAGATTATAGTCGGTGGATTTGAACTTGAAAAATGGTGTGGACTGGCGTCTTTCCATGGTTGAAACAACATTCCTTCTGATGTTCATTCATGTTTATTTGATGCTATAAATTAACTTGAAGGAAGATATGATCGGTTCACGAGCAGCTTTAACTGAGGTGCTACAGCGATCTGTCATGACACATTAAAGAGCCACAAAACGGTAATTATTGTTTAAAGTTAAACTTTAAAAAATGACCTAATTTGAAAGTTCAGACTTTATTTCATATTAAACGTAACCTGCTCTGTCCTGTCTTTCGACGAGTTGTCATTGTCCTCTTTGCTACGCGATGTATTTTTCATGATGTGTGGCGTGAGAGCGGAATGGCTTGTCGGACATAGCAACAGTAACTAAAGGGGGCGGGTCTTTGCGGGTCTTTCACAACTGACTAATTAACATTTGGTCGACTAAGCCTCTTCTTGTTGACTAATGTTTAGTCGACTATTTGGCGGCAGCCTTGTTTATTAAAAAAAAAAACAGTTAAAACTTGATTGACTCATTTGAGTTCAAGAGTTCCCAAAAGCTCCTGCACAACATTACATTTTTTGTAGTAAAATACATGTTATTGTATCAAATACTGCTGTTTATCACTGTTTATCAGGGTTTAGAATATTTAAAAATATTTTTCCATTACTTTTGTAGTCCTTTGAGATTGCTGGATTTTTAAACATAATTCTACAATGACTTTTTAGAGACTGCAGCCTTAGATTGAATGCATTGCTTTCACTTAAACTGCTACTTATTCATCCGAAGAGTCTGCGTGCCAATGAAATATTTTATGAAATATTTTAGAGCCGAGCAAAAATAAAAGGACATATATTCACTATAAAAATGATTTTAGTATATTTTCATTCATGGAAATGAATAAAAATAATGACTGATTTATGAATCAGACACCATTGGCGAAGGAGCTAATCAATGATCATGCAGTGGTATATTGAGACACTACCCTGCATACATTTTAGGTTTTTAAAGGTTGTCCAAAATGGAAGGATTTTAATGCTGAGAGCTGTTAGAAATGGATGTTTTGAATAACTGTTTGGAGTTAAAGGTTAGCGAGTTGTCCCTGCTGTTCCCTTGCCCTCTCCTCGGCCCTGCAGCCACTGACCTGCTGAGCAGTGATCTGTGAAATTGCCTCTCTTCGCTGTCATACGTGCAACTATTCACAACCCCCAAGGCAAGAGTACATGCGGCCATATGGACAGTGACATGACTATCAGTTTACCCTTCAAAAATCTGTAAGATGCTTAGTTAAAATTAAAAATTAAGATTTAAGTATAAACCACAGGGATTTTGTAAATTATTACAAAAATAATATCTAACAATATACAAAAGTCACAGTCTAAATATGTCAAATAGCTTGATCAGAAGTTTTACATGTACTTACTGTAGAAATAACAGTAAATTAAGCATAATTACATGCAACTAATCCTAAACCAAACCCTTATCCTAACACTAACCCTATAGTAAGTATTATTAATTAATATTACTTAGTGTAAATGTATTACACTGTATTTACACTGTAACAAAGAGTCAAATCAAGGATATCTTTTTTACATGACAATCATCTTGCAGATTCTAAAATTAGTAAACATATGCGGAGTACATTTCTATGCCCTCATGCTTGTTTCTAAGAATGTATCATTTCCCCCTCTACATCTTCCTCTAAACCCTCCTTTACCCTGTCAAAATCAGGCTTTTTTTAGATTCCGAGAGAGGACCGGTCTATTCCATGAAGACAGAGGTCAAAGTGCACCCCAATGTTAAATGCATTACTCTCACATAAACCGCTACTTTGTTCTTCCAAATAGTGTGCGTGCTCCGAGAGATACTGAACTGAGCTTTAACCCTGAGCCCCTGATATTTGCTCAGAACATAAATACACCACTTATAACTGGAATACAGGCAATTAGGCAGCGTCTGCCTTTTCAAAATGAAAAGCAAACTCGATTTACAGAGAAAATAGTTCTGTAAACTGCACAAACCAATGCTAACAAAAGGTCAAAATTAGCATTCCGCATTAGAGAGAACAGAGCGAAAAATGAATAAGAAATGTCGAGACTTCTCTGTTCATATGTGCGCTGCTGAATATTTATGACACTTAAAACACATCCAATTAACTATTTAAATGATTAATATTCATGCAGTCATAAATATGCATACTCTCATTGTTGTGCTCTATAGGTAGTGTGGAGAGTCGCAGACGTTGGTTCAGTCATAATGACACTTGAAAGAAAGGGTTTTTGTTTGGCGTCTGGTGAAAGCTGAAGTTCATCGATAAGCTCTTCCCCATTACTGATGAGATAATGAGACACTTAAAGGTTTCCAACACGCATAACCCAGTGTAAGTCTATCTCTCTCTGCGATTAAGATCCAATTTAGACAACGGCAATAGGCCACAAACATATACGTGCAAAACGGCAGTCAAAGATTGGAGAAACAAACGATAAAAGGAAAAACAAACACAAAGAATATAATTCGCAAGAAAGTGGCCTCACATTAAGTTCCCAGATAACAAATATGTCCTAAAAAGTATTTCCTTTTGATTGTAAAAATATTAAAATGTCTATTTAAAAAAAAGAAAGTGACTATAATGCAATCTAAAAGTTAGTATAACATTCCTGACAACATTCTTTTGCATTAACAGCGTTGTAAGAACGTTGATTTGTAATGTTCTTCATGTTGCTGAAACTACTTAATGTTTAAAAGCCAAACAATATTATCACATTCTATTAACACATTCAAAATACTAGTACAGTAGTATTCATAAGTGCAAATGTCACTGACAGTACTCATTTTATTTCAGCTAGTTGCCAAGGGAACATTTCTCATTTTCATTTATTTAAATTGATGTACTAAAATAACAAAAACCGAAATAAAAATGAATAAAAAACTATACAGACATATTTTAAAAACGTATAAAAATTGACAAAACACACAACAAAATTACTAAAACTTTAACTAAAAATTTAAACTGAAAATATATAAAAATAAAAATAATTCAAAAATATGTTTAAAAAAAACTACAATAGTATCTCAATTGTACTAACACTGGTTCCTATACTTCTACTCGTTTTTTTTTTTTTTTTTTTTTTTACTTTTTACTTTGGCCCAAAGTAAAAAGACAAAAAAAAAAGATAATCTACCAGGTGAAAATCCATTTGCAAAGTACCAGACCTCTTCTCAACAAATTACATAATTGTCCTCGCACAAACAGTGCAGAACGAGTTACGTGCCAATTCGAAAAGACGTTCAACGCTTAGGTTTACTTAATATTATTTTAACGTAATGTTAACGTTCTGCATAACATTCCCTAATGAAAAGTTTCCAAGGAGCCAAACATTCCCTAATGAAAAATAAAGTAAACCGTTAACGGGTACATTTAGAGCAAGAATGTTTAGTCGAGCTTTAACCGAGAATCTAGGCTTGCTCTGCAATACATCTGCTGTAGCGAGCCAATACTCTTGTGTGGTCAGATCCAACTCAACAGATCCATTCAGGTGGAACAGTGGAGCTCTGTTCCTGTCCTCCCCAAGACTGAGCACATCAGTGAGTATACAGCACACCTCCATCTGGCTTTTAATCACAATGCCATGAAAACACTTTGTGACCACTGTGGCGGAAAAAGGTTGTTGGTGTAGTCACAATAATCATTTTTTGTCACACTTGTGCTATTCAACCACGCACTGAGCAATGAACTCAAGTGTGCAATTGAAATCTGAAAGCCCCTTTGAGAACAGCTTATTTTCCCCTCAGTGTTTATAATGCAGTGTATGTTTACCGTACTTAAATGTTTCAGTCGATCATTTTAAAAGCCTTTGGGTGAAGGTGAACACGAAAGAACATGTCAGTCACTTACATCTGGTAACGACTCCCTCCAGTCGGATGATGTTGGGGTGGTCGAACTGTCCCATGATGCTGGCCTCGCTCAGGAAGTCCCGCCTCTGCTTTTCGGAGTATCCTGCTTTCAGACTTTTGATGGCCACGTAGATTTCTCTCTTGCTGGGGAGCTTCAGACGGCCACTGCAAACCTCACCAAACTCACCTAGGGAGCGACACACAGCTTCCATCAGCGTCAGACTATGACAGATTTTTGAAGGAAATATGCATAAATAATAACCTTTGGACACTGATTTTACAACTGTGACTAAGATATTAATATAACTTGATATTTCTTTATTTTAGTTCAATTTTTCTAATTATTGTTTTTTTTATCATAAATATAACATTTAAAAAATATTTATACAATTATATTACATAATTTAAGGATGTTTAGATATTTTTTTACTGAGAAGCAAGGGAAAACACTTTATTATTATTAATTTAATTTATTCCAGCAGACTACATAGCTGCTTACAAAATAGAAATAAATTAACATGAAAATTGAATTGGAAATATTCTATCAATCTATGTATCAATCAGTCTCTATCCATCCATCCATCCATCCATCCATCTATCTATCTATCTATCTATCTATCTATCTATCTATCTATCTATCTATCTATCTATCTATCTATCTATCTATCTATCTATCTATCTATCTATCTATCTATCTATCTAATGTCTGTCTGTCTTTCTATATATCTATCTATCTGTCATTCTATCCATCTATCCATCTATCTGTCACTCTATCCATCTATCCATCTATCTATCTATCTATCTATCTATCTATCTAATGTCTGTCTGTCTTTCTATATATCTATCTATCTGTCATTCTATCCATCTATCCATCTATCCATCTATCCATCTATCTATCTATCTATCTATCTATCTATCTATCTATCTATCTATCTATCTATCTTATGTCTGTCTGTCTTTCTATATATCTATCTGTCATTCTATCCATCTATCCATCTATCTATCTATCTATCTATCTATCTATCTATCTATCTATCTATCTATCTATCTATCTATCTCTATCTATCTATCTATCTATCTATCTATCTATCTATCTATCTATCTATCTATCAATCTTATGTCTGTCTGTCTTTCTATATATCTATCTCTCTGTCATTCTATCCATTTATCTATCCATCACTGCAGAATTTCACTACTGACCAAACAGAATCAAGTTTTCCAGAAAGCTGTGCAGAATGTCAGATGTGTTGAATTGACACAGAGAGAGTTTGGGGGAAGCTGTGCTATGTGGTGGATAACATATCAGACAAACAAGTCTGGGTTAAACGTGTATTCTGTTCTCACACAAAGAATCTAACAACATTTCTAGATGGTATTGTTTAATTCAGATCTCCTAAAGCCCTAAAGAAAGAACTCTGATGAACACTATTGCAGCCAAATGGAGAGAAAGAGGAAATGAGACAGAGAAAGAATGAAAGAAGCACAAAGTACACATTATTTTTTTGAAAATGGAGAAGCAGACATTCACTCACAGAGAAACCATACGCAGAGGAAACTGAGATTTCAAAGCAAAGTTCAGACGCAGAGATATGCGGTATTAATAGGTCAGTGTTTCAAACAGCAGCTTTGTGTGGGAGGATTACAGTCGGCAGACGTTGTATAATTAGGGCTCAAATACAAATCTCTATTCTTTGACATACATTATCAAAGAACTGCAACTTACGCCCTGAAAACATTCAGAAAAAGGTGTTATGAAGTGAACAAACCCTCGTATGTAAGTAGCGACATTTCTATAATGTATATTTGTGATTCAAAGTGATTTTCTTTCCACGATTTGGTCTAAGAGTCAGACTCTCACCTGCACCTATAACTCTCTCTATACGTATATTAGAGGCATCGATTTCCTTGGCAAAATCTCGGACGGCTTGATTTGGGTCCTCATAAGTGTGGGGGTGAATGTACGTCCTGCTTCCTGGCAGTTTCACTGCAATAAGAAGAAGAAGAAAAAAAAAGATCACATATGTTTTTCACACAGGGATTTTGAGTCCAAATGAAAGCCAAGACACGACTGGACCATAAACCCAAACAGTCTCCTAAAAATGTTGGAAAAGATAAACTCCACAGTGAGGTTGAGCATGAGAGTTTTTGATTTATATCCCACTCTCATAGCTGGAAGAGAGACCTTTTACATTTATGTTACCTCTAAAAACAACCATTTGTTTTGACAATCCATTATGTATGAGTGTTTTGTGTGTTTGTGTGCGAGCTATTTTGGCCACCTTACCTCTCCCGTTCTGAAACTGCATTTTTTCTTCATCTGGATCTTGCTTCGCTTTGATGTAGCCACAATGTCTGAAACGCATAAAAAAGATAAAAACATCACCTATAAAAAGGTGTATTTTATAAACCAGCCATAAAATTGCCATTCAGGACTCGAGAGTGAGGAAAAGATTACGATTATTTCCATGCTG